>CM069904.1:175390799-175935893 GCA_036172215.1 Camellia granthamiana
TTATGATGCACTGCAGAAGAAATATCTGAGGACACTCTTGTTCTGTGTTTGTGAGGCAGCAGAAGGTCCAATGATTGAGGAATATGCATGTGAGATTCTGAGAATAAACTATACCTTGGATATCACTGACTTGATGTGTAATCTTGGATCATGGTGTTGAAGTGGTGTAGTGTCTGTGGTTGATCATGACACGGTGTAGATTGTTTTCCAAACATCCAACAAAATGGTTCACTTACATTTCTGCTTTGAAACTTGAGAAAAAATCATTTATGTTTATTGCTTCTACAGTCTAAGCAATAACCAACTATAATATGGCATAAGTTGGTATGACAACGATTGATTTCCAGAATAACCACAACTATTAATGATTACTCTCCTTGGCAATGCCTGTCTAAATCTATTATTTGTGGTTGATTGTACTTAGAGAATTCCTTTGGGGAATTATTATGATATTAAATGGATTTGTGTTTTTTCATGCAGTTTCTTTCAGTTACTCGAATTCTAATAGCCAAGAGGTTTCAATGAATATCAATCGCACTGGAAACAAGAAGCAGGGTGGAACATTCAAGTGTAACTCCATGGTAGAAGTTACGCCCAATCAGATGAGGTACTTGATCCAAATAACCCAGTTTATTGTTGGTTGAGTTCTGAATTTTCAAGTATATCTGCTGTTTGTGATGCAAATTTACGATTTAGGAGTTCTGCTTGCAAAATGGTCCGTACACTGATTCAATTGATGAGAACTCTGGATAGAATGCCAGAAGAGGTAATATTTCCAGTGACTGAGTTGAGAGATACCACTTGGATGGCATCATGTATGCATTTTCCACTTTGATAAATAAAGTCCTTCACACAATTTAAAAGCTTTGGTTTTGACTGTAAGATTTTTATTTGATTTGTGTTTCAGCGCACTATTGTGATGAAACTCCTCTACTATGATGATGTCACGGTATGCCTTTCACTTAATTAGATTTTTGTGTACTTCATCTTTCAGTTCATTGGATATCCTTGATCAAGGTATAGAAAACCCAAAATTTGATACTGTTCCCATGAAAAGGCTGAGGAAATAATTAATGCAACTCATAAGCACTAGTATCTGCATATGATCTCCATAAATTTGCATCTTTTGTGGTTTGTTCTATTAGTCGTCTAATAATATTATCTAATTGTAAATTATCTCCATGCTGCTAGAATTGTGTTCTTTTTAAACTGCAGCTTTGTTGGAATGAGAAATTCTGGTAAAGATAAGGGCATTTGAATCTTACAGATGTTGGGTGTTTTGGCTTGTCACTATCCCAATAAAGCATCTAAAAATTCTTCTCTTTCCCTGTATTATTTGACCACAGAAAAGTATAGTCACTCACACATTGATCTTGCAGCCTGTGGATTACGAGCCTCCATTCTTCAGAAGCTGCTCAGAACAAGAAGCTCATAATCCATGGACGACAAATCCTCTGAAAATGGAGGTTGGGAATGTCAACAGCAAGCATTTTGTATTAGCTCTCAAGGTAAGGATAGAATATTGCAGGAACACTTGGTCCCTTGTTCAAAAATTTTAAGTTAACGTTTGTAACTGGGAATTTGTGCAGGTTAAGAGTGTGCTCGATCCTTGTGAGGATGAAAATGTTGACATTCAAGATGATGATGTGAGCTTGGGGGCTGATTCTGTACAAAGGGAGTGTTCTGAATCTGACAGTGAGGTGACGAGTTAACGTTACATTTGTTTTTGGTTCTCAATGAGCTAAAATACTTGTTATAAACTTCAATTACCATACAGCAGAAATGCTTAATAAACAATTGTCAAAATTTGTAACTCATTTCAGGTTGGCCTTTCGGAAGATGACCAATACATAGCTGCACCGATAGGTAATTATGTGCTTTTCTGTTTGGCTGTTCAGCTTGTTTACACGTTACTTGTTTTCAGTAGTTTTTCAAGTTTGAACTGTGAATAACAAATAGTTTTTTTGACAGATAATCAACGGGCTAATGAAAATGGTGGGATGGTTGATGAAGGTAATTTCTGTTAGAAATATTATAGTTCTGTATGAGAAAAAATTCAGGGCATATCATAATCTATAATATAATATCCAATGTGCAGATGATACTCAAGATCCAGCAGAAGATGAACAACAATTAGATCGGGTAAAGGACTGGATCAGCTGTTATCACCTTGACACTATTGAACTCACCAATGTTCTCTCAAATTTCCCCGACATCTCTTTGGTAAAGACCTTTGCTTTTACCTGGTTAAGTGGTGTTAAAGATCAATGTTGGTTCAACTGACTATATTCAATTTATTTCGAATTTGACAGTTTCTTAATTTTGTAATGTTATGATATTGGTATGCAATTTTATGGTTGCAGGTTTTGATTGAAGGTAAATGAGGATCTGACACATGTTGAAACTTGTAAAAGAAGTCATCCAATCCTGCACGGTTGCACATTCTAAGCTGTAGAATAATTTGAAATTTTTATTTTTTTAACTGGTTTTCAGAAATTATGGACAAGCTAGTTAAGGAAGGTATTCTATCTAAGGGCGGAACAGACAGTTACACCATTAACAAGCAAAAGGTAGTTCATTTATTTTCATTCAGTTTGAATTTTGTCTTTGTGTTATTGTAGTCTCAAGTGTTTTTTTTTTTTTTGGGGTAACAAAACCACACTTGTAGAGATTCGACTATGATTTCAATCCTATAAAGGAAGAAATGGATGGCCAAGTTGTCCCAGGCAAGAAAGCACAGCATGATATTGGTGAAGATCACTTGTACATGAAGGTAAGTGTAATAATTTTTTTTCTTTTTAATGGAATCAGTTTTAGGTCTCTAAGCTGACTTATTTGTTTAAGCAGTTTATCTCCTGACAAAAAATGTCACACTGATTACATTCCACATTTTCTCCCTCTCCTATTTTTTGGTTTTTATTTACGTTTTAAGTTCTTATTTGCTGGGAATCTTAGAGCTTCCTGGGCCCTTTAAGTCCCCTCATTGTTCTTAACCATTTGCACTATGTAGAGAAACCATGACCAAGAATTTAGAGATACCTGCTTATCAGTGAACCTACTAATCTTATAGTTTATTTTCTAAAAATTTTGCAATTAGCTTCAGTATCAAAAAATAATAGCAGTGGCATAAAGAATGAGATATAGGAAGTAAGTTCATCAGATGTTATCATCCAAGTTTCTTTTGGGTGATCAAAAACAGAGTCCACTACACCCTACCAATGGATAGATACAGATGTGATGTGAACTTCCTGCATTGTGTAACTATTATTAATGCTCTAATTGCAGGCTTTGTATCATGCTCTTCCGATGAGCTACGTTACTGTTGCAAAGCTTCAGAACAAGCTTGATGGAGAAATCAACCAGACTACTGTGCGCAAGCTAATTGATAAAATGATCCGTGATGGGTTTCTTGATGCCAAAGGCAGCAGGAGGCTAGGTGCGTGTATTTTCGTGTCAATCTTAGGCATATTTTGGTAAAATTGCTGTTATAAACTTTTTCCATTTATTGTCACAGGCAAGCGTGTGATCCACTCTGATCTAACTGAGAAAAAGCTAATGGAAATCAAGAAAACTATGGATATTGATGCCATGGTGATTATTAAAACTTCCTTGGTTGCATGCATCTGGAAATACTAGTGTTGACCTATTGGAACTCTATTAAATTAAACAGGATGTGGATATTAATGAGCACAAGTCCAGCCGTGTTGAGTTTCAGAAAATGGGTAAGTGATCAGAATACTTATATACTAATGCTTTATTGTCTTGTAGTTTAGTTTCCCTATTTTGCAACAAACAGTTGAAATAAAGTTAGCTTTTCTACAATCCAGGAAGCATCAACAGGGATATGTCCACCTGTGGTGCTTTCCACTCCATTGGATCAGACCTCACACGGACAAGAGGCAGGTCCGAAGCACATCAAAATGGCTCTATAAGAAGTGAGCAGACTGTTTCAAGGGCAAGGGATCATGGAAACACCCCAACAAGCCAGGCTGAGGTTAGCCTGTCTGGTCATGAATTGCTTGCTCTGTTTTTTTTGGCAGAAATATTTTCTTACATAAAACATTTTTTTATAGCAAACGTTTTCTTAGATTTGGCTATGACCTTAAAACTTAGTGATATGTTGGTGATGGTGGTGTAGTAGCGGCTCAAGGTTCTTTGAGATGTTAGGCTAAACATTAAAACGAGACATTATCTTATTAGATCTTTAAAAAATTGGGCCTTTAGCAACAACTGTTTAAAATAATTTTGGGGCTTAGGTAACAAGCTAAGTGGCTTAATGGTCGAGCTACCTTTGGTTGGCGTGGGTGGTGGTAACGGTGGTTTTGGAAAATGTTTTTCACCTTTCAAAAGTAAAAAATATTTTATGTCTAAATAATTGTGTTTTTAGCTGACTTTGAAAACGTTTTTTGTCATACCAATTGCCAAAAAAAGTACAGAAAACGTACAATCAATTCATGTTACTCAAAAGTTTGACTGAAGTGTGATGGGTAATGTGTTGTGATTTTTGTGCAGCCAGTGGCTTCCAGAGAGAGTTTTGTACCAGGGAATGAGAATGCCAGAGCAAATGGAAATGCCGATCACTTCGATGGGGTTGACACAGGTATCTGCAGTATGTCCACCCAGGACAAGCGGTCCAGGAAAGCAAGCACGGTATGACTGTTCAGAATAATAAAGAGTCATAAGACTTTCTAAAATTGTTCTGTTCATGATTTTCTTCCCTTTTACAGGTTAAGGAGCCTATCCTTCAGTACATGAAGCGCCAGAAATCTCAAGCTCTCTGAAATGCTTTGGGGTATGGTATGCTATGGTGGTGACCATTCCCTAATCATTTTTTGAATTCTGTTTCCACTAGTAGTTGAATATGCAGAAACATTTTCTACATTCTTCCCTTTCTGGTTCTATACCTCTCTCTCTCTCTCTTTTTTTTTTTTGGTTATTAATTAGAGAAAATGTTAGAATCATGACAAATGAAAAAGGATCATCAAATTTTCACATTTTATAGGGAGACATGAATAATAATGAAAAAATTAATAGAGGTTGAGGTGCGGAAAGGCCTGGCATGGTTTGGAGAATGAATAATTTTAGAGATATTAAAAAACATAGCAACAAATATACGAACTCAACACATTAATTATGCTGTGTTTGGTTAGGAGATTTAGAAAGAAAAAGAAAAAAAATGTGTGAAATTAAGTGAAATGTAAGTATATTTATTCATATTTTACTTATTTTTTTTTCTTTTTCTTTTTAAATTTCTTCTCAAATCTTTTAATCAAATACATCGTCAATGTTTTAAGCATTTGTGTTGTAGAAGAGATTTTTGGTGAAAAGCCCCTCCCATTGGACCTATTTTGTGTGAAGCCCACGGAATTAAACAATGACTCCAAAAGCCCCTCAATTAAAAAATTGTCATGAATTGACTGAAATGTCCTTCCATATAAGTGGGGAAATATGAAACAATTAACAGTAAAAATTTACTATCAATCAAAGTAAAATTTTACTGTCACTATCGAAGTAAAATTTTACTATCACTATCAAAGTAAAATTTTACCGTCACCAAAAGTCCAAAAGTCAATTCGTGTTGATAAAATTTTATTGTGGTTTAGTGTAACATTGTACTATATTTTAGAGTTAATTTTTACTATTAGGTTTGTTAAAGATTGATAACTCGTACAGTGTGTCACTAACACAACTTGAGACATGAATATAAAAGTAAAATTTTACTCTGCATAAAAGTAAAATTTTACTCTGAAATAAGAATAAAATATTACATTCTGAATCTAAGAGTAAAATGTTACACCCTGAATTTAAAAGTAAAATGTTACACTCTGAAATTAAAAGTAAAATTTTACTCTGAAAAACGAGTAAAATGTTAGACTCTGAATCTAAAAGTAAAATGTTACTCTGCACAAAAGTAAAAAAGTTGAGGCAATGTTTGTGACGGCTGAAGTGTTTGGCAATGATCACCTCTTGACAGTAAAATTTTATTGTCATTCTAACACCAGAGTAAAATTTTACTCTAATTCTCTCAAACAAAAAACAGAGCAATAGAACCAGAGTAAAATTCTACTCTCATTATCTGAAACAAAAAACAGAGCAATACAACCAGAGTAAAATTTTACTCTCATTATCTAAAACAAAAAACAGAGCAATAGAACCAGAGTAAAATTTTACTCTGGTTCTGTCAAATGAAATCAGATAAAAAACAACAAAAATAAATCCAAAAAAAAAAAAAAAACAAACAAAAACAAAACAAATTAATCAACAAATCAACATATCTAATTGAGAAGAAAAACTTCTAAAACTCGATCAACAATCACAAATCTCAATAAAACTCTCGTTTAATTGAGAGTGTTGATCGTTGGCGGCGAGATCGTCTATTGTTGACCAAGTGAGAGATTTTTGGTTGCGAGATCTTTAGATTTGGAGATCGTCTTCATCGATTTCGTTCTTGATTTCGTTCTTGCGAGATCTTCAGCTCAGATTTCAAATATTTCAAATGTATGATACGTATATATAGAAGGGCAATATTGTAATAAAAAAAATAGAAATTATAAATTGTCCTTATTAAGGTAGGCATTTCCTACTCGGGCTTTTTGAAAGAAAATTGATTGAGTTATCCTTTACCCTAATAAAAAGGTCCAAAAGGGGGGTTTCACCAAAAATCCCTTCAATTATTTACTACTAGTGTTCCGTGTTATGTACGGGTTGTATTTATAATTATTTGTATATATATAAATTATGATTTTTAATTTTTTTTTTGCACACAGAAAAATGAATATAATAAATGTAACATATTTTTAATCAATTATTTTTTGTTTGCTTTTATTCAAAATTTAAAAATAATGCACTTGCAAAATTTATAATTAAATTAAGTAAAAATTTATTTCTAACAACATTTTTTTGCTTCTATATAAATACTTAAAAAAAAATAAATTTGAAAAGGATAGTCAATATAAATATTATACATTAAGTAAAAAAATATGGTTAGCAATTATGTTTATATAAATCAGGTTTAAAGTATTTTATTTAGCAAGTATCAAATAGAATTTTCTTAGCAAAAAGAAAAGTTATAAAATTTTGTTGTAAATTTTCAAATGTCTATTGTTAAATATTCTATTATACTTGCTTGTTTATTTACTTGCTTGCTTTAGGAGTTTTATTTATTTTTCTTTTTTTTTTACTTAATTTTCGCATGATACTTCTTTTATAGTGCATCTTCGAGTGTATTAGTAAAAATAGCGTACACTTAAAATGTAAAAAATTACAATATATAGAGAAAAAAAAGTAAGTAATTGTTCAAAACTAAAATTACTTTAAGAAAAAATAAAAAATAAAAACAAAAATGAAATTGTTTGAAATAGAAAATGATTTATTTATTTATTAATTAATTTTTGAAAATAAAATTTTATAGAAAAAAAAGAAAATTATATAAAAAAGTACAGAAACTAAACATAAAATATAATACAAAAAATAAATAAATTATAGGATTTTTAAAAAGTGTATAAACAAATTTTATAAAATCTTGTCTATTCATATACTTTTGTGTATATTTTTTTGTACTTTTAATCCTGAGAATGACATTGAAATAGTTTGCACTTTTTGCATTAGGTCTATCTAATAGTTTTAGCAAACACAGATGTAATAAATTTTATAACACAAAACACAAACAATTGTGAGATAAAGTATCAAAAAAAATAAAATGAAAGCAACGTTCAATGATGATGTATAAACACACATGACGTTTTAATTAGAGGTATAACCAGATAAATCGCTATAGAAGAGGAAGATAACTTTTATTTTTCATCACAACAATTATGTAACTCAATATATAATTTTAATGTCTCTCACTTTTCACACGTTAAATTCTTTATCAATATTAGAATGAATGCATGAATAAAAAAAGGAACATTTGAGAAGACAGAGATATGTTTTGAGACATTTCAATTGTTAAATTTTATTAATTAATAGTTATTAGGTTTCAATAGTCGGACTTTTGGTTTCACTTATATTCAGTCGATAATTTGAGAGTGGATATGTGTCAAACTTTTACACAAATAGTTGTCACATTTTTTGAGCATTATTAATGAAATGCACAGTGTATTTTTTTTTTTTTTTTGCAATTACAACCTGTTATTTTTTAATAAGAATTTATATTTGTTTTATATATTTTTTTAATATACAAATTATTTTTTGCAATGAAATTTTCTCTTTTTTTTTTTTCTGGACAATTGTAACTTGTTATTTTTTTTAATAAGAATTTATACCTGTTTTAGATTTTTTTTAATATATAAATTATTTTTTTTAGATTTTAATTGAATGTACAGTGTAATTTTTTCCCCCCACAATTACAACGTATTATTTTTTAATAAGAATTTATATTTGTTTTAGATTTTTTTTAATATAAAGATTATTTTTTACTGTGTATTTTTTTTTGGCAATCGTAACATGTTATTTTTAATAAGAATTTATATTTATTTTAAATATTTTTTTAATGTACAAATTATTTTTTTAAATTTTTTTTATAAAATCTCCATCATTAATCATAGTGTATGAGAGAAATCAAAAAGACTTATGGGTAGGAAAAAGTCAACAAATACTGAGATTTTTTTTTAAATCAAAAAATTAAAAAATTAAGATTGGTATATTGAACCTCCCATAAGATTTGTGAGTTAGAAATCTTATTTTTCTTATATAATATATAGATTGGTTGTTTCTTTTTATACTTTACGTTTGAATCTTGAATTTGTAAACAAAATATAAGTTATTTTTTCTCCACTTTTAAACTTGATTGGAATACTCAATGAGTTTAAAATTATTTTCAAGCTCGACTTATATACTTTTTGAGTTCATTTTAAATGAGCTTTAATCGAGTTGATCACGAGTAATTTGATTTTTGTATAGTATATAAAATTGAGTCGAGTTGTAGATTGTGTTTCACTTCAAAACTAAACAAGTTTTAAATGTGTTAAAGTTTCAACTTATTTACATAATAAATCAATTTCAAATGAATTTTTAACAAGATGACAATGACTCCACATCGAATAACTTGTTTGATTTTATAACCTTACGTGTTAGTGAACTCAAAGTCAGCCAAGGAACTTGGTTGTAAGATAAAATTCTTTACACTAAAGTCTGATTTTAATGAGTGCAAGTTGACATAGGATGAGCAGCACATGGTTCTTTCACATGCATTAGAGGATAGCTTGATTGAGGGGGAAAAAATCTATCACCGATAGGGGGGTTATTTCTTGTGAAAATGGATTTGTTACATAGTGACAACACATTACTACATTTTCTCAAGTTTGACAGCGGAACAACTTGGAGGGAAGGCAAGTCTAGAAGAGGGTTGACTTGATTATTAAACTAAAAAACAAAGTCTGAGCATTCATTTTTCATTCTAGATAGCCGTCGCTAAATTAAATACGCAACGGCACATAATCTTTTAAAATCATACATGATAACAAAAAACTCTTTTTTAAATCATAATTGTGACAAGTAGAATAATTAGATAGTGACAATTAAAGTTTACAAGAAAACTAAGTACATTTTTTAATTTGTTTAACTTTGTTAAAAAACATAGTACAATATAATAAACCAATTAATTTTATTGTTCAATTGTCAAGAGGTTAAAATGTTCATCAAACTTTGTCATTTTACTAGTTTCTCTCTCATTTTAGTTCTGCAATTGACAAACTTACAATAATTTTTACTAACTACATTTAGAGAATCTTGAAAGTTCTTTAAAGAGCAATGCTAGGTATCATGAAAAAACTTTCATGAAAATGATCATGAAATATTTATGACCCTTGGATTACACTTAAAATAAAGCACTACACACTAATCAAGGTAATCCAAGAGTCATAAATCTTTCATGATCATTTTCATGAAGAATTTTTCATGATCCCTAGCTTTTCTCTTCTTTAAATTATATCGGTGATGATGCGGTTTGCCAAATACCAAATTTTGGTTGGGTATAAGTATCATTTTTATTTTAAAACTTCCATAATTAGTTTGCACAACTGGTTAAAAGAAAGAGTAGTGGTTAGAGTAGCAACAAAAATAGAAAAAAAGATTCTCTATTTTAGATAATATAGTTTGTATGGTAAATTATATTGACTCTCTCTTAAATTAGAAAAAATATAATAAGTTGCAAAAGTTTGGCATAATTATATTAGGTTCCTTTAAAATTTTAATTCATAAAACAATCGGTCCTTTTTTCATTAAAAATTTATTAGTTGTATGAATGAAAAGATTATGTTGTCATATTTTTTACATTGAAATATTTATTTTACCTTGAGTATCTTTGTGTCTTCATATTATTTGCATTAATTTTGAAAATTTTAACCTTACTAAAAAAGAAATCAGTATAATTTTATTAAAAATCTTGTGCGCTGAATATAAGAAATTGAAAGCGATTCTACTTAATAAAATGAAAATGACAACATTTGTGAAGCACTTTCTTTATGCCTCATTTCTGTGTTCTACTTTTCCTGTTCCCCTCAAATTTTTCTCCCTTTTTCTATAGTGGAGAATCAAATAAACTATGAAAAATGCCCCGGAGCTCTAATTAGAGCTCAAAAAAGACAGCTCTAATGAGCTGTCAACCATTAAAAAAAAAAAAAAAAAAACAGTGAAGTAAAGACAAAAAACAGAACAGAAAAAGGCAAAATAATGCTCTGTTAGTGCTCTTTGTTTAGAGCTCTGGAGCATCACCGATAAACTATTATGCTCCATTTGTTCACTCAAAAAACAAAGAGAGAATATACAAAATACTCTCAATCTATGCAGTGCCAAGTGCAAGATTCCACGTTCTCTCACTTTTTTTTAAAACCATAATTTCCATAGTACCTCCTCCCAAAAAAGGCATGAAAACTTAAAATTTTTTTTTTTTAATATATTTTTTCAAAAACAATATGTAGGTGGAGAATATGAGAAAACGAAGTCAAATTAAGCAACCGTAATAATGGAACCTGAACATTACATTTGGTAAGAGAACATTTTATTCATCGGATCATTTTTTATCTCAAACTAGAACTTTAATTGATCATATGTATAATGGTCCTAAACTTACAGAGTCCACCACTGCAGGCTCAAACATCTTTTGTGTAACCCCACAATCTATTTTCTTTTCACATTCATCTCTTATATGGAAATCTAGAGCTAGAATGCAAATGAGTATGCCCCATCCTATCCAACTTAGGGCATGTGATCATGGGTTGACAATTCTCAAACCGCATTAGCTGTGAAAACCCAACTAATGGCTTCAAACGGACTGGGCTCTAGATCACCTATCTCCTAGCCTACTGATTTTGGGCTGAAACTAAAAAACAAAGAAAATAATATTTATCACCGTTATATTATTTTTGATTTGTATTCATACAATAAGCATTATGTGTATGTGGAAGACTGTCACATTTAAAAAAAAATAAAAAAATCAAGACTCACCATACCTCATGAAAAACTACATAAAAGATAAATAATTCATGTAAAATATTGTATTGATATATACAGATGCCCTTGCTAAAATATTAATAATGATGATAACCTAGGGAATAACTCCACTCCCACCATTGAGATGCCTTTTTGCAAAAACATTTAGTTTTTTATTTTATTATATTATGTTTTTATTTTACAAAAATAATTGAGACCTCTAAAACTAGAGCTCTAAAGGGGCATTAATTTGTCCTTTTCCCCCTTCTATTTTGTCTTTTACCTTCATCTGTTTTTTTTTTTTTTTTTTTTTTAATTGACGACAGCTCATTAGAGCTGCTGAAAAGCAGCTCTAATTAGAGCTCTGAAGCAGAATCCTTTTATTTTATCTTTCCTTTTTTTGTTTACTGGGTTCCAGATGGGGCATAAAGATCCCCCAAACACCTACATCCTCCACTTGCATATTGCATTCCTTCCCCTCCTTTTAATCCAATCTTTTTCATCTTTTTTCTTAGTCAATTCATCTCCTACTCTGTCACACACTTTTTGACCAACAAATAAAAAGGCAAAGCACCAAAAAACAGAAAAGAAAAGTAGATGAATATAGTGATGATAATAAATGACCTAGGATCCCTTCTGTTGCCTATATTATACCTTTCCCATTCACTTGTCCCACAACTGAAACTAGCCTCGCTGAAATGAGAGAGAGGGGTTAATATAAACTGTTGTGTTTTGAATTTTGAACTTCTACTTTATTTTACATTGAAGAATGATACCCTTCCCTTTACCCTAAAGTTAAGCCACATCTTGGCTCTAGAAAATGTGGTTGGTTATTCATCCCATCCCATTACCTAATTTTGTGTTTAGTTGTTGAAAATGTTTTGTTTTGAAAACTATTTCGTGAGAAAAATGAATTAAACCAAAAAATTTAACAAACTAAAGATTTGAGAGAAATTTTCTTGTTATATTCCATATTTTGTATCCCATTCATTATTAAAAAGATCTTATCCTGAACAAATTACTAAGAATGTCATATAATGATCATGAGTTCATCACCCCCATCTCATGTGATGATTCCAAATCTAACCCACACTTCCAAAATTGTTTTTTTTGGGGTTTTTTAAAGGTCTAAAAAATGAGGAGTCCAAATTTAAAAACAAAAAGCATAATAAAATAAAGTAGGAAAAAAGACATCAAAGGAACAAAATGAAACAGAAATATTTGAAATAAAGGAAATTACTCTTTAAATTAGGGAAATTGCAAGGCAGCTAAAAAGATCTATTGTACCCCCCAAAAAAAAGAAAAAGAAAAAGAAAAAGAAAAAACCCTCTGAGAACTTTCTAAATTACCTCTTCCTCTATACAGACAAAGCGACCACCATAAAATTACTGAATTGGACATTCCACCAAAAATGGCCGCAAAACTTTCCTCTTTCTCTCTCCTCATTTTTTTCTAAGACTCAAGTGCCGTTACCGTCACAGTCACAGTCCTCGTTACAGTTAACTCTCAGCCATGGCATCAGCATTATTGCCATTCCCACCGTTAACATTTCCATTTCCGTTACCGTTACCGTCATGCTCTCCATCTTCGTCGACCCACCTCTCTATGGGTGCGCACTCCGCCTTATGGCGCATCTTCCAATCGAGCGCCTGACACGCTCGAGAGCAATAATTCACTGCTCCGCAGACCGAGCACCGGCGAAACTCGTGCCTCCTCGTCTCGGGTCGCCCACACCCGACGTGAGAACACATCCGGAGCCCCGGACCCGGAACCCCGCCCCGAACCTCGAACCAGTCCGTCATGAACCGACTCGCCGGATGAGGCTCCGGCGCCGGCACGTTGCAGCCGAAATCGCTGAGCAACGGACAGCCACCGCTCGAGCCGCCGTGGGCGTGGCCGTGGCGGAGGTGAGGAAGCGGGTTCCACGTCAGCCACGAGCCGGATGTTATGGCGGAGGCCGGCAGGGAGAGCACGGCGGCTAGCTCGCGAGCGTTGGCTTGGACGAGGAATCGGCGGCCCTCGACGATGTTCTGGCGCACGCCGTAGCCGTCTTGAAGGCAGTGACCGAGCTCGCGCAACCCGTCGATGTGGCCGAGAAAGGCGGCGCGTGCGCACAGAGCAACTCCGGCGCGGAGGTCCTTGTCGTTCTTAGAACCACCACTGCCGTTGAACTGAATCACCGCCAGTGAGTACAGTGCCGGCGCGTGAGAGTTAATCGCCGCCTTCGCCATTAACGAAGCTCCGGTGCCTCGGTTTTGCAAACAGTAGAATCGAATCTGTAGACAAACATAATTATGAGTTCCCCAATTAATTCATTCATGAAAATGACAACTAGAATGTTGAATGTTGGAATGGTTGATTTGTATTAAAAAAATAAATAATATATATATATGTACTGACCATGCCGAGAGTGTAGCAGGCTTCAACGTTTCCTGATTCGGCACACTGTTTCAGGAATCGGTGAGCGGACTCGGACCAGTTCTTAGCTTTAACGGCGAGCATTTTTGTAGAAGCTTTGAATAGTACCATGGAATGGAGTCCTAAAGCGTTTAATCTCTTGCATCTGTTTTTTTTTTTTTTTTCATACAATCCACAACAACCAAAATCAAATTTCAATTTTCAATCCAAATGTTACAGAAAACGAAAAAGTCGTTTTTTTTTTTGGAATGAAAATTCTTTCTGATTCAAATTGGGGAGAAAATAAGGAAAAGCAAATTGCTAATATGATGGGAGAGTTTGACATACGTAATGAGAACGTTGATGAAATCTGCAGGAGAATCGGCGGAGGAGCTAAGTTTGGAGAGAATAAAAACGACGAGATCATCAGGCAACTCGTCGAACAAATCACAGTCTCTGGCAATCTCCGGCGAATTCTTCCAACGTTTCCGGCTAATTCTCCGTGGTTCATCTCTTCTTCTCTTCACTGTTGTTCTTTCCCAACAACACATCTCCACTTTCGGATAACAAACCCCCCTCCTCGTTCTCATCCCTCTCTCTCTCTCTCTCTCTCTCTCTACATGTATCTATAGACAGACAGATTGAAGAAGAGAAAGCAAAGTGTGTGTGGGCTTATATAAGAGGCTCTGTTTGTTTGTATTGTTTCAAACAGAGAGAGCAACAACAACGGCAAAGACAGAGCCGAACCAACGTCATACAAAATTGCCCCAAGAGGTTCCACTTATTTACCAAACTAGTCCCCGACCACCCCAACTTGGTCAATTAGGCCGTCGACGGTAGCTTTCTGGGCTACTGTATAAATAATCTCTCTCTCTCCTCGAATCGAACACAGAAATTAGGGAGAGATACGTACATATATATACACAACCCAAACCTACTCCTCTTCCTTTTTATTTTGTCTCTCTAGAATTTGCTTGGGTTTGTTTTGTAAAGCAGTTAATTTTTTGTTGCAAAGGAAGGAACTAACCACGGTTAATTTGTTTTAAAAGGCAGTTAATGTTGTTGTAACTAAGAAACTAACCACGGTTAATATCGAGAACAAACTGAACAGACTTAACTAATTACTACTAATTACCGCGCCTGGCTAATAACTCTGTTAGAAGTTTGTTTGACCCAACTGTTTCTGTTTCTGTCTCTTGTTAGTTTATTATAATTGTATTGAGTTTTTTTAAATTTTAATTCACATACAATTTAACATTTTATTAAGTAATTTGTTAATTGTATGAATAAGAAAATAATAGTGTCATTATTTTTATGTTCAAATATATATTATAATTTTGTTTATTTGATGTATTTATACACTATTTGTATTAATTTTAATTATTCTAAAATTATTAGAAAAACAAGTAAGCGTTATTATGTTAAATTTATAGAATTTGTTGTAATTTTTTTTAAAAAAAAATCTCTAGAATGGTAATTGTAATTAAAGTTAAAAATGTACAAGAAATAAATTTATTTTTTGTTAATCAAATTATTGATGGAAAAGTGTAACAAAATTAAACTTCATGTATCATTTTTATCCACATGATCATTTAACTTTTAGTTTTTTTCTAATACATAAAAAAAAATTTAGTTGAAAATATTGGGTCTTTGTATCACATCTTAAAATGATAAATACTAAGGGGTTGTTTGGGGTGTCTTAAATAAGTGTACTTTTTGTCCTTTTGGACTAAAAAGTTGAGAAAAAAAATATGGTTGTTTGGGTTAACTTTTTGACTTTTCATGAAAAAATGTGTATTAAAAAATTATATAAATTAGTGTGTAGGGAAAAATTAGGATTGGGAGTTGTGCAACCGTAATTTTTGACTTTTGGTGAATAGTGATAACTTTTTAACTTTTTGAGTAACTTTTTAATTTTTTTACAATGTCCCAAACATGCCTAAATAGTGTTTTTGAACATTGGTTAATATTCAAATTAAGTTAAAAAGTTATTTGAAAATATATAAAAATGTTAAAAGGCTTTTGCTAACAAGTATTCTTAAAATATAAGAAAAAGAGGAAAAAAATTTAAGAAAAACTGATTTGGAAACTTGACTTTTAGGCTAAAAAATTTAATTAAAAAAAAAACTAAAAATTACAAAAATACAAAAATACAAAAAAATGACAAATTAGAATTTTTTTATATAATTAAAAAACGATTTTCAAATATATTAATTTTTATCCCCTCATTAAAAAGTTAATTTTTTTTTTTTTTTTAAAGTCCACTATAAAAAATTTAAATTTTAAACTATAAAAAAAAGAAAGAAGTTGAGTGGCACGCGCTATGAGTTGGCGTGAGGGAAAGGGGTACATCAAGAAACAAATTCAGGTGGCGAATTTTAGGCGCTCGTCGACGAACAAACTCCACGCAAGGTCAAACGGATGATTCAGCACTAACTGAGGTTCAGTTACTCTCTTTTGTTTGTTTTTACTTTGCTCCTTTGTTTTTTCTTCATTTTCTTTTCCTTTTTTACCCCTGCCTTTGTTTTTGTTTTTGTGTTTTCTTTGTTTTGTTAACCTCTGTTTGGGAAGAGGGTAGTGTTGGGTTGGATTTAGAGCTATTTTGATTATAAAAAAATAAAATAAATTTTTTAATTTAATAAGATAAAATATCACATCTAACGCATAATCATTATATTTTTTTCTCACAAAAAGTTAAAAAGTCAAAAAAGTCTTTTCAAACGAGACTTTTTAGCCCTAAACTAAAAAAGTCAAAAAGTCAACCCACTTCTCAAACGAATCCTTAGTTTCCATAACCTCCTCTCTACCGTCCAAAATAAAAAAAGGTAATGTTAGAGATACTAAATTTTCTATTAAATAAATGACTAAACATCTTATATGGGTGTGAAGTTATCCCACACCCATGTGAGACATTTAATCATTCATTTGGTAAAAAATTTAAAACATGATTGTAATTTTCAATTAGAAATTACCTAGTACATGCGTTTATTTGTTCGACAAATTATATATTATAATTTATTCACAATGTTTTTGTATCTACGGTTATATATTTATTTAGCTCAAAGTACTGGTTAGACACATTGTAAATATAAAATTTAAAAAAAATAAGATAATTATTTGTTCTAAATTTTTTTTTTTCCAAACAAAGAATTGCTAGTAGTATCAAACTCTTATTTTGCATAAATTATGCTAAGTATTTTAAAAAAAAAATTGTTATAAATTTTACAAATTTTAACATAATTATATCAATAATTTTTAGTATAATTAAAGCAATCGGAAGTGATGTAGATGTGAAGACATAAGAATAAATAAGGTAAAATATATATTTTTGCGTAAAGAGATTATAACATTTTTTTTTTTTACTTTCATTATATGACTAATAAATTATTAGTAAAAAATAAATTAAATTTTAAGTGAATTAAAGATTAAGAAAATACAATATAATTATGTTAAATTTAAAATACCCGTATTTTTTTTTAAAATATCAAATGAAATTAGTGCAATTTACCTTTTACTTTACTCAAAAAATTATTATATGAGATTAATCTAATTGTGAATTTTATCAACCAAAAAATCTGACCGACATATAAATGCTTTTAGTGTACTTATTATAATGGTAGGGTTATTTTTATTCTTCTTTTGTATGCAAATATTTTTTAATAATTAGAAATAAATGTATAATTACAGATAGAGAGTTAATTACCATTGGCAAAAATACAGACAAATACTGGAAAGATCTAGTGAAAGGGCTTGCATAAGTTTGGGAAATGACGTGGAGGATTTCAAAGGAGTGATGTCAACTACTTATGTCCATCTAGGTGAATTCTACAACCCTCCATAGTTGAGTTTTTTTTATTTTTTATTTTATTATTATTACAGGATTAATATATATATATATTTATATTAAGTGTGACTCACCAAATATACAAGTCTCATTGCATTGCAAGACAATTATATCCGATTCTGTTATAGATTTTGTTTTAGTTTTAGTTTTAATTTTAATTTTAATTTTTTTTAAATACAAAAATTATATTATCTGAAGATTTTAGCCATATGATTTTTACATTAAAGATTTGACAATAAGAATATTTACAAAAATGTTCAAAAGAAAATTTAAGGCTCTGTTTGGTGGAACTTTCAAAATATAATTCTACACTCACTTTTGAGTGTGGTGTTTATTTAGCGTTTTCAAAAATTAATTCCACACTAACTTTTGAAAACTCTTTGAAAGGTGGGAAAATTTAGGCTAACCGGTCATTCTCTTGGACGTTTAGCTGGTTGACCAGGGCAGTGCTATTTTTTATTTTTTTTTAACAATTGGCACCTGATATTTTTTTTATTTTAGATAAAAAAATTATGAGCTTTGAATAGAATTTTGAATTGTGTGTTTGGTTATAAGTTGTAAGTTTTTGTATCAAATATTACATGTCACATAAAAAATTCCCTACTCAATTCAAAACTCTTTCAAAACTCATTTACCAAACAAATTTTTCACACTCAATCTCTAACTTCTTTCTTTAGGGTTTTTCACAATCTGTGCCGTGTGGGAGGGGGAGGGGCTCCGGTCTCCGGCCACCCCTCTCCTCTCTCTCCCCCCCTTTTTTCTTTCCTTCTTTATTGCTTAATAAACCTTGGGAGTTCTCTATTCCCAACCTCTCCCTCATTGTGAGGCGTCTCTTCCCCCATGGTGGAAGCTTTGCTGGGTTGCTCCTCCTCCTACTGGTGCCGGATCTGCCTTGTTCTTCTTCTCCGTTGCTCGCCGTCGTTGTCTTCCCTTTCCCTCAACCAGATTTGCCTTGGATCTGTTTGCCTCCATTGTTCATAAATTAGATCTGGTTGCCTCCGGGTATGAGGTGTATTTTCTAGCTTTTGTGTTTTCTTGTTTGGGAGTGTTTGTATAATCTATCGGTGCTTTTAGGTGGCTTACTCACTCTGTGGTTACAATCTGTGACCTATCTTAGACACGCTTTACAGTTGATTTTTTTCGACCACTGCTTTGCAGTATGAGCGCGAGCACTTGTTGTGTGTTTGAGATTCTCATAGTTTTTATACCTGTGTGCTTGTTTGTTCTGATTTTTCTTAGTTTGGTGTAAGCCTTTTTGTGGATGGATTCCTGTATAAGTGTTGTTTGGCTTCAGTAATGAAATTTCTCTTTGATCCCAAAAAAAAAAAAAAATCATAATTTCAAAACTCACAAAGTCAAAATACAATTATATTCTCAAATCATTTTTAGAAAACTCTATCCAATGTTTATTAAGAAATTCGAAAGTTTAAATAGCATTTGGTATCATTTATACCTTTTGACAAAAAAAAAAAAAAAAACTATATTGCAAAATATATATCTAGAAAACACTAATCAGTATATTTGGTTTGAGTTTTCTGAATTAAGTTTTTGAAAAATTGAGTTATTTATTTATTTATTTTTGTTTTTAGTGAATATTTTTAAAATTTTAAGCATTTTTTAAAACTTTTTTAGATGCATTTTACTTAGATGTATCTAAAAAATAAAATATTTGTGAAAAAATATTTTAAAAAATTAATAAATACACAAAAATATGAAAAATATAATGAATTTTTGTATTTTTTTGTATTTTTTGTATTTAGTGAATTTTTTAAAGATTTTTTTCACAAATATTATAATTTTTAAGTGTATTTCTGTTGGGTGTGTCTAAAAATTTAAAAAATTGTTTAAAATATTAAAAAAATTCAATTAAGACAAAAAAATATGGAAAACAAGAAAGTATAATTTTTTGAAAAGTGTTTTTAGAAAACCCAAACCAAGTAAAGTGAATATTTTTGAAACAAATAAAAACAAAAGTAAAAGAACATATGTATATATATATATTTCTGATGCTGGGAATAGTTTTTTTTTTTTAATTGGCAAAAAAAATAAAATAAAATATTACAAGATAAAAAGAAAAACAAACTATTAGAAGGAGTTGGTGGAGGACGCTCAAGAATCATGTGTTTACTCATAGGCCACTCTTAATTCTTAATTTTTATTCAAATTCACCATATTGAATTCCAATAAAACTTTTCAATAAAAATCACTCTCCAATTGGTCGGGCTTAAAATTCTTCATCTATTAGTTTCAATAAAAAAATTTTAAATTAATTTTTTGTTAAATTTGATAAAGTATCTCAACAACTTTGTTGAGTTACTGTTCATTAGCTACATATTTTTTATTATATTTTCTGAAGCAAAATCGGGCCAAAATCTTTAAATCGGTCGTCCACCCAAATGTCCCGTGAGTATCTGTAACAGAAGAAGAAAAATGTCCAAAATTAGCCTAATCGGTCGACCGGTCAACGACAAATTATTTATTTATTTTTTTAAGTATTGTTTGGGTGGCATCTCATCAATTTAATAAAAAAAATAAAGAATAACAAATACAATTAGAAATTAATATTTTAATAAGATTGAGTTAGAATAGAGAGTTTGATACAGTGAGTATTAAAAAAGTGACTAGCTAAAATAACAAAAAGTAAATTTTAAATTATAATTTGACTCAAAATTTATTGAGACTAATGTGAATGCTCTAATATTTTTTCAATGTAGTTGACCACGTTTTAGTGAAAAAATAATTTTAGACATGGACATTTTGATTTGACAAAAAATACAAGAAAAAACAAATTAGTCTAATATATGTACTTTTGTTAAAATATAATAGTAATAATAATATTACGTGATTCAAATTTATGATAAGTGTGGTGGGTACTACACAATGAAAAATGTTAAGTAAGTATCATGAAAAATATTTTATAAAAATGGTTATGAAAGAATTTTTATCCTTATATTACACATTGTGTCTTATTGCATATGTAATTTAAGAATAAAAAATCTTTTATGATTATTTTCATAAAATATTTTTCTTGATACCTAATATTACTCCTACACTATAGGTTACATATTAATTTTTTTGGATATGTTCTTGTAATTTTTGAGCTTTGATTCTCTATAGTTTAAGAAAAGTGTAGGCCAATTAAGTTCATGCAATCTATTATGGATCTTACTTTAGTGTTATGAGACGTTCATTTTATAGTTTTCTCATTGAATTTATTTCACAAAGACTTGCCATTGGTGGGTGGATGGGCACACAATAAATTTAGGTCACACATTCATTTTTTTAAACATTTTTATGTAATTTAAAAATAAACACATTCCTATCATTTTTTAGGTTTAATCACTATAATTTATGAGAAGTTCAGTCCAATTAAACTCGTAAGATCCATTATAAGTTTTATTGTAGATTGTAGTGTCATGAGGCATCAATTTATAGGTTTTCATATGTAAATTATTTATAAAAAAAATTAAATTGACCAAATAATCATAATCACATAAGTTTATTAAATTTATTTATTTATTAAATAAATGACCATCCGGGTATTTTAAGGAAGCCTCACCTTTTATCTTATTTTTCATTTTAAATTATAATATATATGCTTCTTTTTTATTTATTTATTATATTTTATAGTAATGTATAATTTTGATGGTGGGTTTACTTAACTCGGAGAAGGGATTCATTTTGGTTGTTTGGAAAGTAAGTTAAAAATTAGTTTTTTTAATTTTTATTTTGTTTTTTTTTTAAATAAGTAAAAAAAATAAAAAAATGATATGATCTAGAAGAAGTTAAAAGTTAAAAAGTAACATTTTTGTCCAAAGAGGCCAAAATGTCATCCTCCCATCGAGTCGAAGACGTACCCACTATTTATTATTTTTTTTCAATTTTTTATTTTAAAAAATGATATATAAACTCACTTTTAAAATTTGTATTTTAGACCTAATGATGTGTAAAAGAGATAATTGATTAATGAATAAAGATGATATGAGAGAAAATTGCCTTAAATATTCTAATTAATTGTCATATCATTGAGTTTAAAAAGTGAATCGAACTTTTGAATAAAAATAATAATGTATTTTTTCTTAGAGAATTTACGTGTAAGTCCTAATAGGTTAATAGGTGAATTTATTGTTCAATGCATTTTTCATTAAATACTATTAAAAAAAGTTACTAATTGTTAATTTTCAGCAACATTTTACAAATTTTGTCACAAAAAATGTCACTAATTATAAGTTTTAGCGACAATTTAAAAAAGTCGTTACAAAAAGCGTCACTAATTTTTAGCTTTCAATGACAGTTTAAAAAATTTGTCACAACAAAAGTCACTAATGATAAGTTTTAGTGATAATTTATAAAAAAATCGTGACAAAAAAGTCACTAATTATCAATTTTTAGTGACATAAAAAATCGCCACAAAAAAATATTTTTAATGACAATTTTACTAAGATTTATTTTTAGTAAAATTTGATAAAAATTAAATCTAACTATTTAGACCTATTAGTAGTTTATTATTCTTTTCATTTCAATCTTCCTACATATATAAAGAAAAAGAAAGATAAATTATAAATACACTTTTTGAGATTTGCTTAAAATATAGATTGTTCGTTGTGATTTGAAAAATTATAAATACCCCCTTATCAGAATTTTTTATTTAACAGAATTATCTAAAAAAATAAAATTCATAATTACTCTCATATACAATAATAAAATTACCTAAATTATTAATTAAAACATATTTTTAATATCATTAAAAACTGTTAATTGACTTGATGATTTATTAATAAAAGGGCGATTTGTTATGAAATTAGAAACCTCAAGAGGTGGAATGTAATTTTTAAAATCATGGAAGACGATTTGTATTTTAATCTGTAATTTATTTATTTATTTATTTTATTTTATTTTTGGGATGGCCTTTGGCCTCCGTCGGATGATTCCTCAATTATCTTTCGGAAAAGTCTAAACTTATAGAAAGAATCAAATATAAAATATTTATGTATTTTGTGTTTAATTTGTTTTATATATATTTTGTATTTCGTTCTTTTTGTGCATATAGCACAATTGATTATCATTCTCTCTATTTCTGGTTACTTGTTATGCCACATTCATATCTCTCTACATGTATTGGATAAAATTTTATAAAATTTATTAATAAATTCACTTCTAAAAAATCATGTCGATCTCTATCAATTTTGTATTTAGTTTTGTGACTAATTTACCTGTTTTTTAACTTTTATATATGGAAAATGTTAGAAATCCTAAATATTTGACCGACATTTTTACTAAATATCTCATATAGGTATGGAATCCACATGGGATTTACATGGTGTGAGTCCTACATCCATGTGAAGCATTTGATAAAGATGTTAATAAAACATTTAAGATTCTTAACATTACTCTTTATATGTATATATATATATATATTTGAAGGAAAACATTACATTTTAAAGCCAAAACCAAAAGTCATGATCAGCATTAAAGTTTTGGGAACTCTGGAAACTAATGAATATGCTTGCTTGCTTATTTATGGTTCAAATTACATTTGAAGGCACCATGTGGTGGAAAATAGTATTGTTTTATCTGCATTTCGCACCAACAAACATGACTTGTTTTAATTAGTAAAACCAACTACATAGTGGCTATCATAAAGGAAAATAATTCAACAAATTTAATGCTAAAGTTTTGGAATAATTTATAATAGAAACTCTTTTCTTTTCTTTTTCACTATGAGAAAATATTAGTATATAATTTCATAAATAGTACTAGCTCTCACAACATTCTGTTTGAACATTCTTAGATTAGAACATTCTGTTTATATAGCAAAACTCTAACAATATTTAATCCCAAATGCGCGAGAATAAGTAAGAAACATTCAAGTACTCTTATATTATAAATATGTCACCAAATTTATTTCATGTATGGGTAAGATTTATCATAATTAAAAAATAATAAGATCCATCATGCGATATGAAAAATCTCATAATAAAATATTATATATTACATTGTTCTACAAAAATCACAAAAAAAAAAGAAAAGAAAAAAAAAAGGAAGAAGAACAAAACATTTGGTTAACAAACAAAAGTGTTTGTTAATATTATTAGACTGACATCACAACCACAAAAAAAGGGTCCGCAATAAAATCAGGGAAGCCAAAAGGATGTTAAAAAATTTAGGTGAAGAATTATTTTTAGGGGTACTTATCAATTAGTCCTATTAACTAGGCTTATTTATCTACAGGTCTTAATTAATAAATTTAACATTATAAAAATAAGATAGTGATAAATTTATCACTAAAAATTTATTCATAAAAAAAAGAGACTGATAAATTTATCACTATAAATTTATTCATAAAAAAAAAGACTGATAAATTTATCTTTATCACTTAATAAATTTATCAAATAGGACTTAATGGGTAATAAGTCTCCAAAGTAGGACCTATTGGTAGTTTACCCTTATTTTTAAACCTACAAAAACGAATAATAATCACTTTGCTTGGTTAGAATTTTTCAAAAATATTTTTCAGAAAATTTTATTTTTTATTTTTCATATATATTTTTTTGTTTTTATTGAATTTTCTTAATATTTTAAGTAATTTTTTTTTAAAATTTTTAGACATACCTAATATAAATATACCTAAAAAGTAAAAAAATTGTGAAAAAAAACCTTTTAAAAATTCACTAAATACCAAAAATATAAAAAAAAGGAAAAGAATTCAGTACATTTTTTGTATTTTTATTTATTTATTATTTTTTAAAAATATTTTTTCACAATTTTTTTACTTTTTAGATATATCTAAGTAAGTTGCATTTAAAAAAGTAAAAAAAATTTAAAAATATTTACTAAAAATATAAAAATATAAAAATAAAAAAACTCAATTTAAAAAAAATTTAATTCAAAAAACTTAAACCACTGAATATGATTAGAAATTTTAACTTCTGTACTGCGAGCCTCCAGAAAAGCTTCATGAGCTACTCGTAGTTGTTAAGATCTTCTTGCTTTGAACGGGACCCTTGAAAGAGACGTGTTTGGTTACAGTCATTTTTTGTGCACAAAATTTGATTATAAAATAAATATAATATTTTTTTTTACATAAGATGGAATTATTGTTCTTATATGTGCATATGATAAAAATTGACGAGGACAATGTCCCATATCATCTGAGAAGGACTGTTACTTCCATCTTATAAGTATACTAACTCCCTTCACTTTATACGAGGCATTTTGTCTTGAGGAGGAACAAAACTGAGAGGAGGGACGACAAGATCTGTCCCTCGACTCCAAAGCGGACAATGTTTGTAGGGGCGTGAAAGGACAGGCACACACTCGCACCAACGTATCGGGCTGCAATAGCGGGAGAGTTTGTTAGACGACCCTCCTTTTAGCGTCAAATTTGCATGCCTGTCCTCTCATGCCCCTGCAGTTATTGTCTGCTTTGGGTTGAGGGACGAGTCTTGTCATCCTCCTTTCATGATTTTGTTCCTCCTTGGAGGAAAATGCCTCATGCAAGGTGGAGGGGGCCAGTACATTTATAAGATGGAAGTGGGAGTTCCTCCAAGACGATGTGGGACATTGTTCTTCTCATAACCCCTAGTGTACTGGGCCACAATAGCAGGAGAGTTTGTCGGACGATGCCTGTCTTCTCACGGTTTTGCACATATTGTCCGTTTTGGAGTTGAGGGACGAATCTTGTTGTCCCCCTCTCACGGTTTTGTTTCTCCTCGGGAGAAAAGGCCTCATGCAAGGTAGAGGGAGCCAGTACGCTTATAAAGTGGAAGTGAGAGCCCCTCCCAGGCGACGTGTGATATTGTCCTCATCAGAAGTCAATCACTATTCTCTTATATGAAATGAAATAGGAGCCATACATTTTGGTAGGATCTATTAAGATTGTGTCCTGTAATCAAATTTTATATACTTAATTTTTTTATTGTTAATTATTTCGTGCGTGTCTATGTTGTGTCTATTGATATTGACTTTTAAAATAATTAAATTTTTATATCACATTTGAGTTATTGTGTGAATTTTTTCTGCTGTATTTTACGGGAATTTTTTTAGTTATAGTGATGAGTATAAGAAAATAGCTATTACCCCTAATTATAACATTATTGGACTTTTTTTTTTTTGGGGGGGAGGGTGTTAGGGAAAAGGTATAATTTTTCACCAGTAAATCAATCAATGAGAATAAAAATTAATGCGAAAAAATTAAATCAAAAGTAACACAAGAATTTTTACGTGGTTCCCTTAATGTGAGGTACGTCTACGGGATCGAAATCTGATTCCATTATCAAACAAAAAGTTTTCAAACGATTACAAATGAGACACGAATGGTCTTACAAAACTACCCTTAGGTGAATTCCAAATAATCACAAATTAATAAGAGGAAATACCTCACCAAATAGATGAACAAAAAAACTTTCAAAACAGAGTTATAAAAGACCCAAAATAATAATTCAAATTAGCTTCTAAGCACCAGCCGAAAGCATACAAATAATGCTTCAAAGCAACCAAACCTTGAAATCAATGAAACTTCCAAACATCAGGATCAAAAACCACACCCACCGAATTGTGCTACTATTGTGGAACCACTTAAACCAATATATATAAATATATATTGTGAATCTAGAATTTTTTATCAAACCCCTAGTTGTTACTAAATTAAATTAGATCTCTACAAATTAGATATAATATATATAAAATATATTATACCTAAACCAAATCAAATTAGAATTGTTTTAACAAACCAATTGAGTCCTCCCTCTAATAAGGAGGTATCCCGGGGGGACTGAAATGAGATATTTCCCGATGGATGATGACACGTGGTGGGTTGTGAGATAAGATGCTCACTCAGCCAAGATAACAAGGTGCAATTTGGGGATTTGGAAGCAGTGGTGAAGAAGAATGTGGTTGTGATAGGGAACTTCTATTTACACACATAATATATACTTTCTACATATCCCCCCTCACTACACTTTTTACACACCCCCTTCATTAAGTATGTGTATAAAGGGGGTTTAGTGTGGGTAAATAGAAGCTCCCGGTTGTGATACCTTCTCCATGCTGGGATAAAGCAGGACTGAATAATTTTCTCTTTGAAAAAAAAAAAAAGAAAAAAGAGAAAGAAAAAGAGAACAACTTTATCGAGTTAGCTCTACTGTGAATCACATTTTCCCCCCATTTTGTGCCAAAAAATTCTATTGCATATGCACAAACAAATATGTACATATATGTTCTTTCTGATATTTAAATTAGTAAAATTATGTGAGAGAATTAAAAACAATAAGAGAAAAAAAGTGAGTTTGTCTATAATTTCTAGTATCTTATCTTTTTATTACCTGACAAATATTGATCAATTCAAATTATGATTTTTTGATTTTCAAAGTTATATGCCCACTTTCAAATTAGGAAAGATTATAGACGAAATTCTAAAAAAATACTTGTATGTAGGACAAAAATTCAACCATTGCTCATTAGATATGTGCTTCACACATTAATTCTAAGACTTAATTTTTTTTTGTCTTACTTCCGATCAAATTTTTTTTTCTTCTCTTACTTAAAATGAAAATTGTGGGTTGGAAGAAACTACAATTTGTAATGAATGTTCATAATGGTGGGAAGAGGATTGAAAAACAAGAAAATATTTGTGAACCATCAAGGCACAAGTTTAGGTGGTAGAGGTTTCTTCAAGGTTTTCTCTTTTTTTATGTGATGGTTTATTATTATTTTTTTCATTATATGGAGACTCGTACCTTCTCTGTTTGGAGATTCTTTTTAACATTTTTTGAATTTATTTTATACTCCGATTAGTTTATTAGACGACTTAGACTATGTTTGGAAAGAATGATTTTTAGACAAAAAAAAAAAAAATTACAAGTTATCTAATCATTCTTTTTATTTTATTTTTACACATTTTTCTTATAAAAGATCAAAAAATTCACTATTATCAAATTATGCAATGTATTAGGTCTTGTATGAAAAAGAAAAAGTTAAGGTGGTAGCATTGTGGGCATGAATTTAGTGCGCTAAAAGAGGGGAAAACAGATGAACAAGTCCCCAACTATAAAAGGGGGTTAAATTAGTTTTCACTCATATCATTGCATGTGCTAGTTAGCTAGCAACTTTTATTGTGGAGTACATTTCAAGTGTAACTGAAAATCCACGTGTCCTCTTCTCATGTCTACGACTTTACACAAAGTGCTTATGTGTTGCATCCTTGTATTAATAACACCCTCCACGTATTCCTAAAGAAAACATCCTATTTGCTTGCTACACACGAAATTATTAAATAAAAAAAATTAAATTTATGTGAAAATTGCCTTAAATCACAAACAAAAATGCAATGAGTTTTAATTTTTAGACAATTTCTAATTCAACATGCGGCTTTCGACTCAAATTTGTCAATGTTAAACTGTACTTTTATTTTTCATTTTATCTTATTTCCTCATATTTTCATTGTGCTACATACTTCGATGCAATCAAATATGCATAAAAAAAATGGAAGAGAATTTTTAACCTCTGATCAATTAGTATGCATAGTGGTCATTTTATAAAATGTAAATTTATATTTTTTAAAAAAAGTTACCAATGAGTGTCAAATGCTAATTTGTTAATATATATACACATGGGTAATAATAAAAAAAAATCCAATTTATATACAAAAAAAATTATATAAAATGATATAATTCATTTATATTAATTCATTAGAAACCAAAATATTCATTTATAATTGTATCATTTTGCATGTGTTTTGTATTAAAATTTTATAAATTTAATCTCCATTTTACATTTAAGAAAAAACAAGTTAAAACATAGTAATGATGATGAGAATGACGAAGTCAAGCATGCTTTTTAATGGTTGTTGGTGAAGGTTGATTTTAATACTGTAAGGTTTGTTTCCAGGTGAAAAAATCCAAACGGTAGACCTAAATTTAGAAGGGGGGTTTGTTTGTTCGTCAGGAGAGAGAGAGAGAGAAAGGTGGGGGCTACCCTATACAATCGTAGCCTACCCCTCAGAACACAACTTTTTTGTTTGGAAAAATTATTTGGTTTTGGTCATTAATTATAAATTTTTATGACCCTTTATTTTTTATTTACCTAGTATATAATCGTACGTCCCATTCTCTCCACTACTTACAATACTTTTGAGAGACTGTGCGCCAACTAATAACTTTCCCTTTGTTTGGGTTGAGGAGGGGAAGGGGTGGAGGATTTAGGGGGACAGGTGGGTGGGTTGTTCCCTCGCCAGTGATACACGGCTCTTCTCTGAGAGTGACACGTGAAAGGATCACGATGCTCTGTCGCCAGTCTCGGCTTTCGCATGCACAGCCACGCTTTGTAGCCGAAAAACGGAAAGTAGGAACGAAGCGTGGGTGAGGTGGGTGAGTTTAGTAAACTAGTTAATTAATTAGTTTAGTAATATGTAAATGTAATGCAATAATACTAGTGAGTAAACTTTGGAATTGTACCAGTCATCTTCTACTACAAGTCAACATGTGTGACGGCACTGTAAGTTAAAGTGCTTGTTGGCTTGCATGTGTCGGGTTGGATTAGATTGAATTAAATTCAAGTTTACTTGTCTTGTACTGGCTTAAATTTTACCTAATTGGACTGATAATCAAATCTAACTTCAATTCTTAAGTCTAATTAAAAAAAAAAAAAAATCACTTAATTTCGAGTCTACTCGTATATACTTAATAATGAGACTTAACTTTAAAAGCAGAATTGGAATGGAGTGATGGGATATCATATTGCCCCTCAACTTTCTGTATAATTATATAGATTTTATATAAGAGTCTTTTATTTTCTTTATAATGACGTTCTTAATGTCAATTGAGTTGGTTGTGATTAAGTAGGGTTTGTTTCTTTATAATGACGTTTTTAATGTCAGTTGAATTGATTGTGATTACATAAGGTTAATTTCTTTATAATGACGTTTGTAATGTCAGTTGAGTTGGTTGTGATTAAGTATTGGTTACTGGATTTTCTTTGGTTTAGGACATATGAGAAGGAAATGAAGTAAAATATGTCGAGAGTTTGGTGCTTGTTTCTTTCAACCATTTGATCTCTTGGAAAAAACTAAAAACATATAAGTTATTCACTTGTTCACCAATTGAACACATGTTGGGTTATTGGCCAACTATTAGAATTTTCTTTTTATTGCTAGCCATCATTCTTGTTGACCATTTTATTGTCTACTCACTGTAGTTCTTTTTTCTTTTCAAATTTCAAAATATTTGTTGAAGTCGATATTGATATGACCATTAATTCTTTTTACCATCTGTCTTATAACTATTGATTATTTGTTTATATTTAGTTGAAATTGACTTGTAATTGTTGATTCTTTGTTAAATTTGATCTTTTTTAGATAATTTTGCTAAAATTGAATTATTATTCAGGGACTCTCTAGAAAAAGATGATAAGAAATTGTGTTGTAAATTATTTTGTGATAAAATTGATATATTAAAAAATGACTCATGTTCTAGCTGTTGATAGGAGTGGGCTGGGGAAAAGCATGAGAAGAAATCAGCTTAAAATTGTTGAAATAAAATCTTTAATTCCATCCCCTTTAACACTGATGCAATGCTGATAAAAAATGGCCTCTTCAATGGACTAGAGTTTGCTTTAAAACAAAATTCAAGTACAATTGAAACTTTATAAAGATAGGTGCAAATCATATACTAAAATATCATATGAATTCTGTTAATGACAGTCTTAAAAATTATTTTTAATAATCATAAAATATCAAAATATTTATAATTTGAATACAGTATTTGTATATTTCAAAATATTTTTAATATCTTAATACACTTCTAAAATATTTCATACAAATTTTTTTTTAAACACATTTTTCAATACTAACAACAACGAGAAGAACTACTTTTAACATTTTTTCAAATGTCATTATTAATTATTGTTGGACAATACATATTGCAATTTGACAACCAAACTACAAACATGTGTCAATATCTCATCTCATTCTTTATTCCTTCATGTCGGGATATGGAAGCATTAATTTAACTTAGCTTATAACTTAAAAAAGATCATAGTTAAAAATATTTAAATACTAGTAATGGAATGCAATTTAAATGAGGCCAAACAAAGTCGAGGATGTTGCTTAACGTATTTCCCATCAGTTTGGGGGAGGGGAGCCTCCCTAATTCGATTTTGATACACTTATAATTGCGTGCTCACGTGACGATGCACCACTGGAGTATCATCCAAGTCAATTTTGCTTTTCATGACAATATACTTTTGCTTGGAGTCCCAGACTTTAAATTAAATTTATGTGGACTTAATGGGTATTTGAAAACATCTAAATAAAAAAAATAAAATATAGGTTAAATTTGAAGTGATATGATAGAGAAATGATATGACCTAATACTAATCACTCCCTTAAATTTATTTTTGTTTGGAGTCTCTAATTCAATTTTGTTTTTCATGACGATTTTTACTTTTGTTTGGAGTCTCATATTTTTCCAGATGGGAGATTGGGTGGTAGATTAAAAATTTATGTAGTGTGAGATTTATATATAAAATAAATCTGAATTATAAGATGATAATTTTAAATAGTTAAGTTTGAATTCGTAATAAAGATTTTACATAATAATATTTCTTATTTCATTATTATGAAAATAATTTACAAATTTATCATTGCCTCTGTTTGGGAAGAGGCTTTTAGGGCTTTTTTGGCTAAAATAGTCACAAAAAACAAAATAGATTTCTTAACTCAATAAGACAAAATATCACATCCAACCCATAATCATTACATTCTTCATCTCACAAAAAAGTCAAAAAAACTAAAAAAGTCAAAAAAGTCAAAAAAATCAAAAGCCCTTCTTAAACCAGCTTTTTAACCTCAAGGTAAAATAGCTAAAAAAGTCAAAAAACTAATCCACTTCCCAAACGATACCATTGTCACGTTATTTTGTTTGTAAATTTTGTATAAAAATAAAAATAAAATACGATTATGATTTACACTATGTGGAAATGCTAAACAAGATTATGGTTTTGATTGGCGTATTTAGAGGAAAAATGATTTGTGGCACTAAAAATTTGGGCACTAATGCCCCTAATTTTCATTTTGGTAACTGTTTTGTTTTGTTTTGTTTTTTTTTTTGCCTTATATGGAAATTAGGGACATTAGTGCCTAACTTTTTAGTGTCACAAATCAAAACCGTATTTAGAGAGTAATGGTGTAACTTAAATTTAATGAAATAAAAATTAACTTAAATATATTAAAAAACAATTAATTACTACATAAAAAAAATTCTTTATAACCATTTTTATTTTTATATATTTTAAAATAATTTGCAAAAAAAAGTTGCATGAAAGAGGCATGTCATGTCACGTGTATAATCTCGTGAGAGCCACACAAGATTATATAGGCCACTGGATTTGCCAGCTCATGCAACACGAACCGTTGATGAATTGCCCGTGAGTTGGCTGGATGGTGTAGAAAGCAAAGGTTGACGGGTGTTTGACCAGCCTCATGTTTTGGATTTTTGGCAGTGTGTAAGTAAGCTTTGACACGCCACTGCCACTATCTGCTGCACGCCTGTCCACTGTAATTTACCTACGTTTTGTCCTTTCTCACAGTAAAAATACAATATAACGGTAATACTTATCACCCACAAAACAAAAATGATTTATACCTCTAAAAAAGGACTATTAAAACACCTCTAATTTATCTTTTTCTGTCTTTTTTTTTGTCTTTACTTCACTATTTATTTTTTTATTTTTTTTATACCTTGACACATCATTAGTGCTGTAGTGCAGCACCTCTAATTAGAGGTATGCAGCACAGCCCCCCACAAAAAATAAATTGGGAAGATGAATATACCTTCAATATATGTATGGGAGGATAACTAGTGAAATATTATTATTAGATAGTGATAGTGAGTGCTGGTTTTGGAAGACGTAAATAAATATATTTTTAATTTTTAATGGAAGATATATAAAAAAATAAAGCGGTGATGTGATTAAAAAAAAGATAAAAAAATAAAAAAATGTGTACTTATTATGAGCTCGTTTGGAAAGTGGATTTGACTTTTTGACTTTTTTGATTATCTTTGCCTGGAGCTAAAAAGTTTAATTTGGAAAGGCCTTTTGATTTTTTTGACTTTTTTAGCTTTTTTGTGAGAGAAATAATGTAATGATTTTAGATTGAACATAATATTTTTTCTTATTAGGCTAAAAAGCTTATTTTATTTTTTTGTGACTATTTTAGCCGAAAAAATCTCAAAATTAACTTCCCAAATGGAGGCTATGTTATCCCAAACAAGGCCAAATAATATGTATCATTATTGTATTGAATTTTCTTTTTCTCTAATGTAAATATGAGATAAAAAATATTTGTTATGAATATATTCACATCTACAAATGCGACACCATATATATATATATATATATTTGTACACTTGAAATTTTCCTACTATAATTATTAAAGGCTTATTTGATAATCATTTCGTATTCAGTTTTCAGTTTATATTTACAAAAAAATAAAAAAATTGTCATAAAAACTTGTTTGATAATTTTTTTAATTTATAAATAGTTGTCTTAGTTTGTAAATTTGAGAAAAAATGAGTTTACGTTGGTTTTTAAACAAAAATTAAAAACTTGACTAACAATTTCTTTTTTCAAATAATTTTTTTTCAATTATTTTTTTTTCAAATAATTTTTTTTTTCAATTAATTTTTTTTCCAATTAAAATTTTTAATTATTTTTTTTCAAATAATTTTTTCCAAATAATTTTTTTAATTATTTTTTTTCCAATTAATTTTTTTTCAATTAATTTTTTTTCAAATAAATTTTTTTTTCAATTATTTTTTCTTTCAATTATATTTTTTCAATTAATTTTTTTAATTATTTTTTTCCAATTATAATGTGTATGATCCCATTGTCATAAATAATAAAAAATAAATATAAATATTTTAGGTCTGAACAAACATATTTTTTAGTTTATGTTTTTAAAATTTTTCAACCATTTTGTTCAAACTAAACGCGTTTGTAATTTATATTTTTCTAAAAATAAACAAAAACCAATTTATAAAATTTTTGTAAACATAAACAAAAAACGTAAACATTACTAAACACTACCTAACCTTTTTCTTGCTTCAAATTAATTTTGTTTTTTAATAAATAATTTACACATACAAAATTAGTAAAAGAAATCATCGGAATAAGACCCACGTTGAGTACACAAGCCTAAATTGAAGAAGGCCTTCCATTGGATTGGAGAAGTACTGTTAGGCCTTGTGGGCCCATTTTGGAGCCTTATTTTGATAATTTGAACCGTTTATATTTTAAAGTTTTTAGAGTACATTAAACCTGTAAAAAATAAAGTCGATTGCATAATGACAACTATGTGTTTGGATAAGTTTTGTATAAAAAAAATAAATGGTGGGAAAATAAACGATTTATATAAAATTGATTCGAACAAGTAGTTTTCGTTATTCGATCGACTTGATTTTTTTATAAAATTAATGTACTTGGCGAATTCTAAAATATTAACAGTTTAGATTGTCAAAACGAAATCCGAAAATAGGCCTATTGGGCCAGACTGAACTGTCCCGTCTGATTACAGACTGCGGACAGTCCAATCCCATTGAAGAAATATAGTCCCAAACTAAAAAAATCTAGGGTGCCTCTATTTGCACACCATATTTCATCTCAAGGCAAACCATTAATTGATTTATTTTTTTATTACAATATTAACCTTATGTAAAATGACCACAAAGAACAAAGGGTTATAATACATACTTTTGTAATCGAGTTCGACATTAAATGTCGAACAAATGGTTAATGTTCGAAAGAAACACTCCGGACAAGTGGCTAAGGTTCGATAGAAATAGTCCGAACAAATTGTTAAGGTTCAAAAGTCCAGAGTCGAACAGGTTGCAAACTGAAATTTTCACCGATATCTTGAGGAGTCTTCACCACTGGTTCTGTTCACCGGTGTCTTGAGGAGTCTTCATCATTGGTTTTGCTCACCGGTATGTAGGGGTGACAATCAATCAAAGAAAGGAAGGGGAGATGGATCGTGGGTGGGGGTGGAGTGTGTGAGTAAGTGAATGAAAGTAAAAACGGAAGATTGTGGGTGGGGTGTGTGAGTAAGGGTAAAGATGGAAAGTTGTGATGTGTATTGAGCAAATTGCTTATTTATTAATTTATTAAAGGTGTGCCTTGAGTAGTGGTGTGCCTTGAGATGAGTGGTGGTGTGCAAATAGAGCCACCCAAAAATCTAAGCTATGAAAACAATTTTTCTATTTAAAAAATATCACATTTTTGTAGGGAAATTTTTTTTAAGGTCTCTTATATTAAGATTTTATAGCATAAAGGATATGAAATATTTTCATAGTAGTTGGGATCTCTCAAATTTTTTTAGCGAAATTTCGAAGTAGAGAAATTTTGATCCAAAGAAATTTTGAAGTAGAGAAATTTCAATCTAGAGAAATTTCAGAAAATAGAGAAATTTGTCGAATTTCTCTTATTTGCTTACAAATTTCTCTGTGTTTTGACCAATTTTGTCTGATTTGCTCACAATTTTCTTTGTGTTTTAAACAAGCCAAAGAAAATTACAGAGAAAATTGAGCTACTAACAAACCGATTTTTCTATAATTTTTACAAGAAAACACCATGCTAAGTTCGACAAAGAACTTACAATACAAAATCTAATTACAGTTTAAAAAACAACAAACACTACACATCTCAAAAGATCAAAAGCAAAATTTGAAATTAGAAATCTAGTGAAAATCAAACAAGCAACATAAATTAGTATGAACTTAATGTGGCTAGGGAAAATTCAAATGCCAAAGAAAATTCGAGAGAAAATCAAGCAAGGCACAGAGAGAAAGAGAGTCCAATGTGTTCAGAGAAAATTAATCTAAAGAGGATATCTTAGTGTTAGAGAAAATTCATCTCAGAGTAAAAATTACACACAATGAGACAACTAATCTGTGTAAATCAAACAAGTAACCTAAATTAGTGAAAGTTTAATGTTTTCAAGAAAAATTCAAATGCTGGAGAAAATTCAGCTCAAGGAACAATTAATCAGTGAAAATCAAACAAACAACACAAATTAGTGAGAGTTTAATGTGGCCAGGTGTAGACGTCCCCGAACGTCCTCGGGAGGATTAGTCCCGTTCTGTTCATTTTGGGCTCACTACAGTTCAGGACCCAAATTGTCACGGTTCTTAATCTGAACCAAAGAGTCCAAATTCGGCAAATCGTTTTGAGAAAATAGATTTTTAGAAAGAAGTGCCAAACATGGACTGCTTTGCCAGATACAGAGTCGCCACCTAAATATTTTATTTTGGGAAATTTAGGAAACCCTGACTCGTTGCCTAAGGCCACGTGTCCGTCATCACCAAAGTTGCCTCGGCTCGGGAACTTGGGTACGATTGGGGAAGGTCACTTCGTGAGCACCCCCGCTCGCTTGATCAAAGATCGGCCTCTACTAACCATGATATCTAGTTTTGAAAACATTATGCGTTCTTATTCCGGTTATTAGCCTAGATTTACTATATGATGCGCACAGCATACAAGTATAGACTAGGTCGCCTGAATTGGAACAAAACATTTCCTGTTTATTTTGAAAGTGGTTTGCTACTCGCAAGTAGGCTTAAAATGCAGATTTTGCCACCCTCAGGTGGGCTTTAGAAAAGATGGTTTTGCCACTATCTAGTGGGCTTAAAACTCATAGTCAATGAATTGTTCCAATCCAAATAACCCAACTTTCACCCACAGGCATTCAGGCAGTTATATCACATAAGCACATAGCCTCATGGTAAGCATGCTATCATGGCAGTCACTCACACGTATGCAAGGATGCTAAAGCATAAAACTTACCGAGTACTCCAAGCCAAAACAGAAGCTATGTTAGAAATCCATGCATGATCCTGACTATACAGAAATGCCTAATGCAACACATGCAAAATGCAGCTAATATAGGCTCGGCTATTCTAAAGGTGGCATGTGAAATGCTACAACTAACAAGTATTTAACCCGGAACTGAAATACAATGCAGTCAGTGTGATGCGCCGAGCCCGGTGCATGCAAGACAGATGAATGAATGAAAACATGCTATCATACTGTATGCTAATTGAAACATGCCCTAATCTAACCATCATAAGCTGGTAAATAAAAGGGAGAAAGACGTGGGGTTGGAAGACATACATCACACACACGCACACTTATTACAACATTGCCCTCGCACGGAGGGTCCGAATAAATAATACAGTCCCAAATAAATAATACAGTCCGAATAAGTACAAAACCCTAATTAATTAACAAATTAATCTAGGAAAGCAGTAAATTAGCGTGCAAGCCTATGGACTGCCCCAGCTCTGCTCCGGATGATGGATGATGCATGCTTGAATTGTTTTGCGCGGAAATCCATTGTGATGCCCCGGTGTGCCTCTGTTTGCAATTAATCTCGGGATGTTGCACGAAGCTCCAAAAGACTGCCGGTTTCTGATTTGCTGCAACAGAGAGCAAGAAAGGGGCATGGCAATGTATTTTCACATATGTATGCACACCTCGATCCTCGTGCCACCAATCACGCATCTCGATGCATGATGGCCGAGGAGTCGAATTGCACGACTCAATATGAAATGAGTGCACGTATAAACACAACAAGACCGAGACTCCATCATGGTTAATCCGGAGTGTCGGTGACCGGAAATTAAGACACGTTTCGTCACTTGGAGTACGAAACGTCCCTCGTTTCTCGTGTTCGGGCTAACTCCTATCCCAAACACAATGCAATATGCATGACATGCATGAATGCAATCCTAACATGCAACCTAGCATACGCAATGCTATGAAATGGCATACACAATGCTCGATGTAACATGGCATACACAATGCTCTAACGTGCAACCTAGCATACTCAATGCTATGGAATGGCATACTTAATGCAAGATGGGCCTACACAAATATGAGTGGACCTCAGCCACACTCACATCAGCGGCCACGAGATGAAAATGAGACAACCAAAATGCGTGCACACATGCACGCAAATCGAGGACCGAACCTAAGGCACCAAATGTCACTCTAACAAGGCATGGCAAGGCATGAAATATGGCATACAGACATGCAAATTCCAGCACTGAAACATGATGCAAAATGATCCCGGATCATGGATATATGTCATACAATGCATGGAATGGTCCCGAAACTCAAAACTAGGCACATGTATTGAACCACAAGTATGCAAAGCAAGCATTTTTTGACTATAAAGCATAAAGACAGAGCCAAGGCAGTCCTAAAACATGCATATTACTAGTTTATAGCATGGTCAAAAGATGTTAACATGATGGGCTAAATCAACATACAAAATTAGCTAGTAAGCATGGGTTACATGACATGTATGTGAAGCATGTGAGATCTCATCAAACCAGCAAAAATCAGTGAACAAAACATGTAAAAATATGTCCAAATAATCACTGAAATGCAGTCAACATGTGCAAAAATGATGAGCCCCTTTAGAGGGCCATGCAAGGAGTTATTAAGCACATACAAGATAGACATGTAACATGACAAGAACACCTCTGGAAATGGAATATGACAGTCCTAAAACTCACAAAATGGGCCCTGAAATCAGTCTCGGAAACATGCAAAGAAAGGCCTCTTTGAAAGGCCTCTTTGAAAGGCCTTGAATGGGATTTCTCTACCCATGCAACATAGACATAAAATATGGCCAAAAGGGCCTTGGACAGAGCCAAGGTAGACCTTAAAACCCTCAGAATAAAGCCTGAAAAGTGACTTCAATGCATGCAAAATAGGGTCCCTTTGGAAGGCCAAACATGCTAGTAAAGAGAATGAGGGGTGAGAGGGTCACCCCTCTATGATTTCAAAGCTAAAAACCTTATCAAAGCCACTGAAAATCCACTGGATTTTAGTGGCTAAGAGGCCAAAACAAGACTTATGCAAATGCTCAAATGCATGGCTCAAAGCATGCAAAAATGAAGCATGCAAGGAAGGAGATGACTCCAAATAGAAAAGTGACCTCAAGAAAACTTAAAGAGGAGGTCAAAACAAGATTTTTTTTTCAGTTTATACCAAATCTCTAAAATGTTCACAAGTAAGGCTAAAATATGATGCAAAAATAGCCTTAAAAGAGAGATAAAGGACAAGGGGCAGCAGATGGTCTCAAACAGCAAAGAGCCCTTCAACAAAGTTGAAGAGGGGCTCAAAATAAGATGCTTTACAGTTTAGGTCGAAGCCCATAAATGTAAGCAAAAGGGGCTAAGAGATGAAGCAAAATAAGGCTAGAAAAGGAGAAAAGAGGACTTACCCTTGTAGCACAGCAATGCAGCAGCTTTTGGTCCAAGAAAATGAGCTCCTAACCTCTGAAAATCAGCCTCAAGGTGTTGGAATGGAGGATGGAGGTGGTAGGCTATAAGTTAGTGTGTAAATGGTGCAAGAACAAGGGTGTTTTGAGGCTTGGATGAGAGAGATATGGAGGATTGTATGCAAATGCTCCAGTTGGTTTTTCTAACCCTTGTAAAATGAGGTGGGGTGTTGGTTATATAGAGGGAGAGGAGCCAAAAAGAGGGGGGAAAAACCAATTCAAATGGCCCTCCAAAAGGACAGACCCTCGGACAGAGGGTCTAGTGCAAAACAGCTGGCACAGCTGGAATGCACCAGGAGAGACAAAAATGGCCGGCCAGGTTCAAAAGGGCCAGGTGGCCTGCCGGCCACCTCCCCTGGTCGGCCGACCAGGGGTCAAAAGGGTCAACAAGAATTGCTGGTCGGCCACCCCAAAAAGGTGGCCTCCCAAATGAGTGCAACACAGCTGCATGGTCAAAACCCAGAAAATGTGAACCAGGAAAGAGAAAAACCAGCTTTTTAGAGGTGTTCAAAAGGGTCAAGAACAATTGCTAGTCAGCCTACCCATATTGGTGGCCTCCCAGGTGTGTACAACACAATGATGTGGTGGAAAATCAGAAAAAGTGGCCCCGGAGTGGGAAAAACCAGCTTCCTAGTGAAGAAAACGGGCGATGAAGAGGGATGAAGAAATAAAACTGGTTTTTCAGAAAAATTGCTGGCCTCCCACCCTCCTACAACCTTTTTAACAATGAAAATAAGGTCCCTGCCAAAAATGGACGAAGACGGATGCAAAACGAAGGTTCGGGGGCCGAAACACGCAGTTCGGGGCCCCGAAAACAGGTTGTTATGCACCGGAGGTAGCGTTCGACCACGGAGTTGGTCTCTCGGGCCATAGTGTCCCTCAAAAGGGAGGAAACAAGGTGTGTGCCAAAAACCGGAGCAAATGGAGGTAGTTAAGCAGTCCCGAACCGAGGCACACGGCCGACGGCTCCGAAAACTGGAAACCGGGCTTCAAACGGGAAAAATGGCCTATGACCACAAAACGTAGCCTACAGCCACTGGGAGATGGTCTACGAGACCTCTCCCTCCCTTCAGGAAGAGAAAATAGAGAAAACAGGACTTGGTTCGCAAACCGAGGCAAAGCACAAAAGAGCCCCGAAGTCCGGAGGCAAGGCTCTCAGCCGAGACTCCGCGACCTCAAAACGAGCACAATATGCGTCATCATCAAGCGCTCAACCAGTGACGTTTGAGTCTTAAGGTCGGTCAAAAATGGGATGTCTACAGTTGCCCCTCTTTGACAGAACTCGGAAGTCATAAGTGACGGGAGTGAGTGTCAAAGCGGAGAGACGACCCATTTTTGACAAGGCCGAAGACTTGGACAAACAAACAAAATATAGATAAATAAATGGTTGTGCCCACAGGCTGCCTACGTATCCCTTTGCAAGGAATCAAACCAGCGTAGTTCAGGGGCAGGATGCAAAATGATATGCAGAAAGATTTTGATAATTGGACTTATACGTTACGCGAAGCCGGTCTGATAATTGGACTTATACGCTACACGAAGCCGGTTTGAAAGTTGGACTTATACGCTAAGCGAAGCCGGTTTGAAAATTGGACTTACACGCTACGCGAAGCCGGTTTGATAATTGGACTTATACGCTACGCAAAGCCGGTTCGGAAATTGAGGATTCTTGCAATGCACTGTAATGTAATAACTAAAATGCAATGTAATAGCTAGGAAATGAAGGTACCTTACAGGGGCACTTGGCAATGACGTACCTCATGCTGCTGGGGATCTCTCCCTTCTTCTTGATTGAACCATAGGTACTACTTTTCTCCCTGACTATGGTCGCAGCTTTCCCTATTCTCCAACAGGGTGACAGACTAGGTTGGTTCAGTATCCAGAATTGAGGCACATACACATGCTATCTCAATTTATGGGGCTGCCATACAGATTTCAAGCCGAGGATATACCCCTGGGTATTTAAACCAGACTTTAGTCTCGGAAATCCCGAACCTTTGTGTTCTAGGCATGAGCCATTCGAACTCTAGTTTCCACCGTCTCAGTTAGTCTCCTAGGAACTCACCACAAACATAGGCAGGTGGCTATACTGGACCACCAGAAGTCGTTCGGGCACGACAAACACCAAAGGAATTGCACCTTTAGAGGATTTAAGGTCTCTTAGACCGGAGAGTGCACAAGATAGTGCGATGAAATGCAAGTAAAATGCAAGTACGATGCGCAAAACAGCGTGAATGATGATGCAGGATTTAAGGTCTCCTTAGACCAGAGGATTTAAGGTTTCCTAGACCAGACAATAAAACAGATACGATGCAACGGATGTAATAGATGTGATGCAATAGATAATAGATGCGATGCAACAGAGAGTACAATAGATGCAAAATGGTGACATACGCCAACCACGCTGGACTCGTGAGTGGAGGAAGAACAAAGAAAATCAATTAGGAGCGCGTTCCACGCAACCTAAGATAAATTCCAAACACGCTGAAATCGTGTGAGGAAGGGGACACTCAAACCATGCTGAAATCGTGAGAGGAGGTCCAAAAACAACCCGCCCAGCGCGTCTACAACGCAACCTGAGATAAGATCCAAACATGCTGAAATCGTGTGAGCAAAAGAACACTCTAACCACGCGGAAATCGTGAGAAGAGGTCTGAAAACAATCGCTCAAGTGCGTGCACAACGCAACCGGAGATAAGATCCAAACACGCTGAAATCATGTGCGGAACGGGACACTCAAATCACGCTGAAATCGTGAGAGGAGGTCCAAAAACAACCCGCCTAGCACGTCTACAACGTAACCTGAGATAAGATCCAAACACGCTGAAATCGTGTGAGGAAAAGAACACTCTAACCACGCTGAAATCGTGAGAAGATGTCCGAAAACAACCGTTCAAGTGCGCGCACAACGCAACCTGAGAAAGGATCCAAACACGTTGAAATCGTGTGAGGAAAAGGACACTCAAACCACGCTGAAATCGTGAGAAGAGGTCTTAAAACAACCCACCCAGCGTGTCTACAATGCAACCTGGGATAAGATCCAAACACGCTGAAATCGTGTGAGGAAAAGAACACTCTAACCACGCTGAAATCGTGAGAAGAGGTCCGAAAACAACCGCTCAAGTGCACGCACAACGCAACCTGAGAAAGGATCCAGACACGCTGAAATCGTGTGAGGAAAAGGACACTCAAACCACGCTGAAACCGTGAGAAGAGGTCCAAAAACAACCAGCCCAGCGCGTCTACAACGCAACCTGAGATAAGATCCAAACACGCTGAAATCGTGTGAGGAAAAGAACACTCTAATCACGCTGAAATCTTGAGAAGAGGTTCGAAAACAACCGCTCAAGTGCGCGTACAACGCAACCTGAGAAAGTCCCAGAGGACAACGATCCCAAACGCTGCCCAGCGTAAAAGGATAAATGGTAGAAGATAACACAAGATGCAAATAAATGCAAGTAAGGTGTGCATGACAATACAACGAGTGTGCGTGACAACGCAAGTAAAGGTGTGCATGACAATACCAGTGGAAGAATGAATAACAATGCAGGTGGAAGGGTGCATAACTTTGAAGCAGGCTTGATCTTGTGCTTGAGGTAGAGGCACACTCATACTTCGGAGCATTGACAAGGCTTGAAAAGGCACATCCGGAATACAATCACGGAATTTTCTGAAGGTGAAACACACTCAAATGCTTCCATTTTTCCTCTTTTCTTTTGCTTTGCAGTTCGGAACCCATGTAGCTTCAGATAGGTCCTGGTTTTACTATTCTCACGTGACTTGGGTTGAACCCTGCGGTTTTTGAAAGAACAAAATCTTGTTTTGCACAAACGCGGAGAACGGCACGACACTCTAAGCACAAAACGATTTTTTTTTTTTTTGAAAGTGAGAAATGAATTCTTTACCGGGTGTTAAGCCTACAACTGACTACAGCCAAAACGACTCAACAACGGAAAACAAAGGTAGAACAACCTAAACACGACTCAACAAAGGAAAAACAACCTAAACACATTTATTGACACTCAAACGACTCAAAACAAGAATCGAGACAAACAAAACACGTAGACACAACACTCAGCTGTGTTACAAAGGCAAGATACCTCTTGGTGCACGAGGAGCCACTTTCTCTGGGTATTGTTTCCCACCCTTTCTTTTTTGTGGTTCTCACATCACTCCGCCCTCAGGCTCTGTTTTTCTCTCAAAACCCTTTTCTCACTTTTTCTCTCATCGCACATCTCTCTATTCTTTAATCTCTCATTTTTTTTTTATCCCTCCCCTGGGTAGTTGATGGATAAACAGAAAGTTGCGGGGTCTTGCCCCTAGCATTCCGCTAAATTCTTCTTCTTGTTCACAACAGTGAGTTTCTTCCACAGAGGGGCCGCGCTACAATTGGGTGTGTAGCAAATCTGCAGCTGACTGTAGACACCCCATTTTTGACCGCCCTCAAGACTTGGGCATTACTGATGGTTTGCTCGGTGTTGAGAGATGTGCAGGGCAAAGATTCAATTCCTTCGGCAAGGAGAGAGGCGAACCCTTCAAAACACTTTGTTTAGGGGTTTGGAGTTGAAGAAAAGAGGAGAGGAGGGGAGAAAATAGGTTGGAGAAGAAGTTCGCCATGAATCCGGGTAAAAGAAAGTCGAACGGCCCTCGCTGAATCAGGCTTATTCAATTGCATACTTGGAGTTAAGCTATGAGGCCACTACCATTGGAAAGAAGACTTCCGGAGCTTCATTTTTGGTTCAAGAATCTCCTAGAGCCAAGTCAGGGTGGAGGAGATATGATTGATTGAAGCTGGGCATCATCCCGGTTGGATCGAGTCTGCGCGGCTTCACGGAAAAGGGCATAACTTTTTGCACAGGAGGAATTTTGATGCAAGGTTTACGCCATTGGAAATCTAACTTCCGGGGCTTCAATTTGCATACCCACCGGCCATTTTTTGACCTCAGAGTCATCTATCGACACTCTATTTAGCCGACCGGCAGAAAATAGTGCCGACCGGCACTTTATTTTGGCCGACGATCAAATTTTCTGGCCGGTTTGCACCCTTTGCACCCTCCAAGCCTGGTGCATACCAGTTGTGCCAGCTGGGATGCACAAAACCAGCTCCACGTGCATCCATGTGCCTATTTTGCTTCCTTTTTGCACCTTTGAACCCCATTTGGTGCACCCTTTGCTCATGGCTTCTTGAGGAAGCCTTGACCCCTTGTCTTGGCTTCCTCAAGAAGCCTTACCAGCTGTCCAAGCTTCCCTTACAAGCTTTGGCCCCCCCTTGACCCCTTTTGGATGACTTAGCCTCTAAGTCTTGGCTTTACATTGCCTATATAAGGAGGCCCTCTCCTCCTTTGATGAGGGCTAGAGTTTTTGAGCAAGAAAACCAGAGAATAGATATATATATCTAACATATATATCTATAACCATATATCTCTCTCACCCAACCTCCAAACACCCTTGTTCTTGGGCCATTCCTTCACCAACCCATAGCACAACACCACCACTTCCATTTCCAGCAACTTGGAGGTCATTTGCAGAGCTTAGGAGCACCAAAACTTGGTCCAAGACGTGCTGGTTTGTTGGTCTACAAGGGTAAGCACACTTTTTCCCAAAACTAGCATTTTCTTGGTTCATATCTAAGCCATAGTTGCATGTATTTTTGAGCTTTGATGTAAACTACAAAGTTGCTTGTTTTGAGCCCTTCTTCAACATTGAAGAAGGGCTCAACACTGTTGGGGGTCTCCATGTAGTACTTACCATTATACCCCCTCTTTGGCCCCCACTTTTGCATGCTTTGTTAGCCTACCATGCTTCTGTTTTTGGGTCTTCGACAGGCCTGAAGAGTGTCTTATTTTGACCTCCTCTACATGTCTCATGAAGGGTCTTTGACTATTTGGTGCACCCTTTATATACCTTATGTTGTGGCCTCATTTTGCCCTTGCTTTGTATGACATTTTGAGCCTATTTGTATACTGATTTTGGCTCGGCCATCTGCTGTAAATAGTCATATTTTGGGCCCCTCTACAACATTGTAGAAGGGCCCTCACCTGTTTGAAGCTCCCATGTGCCACTTGCCTTGTATTCCTCCATTTTGCCTAGAAAGGCACCTCGCATTTGGACCACCATGCTTGCATGTTTTGACTTAGCTTCGTGAAGTTTTTGGTCATGTTTTAACATGTTTAAGTTCTGTTTGGTGTCAATTTGGTCATGCTTGCCATGCTTAGTATACCCCCTTTGCATTGTAGCTTGTATGCTTCAAGTAGGTGAATGTGTAGCATGCATTGCCTCCATGATTTCAAGGGTTTGGGACCCTCTTACATGCTATTTCAGACCCTAATCCATGCTCACATGTTCGTTTTTGTCGTCTCTTTCATGCTTTAAGGGTGTGTCCTTTTATGCCTTGAAATGTGCCTCGTGCATGCTTGTGTGTAGAGCTTTTGGGATGCCATGTGTGTGAGTTTTGGGTGTACTTTCACATGCTGAAAACCTGTTTTGGTTGCTTGAGTCTTGCCATGATTGGTCTTGTCAAGTGTGGTTCAAAGCCTCATTACCTTGCTTCAAGAACTTGGGCTATTTTGCATGCTTTGTTTGGTCTTGTTTAGCTTGGTTTGGCACCATGTTTTGCATGATTTCAGAGCTTTATAATGCATGCTAGTTGTTCATGTTTAGCTTCCTTTAAGTGTGCTTAAAGCTTGCTTCGTTATGCCTTAGTGTTGGTACCTTTGCATGTGTATGTGTGCATATGTGTTTGGCCTTCACTTCCTTGGTTATGGCCACTGTTTTAGGCTTGTTTGAGGCTGCCTAATCTAGTTTAAGTCCATTCCCTCATGTGTTGTAGCATGCTTACTTTGTATGTGTTGCTTAGGTTGTGTGCCTAGCATGTTTATATACTTGCATGTTCATATTGCATGTTAGATTGCATGCTTAGGTTGCATTTGACATGCATGCTTTACCTCTTGAATTGAGTATGATAGAGGTTGAGCTCTTTGTTTGTTTATGTGCATTTCATTCCACATTGAAATTGCACACTTCGGCTTCTAGGGCCATTATGCATTGAAATGCGTGATTGGTGGCCCGGGGGTCGAGGGCCATGCTCCCTTGAGTCCATTGCATGATAGGGAGTATGTCCGTGCATACATTTGTCCCAAAATTCCATACCATGCTCTGTTGCTGTCTGCTGCTGTCAAAACTGTCTCATGCAGGAATTTAGTGCCGACCGGCACTCTTCAGTGCCGACCGGCACACTTTTTGTGCCGATAATCTCAATTGCAGCCGGTGACCAAACCCTGCGGCCGATGGTCAAACCCTTCAGCCGGTGGTAATATTCAGGGTATGTGGAAGGTGTCCCAGGACTCTGGCAATTTTCCAGAGAGGCAGGGCAGCAAAAGCAGAGGGAACAGAGGCATGGTGCGGGTTCTCGGGCAAGGCGGACATCGAGCATGCATCATTCGCGCATCCTGAGGCGAGGGGCTGTGGCCCTCTTTTATTTCACATTTATTTATTCAGTAATTAGAATTTGTAATATTTATTCATTTATTTTTGGACTGTATTATTATTTTGGTCCCTCCGAGTGAGGGCGCAATTGTAATAAGTGTGGGTGAGTGTGTGTATGTCTTCCAACCCCCATTTCTTTCTCCCTTTTATTTACTTGCTTATGATGGTAGATTAGGGCATATTTAATTTAGCATACCTTATGCAATGCATGCGTGCATCCATGCATTTGTTAACATACATCAGGCTTGGCACATCATACAAACTGCATCGTACTTTTAATTCCAAATTGAATACGTGTTATTTGTAGCATTTCACATGCCATGTTTAGGATAGCCGAGCCTGCCTAGATTACATCTTTGCATGTGTTTCATTAGACATTTCAGTATGCTTAGGTCCATGCATGGATTTCTAATAAGCTTCTGTTTTGGCTTGGAGTACTAGGTGAGCTTTTTATGCTTTAGCATATCGCATGTGTGTGAATATTGCCACGATAGCATGCTTACCATGAGGCTAAGTGCTTATGTGATATAACTGCATGAATGCCTGTGGATGGAGGTTGAATTACCTAAATTGGGACAACACATTAAAACTGTGAGTTTTAAAGCCCACTAGATAGTGGCAAAACCGTCTTTTCTAAAAAGCCCGCTTGAGAGTGGCAAAACCTGCATTTTAGCCTACTTGCGAGTAGCAAATCACTTTCAAAACGAACATGTGGTGTTTTGTTCCAACTTAGGCGATTTGGTCTACACTTGTTTGCTGTGCGCATAATATAGTAATTCTAGGCTAATAACCGGAATAAGAACACGTAATGTTTTCAAAATCGGATATCACGGTTAGTAGAGGCCGGTCCTCGGACCGGGCGAAAGGGGGTGCTCATAGCTGACCTTCCCCGATCGTACCCAAGCTCCCGAGCCAAGACCACTTTGGTGATGACGGACATGTGGCCTTCGGCACCGAGTCAGGGTTTCCTAAATTTCCCATTTTAAAATATTTAGGTGGCGACTCTGTAATCTGGCAAAGCAGTCCATGTTTGGCACTACTTTTCAAAAATCTGTTTTTCTTCAAAACGATTTGCCGGATTTGGACTCTTTGGTTCAAGATTTAGAACCGTAACACAAAATCGAGTCCGAACTGTAGCGAGGTCCCCCTCGGACTTGTTACACTGACATCGGTCGACGATGCTCTGCTGGGGAGTTTGGACATGATCAGATCTGTCCAGATGAGGGAGTGGAATATCTGGCCCCATTCCAGTTCGTGCTTCGCACTTGGCTTGATACCTCATTGCTTGGAGGATGTGAGAGCTTTCTGCCCTTTTGCTGTTAGCTTCAGTTGTGCCCTCTTCTGGCAGGTAGAGTGTCCTTCTTGGCAAGTATGTTGACAATGGGGAAAGACAGGAAGCCTGACTCAACTGTGCCCCTAGTTTATCGTTTTGACCATTTTTTTTAGTTTTCTACTAAAACAATTTTAACCAAAATGAGAGTTAGATTAACGCGCTTGTTCGATTTTCTGATTCAAAATCATGCAAGTTAGGTTATGAGCACTGAAAATTTTCCTTTTTTGGGTCCAGGAAAAAGGTCCAGTTTTGGAAAAAATGGAATAGTTTTTTAGAGAAAATCAGTCAACCTCAGTAAAAATTCTCAAAAACTGTCTTTGCAATCGGCCACTGCTCAACGAGCATAAAACCTACTCTCGAGATGCACAACCTCAGATCCGAAAGAAAATTGCCCCTTGCTTGAAGAGAGCTGCATGGCAACGGAAAGTTGCCCCTTGTTTGAACGGCACCGCGGCGCATTGAATGGCAACGGAAAGTTGCCCCTTGTTTGAATGGCACCGCAGCGCATTGTAGTCAGTCCTCAAAGTGACGAACACAACCAAATTCTCGGATACAGAGAAGGCGAATATGATCAAAACCATTACCAAATTGAAGTGTTTTACGGCTGGACTTCAGGATGAAGTTGCTTACGTATCCCAAAGATGGGAATCAAGCCTTACGTAGTTCGGGGTTTAGGTACACTCGTGTATTAACCTCTCCTTTTGCACTCTAACTTTTGCCAAGGCCGCCCTTCCGGGTTTTCAACCTTGCGAGCTATGTTCTTCTTTTCTTTTCAATTCTTTTCATTTCTTTCTTTTTCTTTTTTTTTTTCATCTTTTCTTTTCATTTTCTTTATTTTTCTTTATTTTTCTTTTTTTTTTCATTCTTTGCATTTTTCTTCTCTTTTTTTTTTGTGTTCTTTTTCTTTTTTTTCTTGCTCTAACTTTTGCCTGGGTCGCCCTTCCGGGTTTTTGGCCCGGCGAGCCTCTCAAGGGTAAAAGTGTTGGTTTGTCCATGTCAAATGGTTTTGAGATCCTGAAGTCATCTGAATCTAGGAGAATGGCTGCTGTTCGTCGACGATGCAGGAGTCCATCCAATAGGGGCTGAATTTGCCCCTAGTGTTGTGGATAGGAACTCGATTGTCCTTCGGCAAAAACTTTCTTCTTTCCCCCCTTCTGGGATTTGGCATTCTTGCCGATCTTTATTGATTTGCGGAATAATCCATCTTCGGCTCTTCGAGCACAATCGGACATTTTTCTGCCTCTAGGTCGAGGGTTGCTTCGAATCTGGCCATACAGGCCTCACATTGCGGTTGACCGTTGAACATTCTGAGTTAAGGCTGAAGGTCGGAAAGCAAATGGGGGGTCGAGTCTCAAGGCTGAGAGCGATCCTAAGCTGCACAATCTCAAGAGCGATTCCACACAGGTCTTCGCAGGACTGCGCAAAACATTTTTTTTTGAAATCTTTTAAGAAAGCGACTAATCGCTCGCGCGGAAGACAATGTAGAACCAATCTGGATCAAGCTAGGATCCTTCTCAGTACTCACATTATCAAACATGATCTTAATCATTAAGGGCTTAGCATGCCTCTCTTTCTCTCAATTGATCAAATTTTTGCAAATCCCAAGGAATTCTTTCCTCTTTGTTTTCACCACAGTGTTCAAAAAGTTTTGAAAAACTTAGGTCAATGCGATAATTTCAGGGCACAAAAGAGCAGGTGGAATGCACTGCCGTTTCATTCAAGCTTCTGGCACAACTGGCACAAGGCAGAAGCGATCACAAGAATGTGAAAATCACTGCTGTTCATTCAAATCTGTTGGCATTACTGGCTCCAAGGCAAAAACAGACTCAAAAGAAAACGAAAAGACAAACACAAAACAAGCAAGTGATGTCCAAGGTAACACCCTCGGCATCACCCGACTCTAACCAAAATAGGACTGACTCGGTACAACAAGACAGACCCAACTGACTCAGTAAGAAAAGACTGACTTTGTACAAAACAATAAGACTGACCCAATACCCAAGTTAGAAAGTACAAATTAACAACATTCGCAAATGTGCTCAAAACAGTGCATGCCATCCACCATATCTGGAGTAAACTGAGCGCCATCCGCAGGCGGTTCATCCCCCGATCACATGGTCACATTATCCCCCAAGTTCATCGATCCAGTGCCGATAGACTTTGCAGGACCTGACGCGAAGATGACCTTTTTATCAATTAGATCTTGTATTTCATGGTGAAGACGAAGACACATGTCAGTGTCATGGCCAACTTGTTGATGAAAGACACAGTACTTCGCCGGGTTGTGGGAGAGAGGAAGTTTATTCAGTAATGGCCGCGGCTCCAGGGGCTTCAGATGCCCCTTTTCGATCAGGACCCTCAGGGCCGTTAACAGAGACATGTCCAGTGGGGTGAACACCCTTTGGCCCCGAGGTGGGTATTTGGCAGGTTGTGAGCTGGTTGTGTTGGATGTACCGGCGAAAGGGTCGGGAGGTGCTGACTTTTGATGATTTCTTCCGAGTGTAGGATCGGAGCTGAAAGGGGTGTTTCTGGTACAACGACCCTTCTCATGGCTTGCCTCTTGATTCAAACTGCTCTCATTCTGAGTGGCAAAAGTGCCATCCACAATCTTTGCAACAACTGCAATTACTTGCTGTTTATTTAGCCCTTCGGCTTTCAACGCCTCAACAGCCCACTGAAGGTGTTCATGGGGACCAATGCCTGCCCCTACCTTATTCTTACCACTCGCCTCCACTTGGTCAAGGGATCGGCCTTCTTCAAATGCAGCCCGTCCCAAGATTGGGGAGCCTTTTGTCATGAAACTCCTAGCATGTGCTGTGGTCGATGATGGAGCCAATGTCCCAGAGGCTAGATCTGTCACAGTTCTTTGAAGATCTTCGATCATCCTCTTTAGCTCAGAAGTAGTGGGCTCACGGGTTTGAGATGATTGGGGTCCAGGTGCATCCATCATGCATAAGTCCATGCTTTCTGGAATGAACACCTCAGGCTTGGGTAGATGGGCTGGGGTGATGTATATGCTGGGGTCAAAGGTGGAAGGTAGTGCATGGATGAGGTTGAGGTGGGGAGGTGACGAGTCAGTACTAACCTGAGGTCCTTTGGGAGGAGCCAGGGTCTCTTTGTCAATAAGATCCTGAATCTTATGACGGAGGCGGATGCAACGGTTCGTATCATGACCGTGTTGTTGATGATAGGCACAATATTTAGCTGGGTCATATCTTGGTGGAAGAGGATTTGGAAGGGGTTGGGGTTCTAGGAGTTCTAGGTGCCCTTCTTCTTGCAGCTTTTTCAAAGCTTGGGAGAGACTCATGTAAAGAGGGTTGAACTTTCGGGCTTAGGGCCGAGTTGAAGTGGTTGGTTTTTGGCCATTGAGGGAAGTGGTGATAGTGTCTACTTCTGAGCATTTCGCAGCTATGCTACCATCAATAGTAGCATTGGAACTGCGAACAATATTCCTCTTCAAAGGCTCATTATCTTCTGCAAAGATCCCTTGTCGGATGACATCCTCGATTTGAACCCCCATTTCATGAAGGGCTGGAAAGGTAAACAGAGGTAGAACGACCATTTTTTGCAGCAACTTGCCATGCAGATTCCGAACAATCATCCTGATCTGATCTTTGTCGGAAGGTTTTGTAGTCATCATTGAGGACTTTGCTCTCCATCTCGTCACGAACTCTAAGAAACCCTCCTTTGGCTCTTGGCGGATGACTTCAAGATCACGAGTTGTGACCTCAATCTGTGTGTTGTAGGAGTATTGAGCAATAAAGGCCTTAGCCAGCTCTTCCCAGTTCTGTTTCACAGAGTTCTCCAATTTTACATACCAGATTGCGGCTATCCCAGACAGGGTTCGGCCGAATAGTGACAATTTTTGGGCTGTGGTCAAACCCATTGGCCTCAAGATATCAGAAAACAGTTGGAGGTGTACCATTGGGTCTTCAGAGCCATCGAATCGATCGATATGTGGCATCTTGAACCGATCCGGTAATGTCACCACTGAGTCGGTATAACCATTCTCTATATCAAGAATAGAGTGGGCCCCCTGAGACTTTTTGAACAATTCCTCAAGCTTGCTCGCTTTCAATGCTGTGGGGTCTGTTTCGAACTCAAAGGGGGAGTCTGGTAGGTTGGTGGGTGTTTTAGATAGCTGGGGTAAAACCAGGAGCGGAGCTGGCCTGCCTAGAATGTCCGTATCATCCTGGACGTGGGTTGCCTCCCCGAGTATGGGAACTCTTGGTGGGGGAGGAGCCTGGTGTGAAGTAGATACTCCAGTTTGCTGCTCTAACCTGGCAATTGTCTCTGCCTGTTGGACTATGACCACGGCCTGTTGCTTGGCGAATTCTGCTTGATGGACAGCGTCCTCCTGCATGAGCTTCATACTCTCTTGAAGCTGACGCATCATTTCTTCCATCCCTGCCATACTGCCCTGACCTAGCTGAATAACAAGTGTAACTCCCTGAGGTATCTCAACCCAACTGCACACAGGTGAGATGGATAATGACTGCTAATCCGAAGATTGTTGAACTGATGATCTGTGCTTGACTGGCCTTTTTACCCGGCCTCTGGTGAAGGAACACTGATTTGCCCTTGAACTGAATTTTCGACCTGACAAAGTCTATCAACACGGATCCAATGTACCCGGGGGATATTGGAGCCTTCTGAAGCTATGGTTCCCAGACTACCTAGCAAAAGAGAAAACATGCAGCATCTCAGCCCAATTTCACCAAAACAGATACGAGCAAAACTGAACGACTATGCTCTCTACTGAATTCTGCCCAAATCTCTGCCCTGCAAACTGATACCCTCAGGTAAACTGAATCCCAAAATGCTGAACTGGTGCCCGCAGGCCTGATGCCCAAACTTGTAAACTGATATATGCATTCCTGTCGAGACGCACTCTAAAGCACATAACAAGCAAGTGAGAGCCAAAACACCCCTATGTTGGAGTAGGGTTTCCCTATCCTATTTTGTCAGGAACTAGGGTTTCACTACGCACACAGCGGTTTCAAACAACCTACAATCGGGTAAGCAACCTGTCCTAGTTTGGAATGGTCACTATGGATCCAAATATGCACTAGGTCGAATGGTCGAAAAGGGTGCCCCGGAAAAATCGGGGTTTGTGTTCCCATACTGGCAGAGCCCATAACCGGTTAGCCTTATGGCATGCTTTGACAAAGCAAGCTTCCGGCAAACCGTTCAGGAATAGCAGATGGCAAACACAGTGTCCTAGGCGCACTAATGCAAATGCAATGCAAAGAAACACATAAGTGTAGTCAAAACAAGATATCATGAGTTCGAGTCAAGTTCTCTAAATCCCCAGTAGAGTCGCCAGAAACTGTAGACGTCCCCGAACGTCCCCGGGAGGATGAGTCCTGTTCTGTTCATTTTGGGCTCACTACAGTTCAGGACCCAAATTGTCACGGTTCTTAATCTGAACCAAAGAGTCCAAATCCGGCAAATCGTTTTGAGAAAACAAATTTTTAGAAAGAAGTGCCAAACATGGACTGTTTTTCCAGATACAGAGTCGCCACTTAAATATTTTATTTTGGGAAATTTAGGAAACCCTGACTCGTTGCCTAAGGCCACGTGTCTGTCATCACCAAAGTTGCCTCGGCTCGGGAACTTGGGTACGATTGGGGAAGGTCACTTCGTGAGCACCCCCGCTCGCTCGATCAAAGATCGGCCTCTACTAACCATGATATCTAGTTTTGAAAACATTATGCGTTCTTATTCCAGTTATTAGCCTAGATTTACTATATGATGCGCACAGCATACAAGTATAGACTGGGTCGCCTGAATTGGAACAAAACATTTCCTGTTTATTTTGAAAGTGGTTTGCTACTTGCAAGTAGGCTTAAAATGCAGATTTTGCCACCCTCAGGTGGGCTTTAGAAAAGATGGTTTTGCCACTATCTAGTGGGCTTAAAACTCATAGTCAATGAATTATTCTAATCCAAATAAACCAACCTTCACCCACAGGCATTCAGGCAGTTATATCACATAAGCACATAGCCTCATGGTAAGCATGCTATCATGGCAGTCACTCACACGCATGCAAGGATGCTAAAGCATAAAACTTACTGAGTACTCCAAGCCAAAACAGAAGCTATGTTAGAAATCCATGCATGATCCTGACTATACAGAAATGCCTAATGCAACCCATGCAAAATGCAACTAATATAGGCTCGGCTATTCTAAAGATGGCATGTGAAATGCTACAACTAACAAGTATTCAACTCGGAACTGAAATACAATGCAGTCAGTGTGATGCACCGAGCCCGGTGCATGCAAGACAGATGAATGAATGAAAACATGCTATCATACTGTATGCTAATTGAAACATGCCCTAATCTAACTATCATAAGCTGGTAAATAAAAGGGAGAAAGACGTGGGGTTGGAAGACATACATCACACACATGCACACTTATTAAAACATTGCCCTCGCACGGAGGGTCCGAATAAATAATACAGTCTCAAATAAATAATACAGTCCACATAAGTACAAAACCCTAATTAATTAACAAATTAATCTAGGAAAGCAGTAAATTAGCGTGCAAGCCTATGGACTGCCCCAGCTCTGCTCCGGATGATAGATGATGCATGCTTGAATTGTTTTGCCCGAAAATCCATTGCGATGCCCCGGTTTGCCTCTATTTGCAATTAATCTCGGGATGTTGCACGAAGCTCCAAAAGACTTCCGGTTTCTGATTTGCTGTAACAGAGAGCAAGAAAGGGGCATGGCAATTTATTTTTCACATATGTATGCACACCTCGATCCTCGTGCCACCAATCACGCATCTCGATGCATGATGGCTGAGGAGTCGAATTGCACGACTCAATATGAAATGAATGCACGTATAAACACAACAAGACCGAGACTCCATCATGGTTAATCCGGAGTGTTGGTGACCGGGAATTGAGACACGTTTCGTCACTCGGAGTACGAAACGTCCCTCGTTTCCCGTGTTCGGGCTAACTCCTATCCCAAACACAATGCAATATGCATGACATGCATGAATGCAATCCTAACATGCAACCTAGCATACGCAATGCTATGAAATGGGATACACAATGCTCGATGTAACATGGCATACATAATGCTCTAATGTGCAACCTAGCATACTCAATGCTATGGAATGGCATACTCAATGCAAGATGGGCCTACACAAATATGAGTGGACCTCAGCCACACTCACATCAGCGGCCATGAGATGAAAATGAGACAACCGAAATGCGTGCACCGATGACCGAACCTAAGGCACCAAATGCCACTCTAACAAGGCATGGCAAGGCATGAAAGAGGCATACAGACATGCAAATTCCAACACTGAAACATGATGCAAAATGATCCCGGATCATGGATATATGTTATACAATGCATGGAATGGTCCCGAAACTCAAAATTAGGCACATGTATTGAACCATAAGTATGCAAAGCAAGCATTTTTTGACTATGAAGCATAAAGACAGAGCCAAGGCAGTCCCAAAACATGTACATTACTAGTTTATAGCATGGTCAAAAGATGTTAACATGATGGGCTAAATCAACATACAAAATTAGCTAGTAAGCATGGGTTACATGACATGTAAGTGAAGCATGTGAGATCTCATCAAACAAGGAAAAATCAATTAACAAAACATGTGAAAATATGTCCAAATAATCACTGAAATGCAGCCAACATGTGCAAAAATGATGAGCCCCTTTAGAGGGCCATGCAAGGAGTTATTAAGCACATACAAGATAGACATGTAACATGAAAAGACCACATCTGGAAATGGAATATGACAGCTCTACAACTCACAAAATGGGCCCTGAAATCAGTCTCGGAAACATGCAAAGAAAGGCCTCTCTAAAAGGCCTTGAATGGGATTTCTCTACACATGCAACATAGACATAAAATATGACCAAAAGGGCCTTGGACAGAGCCAAGGCAGACCTTAAAACCCTCAGAATAAAGCCTGAAAAGTGACTTCAATGCATGCAAAATAGGGTCCCTTTGGAAGGCCAAATATGCAAGTAAAGAGAATGAGGGGTGAGCGGGTCACCCCTCTATGATTTCAAAGCTTAAAACCTTATCAAAGCCACTAAAAATCCACTGGATTTCAGTGGCTAAGAGGCCAAAACAAGACTTATGCAAATGCTCAAATGCATGGCTCAAAGCATGTGGAAATGAAACATGCAAGGAAGGAGATGACTCCAAACAGAAAAGTGACCTCAACAAAACTTAAAGAGGAGGTCAAAACAAGATTTTTTTCAGTTTATACCAAATCTCGAAAATGTTCACAAGTAAGGCTAAAATATGATGCAAAAATAGCCCTAAAAGAGAGATAAAAGACAAGGGGCATCAGATGGTCTCAAATAGCAAAGAGCCCTTCAACAAAGTTGAAGAAGGGCTCAAAATAAGATGCTTTATAGTTTAGGTCGAAGCCCAAAAATGTAAGCAAAAGGGGCTAAGAGATGAAGCAAAATAAGGCTAGAAAAGGGGAAAAGAGGACTTACCCTTGTAGCACAGCAATGCAGCAGCTTTTGGTCCAAGAAAATGAGCTCCTAACCTCTGAAAATCAGCCTCAAGGTGTTGGAATGGAGGATGGAGGTGGTAGGCTATGAGTTGGTGTGTAAATGGTGCAAGAACAAGGATGTTTTGAGGCTTGGATGAGAGAGATATGAAGGATTGTATGCAAATGCTCCAGCTGGTTTTTCTAACCCTTGTAAAATGAGGTGGGGTGTTGGTTATATAGAGAGAGAGGAGCCAAAAAGAGGGGGGAAAAACCAATTCAAATGGCCCTCCAAAAGGACAGACCCTCGGATAGAGGGTCTGGTGCAAAACAGCTGGCACTGCTGGAATGCACCAGGAGAGACAAAAATGGCCGGCCAGGTTCAAAAGGGCCAGGTTCAAAAGGGCCAGGTTCAAAAGGGCCAGGTGGCTGGCCAGCCACCTCTCCTGGTCGGCCGACCAGGGGTCAAAGGGGTCAACAAGAATTGCTGGTCGGCCATCCCAAAAAGGTGGCCTCCCAGATGAGTGCAACACAGCTGCATGGTCAAAACCCAGAAAATGTAAACCAGGAGAGAGAAAAACCAGCTTTTTGGAGGGGTTCAAAGGGGTCAAGAACAATTGCTGGTCGGCCTACACATATTGGTGGCCTCCCAAGTGTGTACAACACAATGATGTGGTGGAAAATCAGAAAAAGTGGCCCAGGAGTGGGAAAAACCAGCTTCCTAGTGAAGAAAACGGGCGATGAAGAGCGATGAAGAAATAAGGTCCCTGCCAAAAATGGACGAAGACGGATGCAAAACGAAGGTTCGGGGGCTGAAACACGCAGTTCGGGGCCCCGAAAACAGGCTGTTAGGCACCGGAGGTGGCGTTCGACCACGAAGTTGGTCTCTCGGACCACAGTGTCCCTCAAAAGGGAGGAAACAAGGTGTGTGCCAAAAACCGGAGCAAACGGAGGTAGTTAAGCGGTCCCGAACCGAGGCACACGGCCGACGGCTCCGAAAATCGGAAACCGGGCTCCAAACGGGAAAAATGGCCTACGACTACAAAACATAGCCTACGCCATTGGGAGATAGTCTACGAGACCTCTCCCTCCCTTCGGGAAGAGAAAATAGAGAAAATAGGATCTGGTTCGCAAGCCGAGGCAAAGCACAAAAGAGCCCCGAAGTCCGGAGGCAAGGCTCTCAGCCGAGACTCCGCGACCTCAGAACGAGCACAATATGCGTCATCACCGAGCGCTCAACCGGTGACGTCTGAGTCTTAAGATCGGTCAAAAATGGGGTGTCTACACCAGGGAAAATTAAAATGCCAGAGAAAATTGGAGAGAAAATCAAAGAGACAACTAGCCATAGAAAATCAAGCAAGACACATATAGTAAAGTGACTCCAATATGTTTAGAGAAAATTGTAATGTCAAAGAAAATTCATCTCAAGAGGAAAATTACACACAAGGAGACAACTAACCAGTGAAAATCAAACAAGCAAACATAATTTGATGGGTTAGGAAAAAATTGAGATGCCAGCGAAAATCAATCAAAATTTTGGCCCAAACTTAGAGAAATTTTGCCCAATATAGAGAAATTCAGAGAAATTTCTTTGATTTTTTCAGTGTTTTGGAAATTTCTTTATGTATTATACGGAGAAGAGAGAGAAGAAAAAAATGGAATAGTTTCTTGTCAATCCTTTAATTCTTCCCTGTATAAGTAAGTAATTCAACAAGTGATGCATATATGTGTCTTACAAATATATATATCGTCTATACAAAAAACAAGAACATGGTCACCAATATATTTATCATTCAACTCTATATTCATTTTTAAGTACACTAGAGTTAAGAAAGAATATACACCTAGATAGCTATGGAAGCTTGAGGATGTCGAATTGTAGAAGAAGAGACAGATAACAGAGATATCATCCACTGTCATATCTAGTTTCTTATGTTTCCAAGCACAAACTGCGTGTTAGACTAATCTTTTAGCCGATTATATAGAGAGAGAGTGTGAAAATCCTAATAAAAAATTTGCAGTGTTAACCAAAATTCACAAATATATACATATATAGATATATAGAGAGAGAATACAGAGGCAGAAGAGAGAAAGAAATAGAGATTTGGTGTATATATATATATATAGAGAGAGTGATATATGCGTATGGATGAGGGACTTTGGACTACAAAAAAATATTGTAAATCTCTCTCATTATTAAAAGTTGAAGGGATGTTAGACCATTTTTTTAAATTTTTTTTTATCCTTTAAATATTCATTGTCTCCACTAACTTGATGATTTTTTATTTTATTTTATATTTCAAGTTGCATATTATATTATAAACTTTTTTTATTACTACATAATTGATTTAGACTTCGTTTGAGAATATGTTATTTTAATAATTTTTTGGATTTTTATAAAAAGATGTGCAGAAAAGTAAAAATAGTGATGTAACAACTTATAGTGATTTTTTTAACATTTTAACTGAAATATGTAGTCCCTAAACAAGGCCTTAGGATAAATTTGGCAACATTAAATAGTAGTTAAAGAGTTAAAAAATTATTAAAAAAGTTAAAAAGTCAAATAATTATATAAAAAAGGCAAATATTTTTTAAATACTTTTTGTATTTTTTTTGTAAAAAATTAAAAAAATTATCTTAAACATATATTTTTTTTTCATTTCATAATTTAATTAAAAAATAAAAAAATTATTAAAATAATTTATTCTCAAATCAACTATTAATTATGTAAATTGTGGGGACATGATTTTTGAATGGCAACACATGGCCGAGGTGGTACCGAAGTGTCAGCCGAGGTGCCATGTGTCCTGATCATGATGCCGAGGTAATCTCGGCTAGATCGAGGTTATCTGCGAAGATACCGAAATCCGGGGTAAATGGATAAGGGACAAGAGTCCTAGAGTGAGAGAAGACTTCAGTGTGGATAAAGATAAGACTCTTAGAGAGTTTATTCCAATCCTACTGGGAGTCCAAGATTAGCAGTAATCTAGAGCCCATTGAGGCTAGCCTTTTATTGGGACTAAGTTTGTGTTGGCTATAAAAGGGAGGTACTCTCATGGGTCTAAGGTACGCTTTTGATATTTTGAATAGTGAGTTAAGCACTTTCGTTATCTTTGAGAGATAACTAACTTGATCGTCGGACTGTCCCTGGGTGGACGAACCACTGCCGGAATCTCTTCTTTCTGTGACAGGTTGTTTGGGTTTAATCTATTCTGCCGGTGCTCTCCAGCTAAGTACTAGTTTGGCAGTGTGGTCAGAAATCAACCCACACAATTTGGCGCCGTCTATGGGAACTTAGTAAGGATAGATGGCCAACAATGAATAGGAAGTGAGGATTGGGGACGACATCCACAGTAAGGAGGAGGAGCATATAGATCCTAACACCGAAGGAAGGGCCTAGAACGGAAAAGTGCAAGAAGTGAATCCTGAGGCAAATAATGTCACCAAAGGCCGGGAAGGGAACAAGAAGAGTAGTCGAGATAAATACTACTGTAAAAGGGACCTTCAGGTATTAAGGGACAGATGCTGGAGAAAAGACGAGGAAACTGAAAAACATGGTAAATATGTTGACAGATCTACAGACAGTGGTCAACCTCATGATGCAGAACAACGTGATGTAACTGAACATCCCCATTACAGAACATGTCGGCACCAACAATCAAAATTGGTGCCTAGAAGACAAGATCTCGGCCTAGATAATTAGGTCTGAGGAGACAAAAGCTCAGCCGAAGTGAGCAGATCCCGGATCCCAGATCCTAGAAGACACGATCTCGGCCTAGATGATTAGGTCCGAGAAGACAAGAGCTCAAATCTCAGATTCCAGATCCCGGATCCCAGATCCTAGAAGACATTATCTCGGCCTAGATGATTAAGTCCGAGAAGACAAGAGCTCAACCCAAGTGAGTAGATCCTGGATTCCAGATCCTAGCAGACAAGATCTCGGCTTAGATGATTAGGTCCGAGAAGAGAAGAGCTCAGCCTGAGTGAGCAGATCCAAGATTCCAGAAGACAGGATCTCGGCCTAGGTGATTAGGTCCGAGAAGACGAGAGCTCAACCTGAGTGAGCAGATCCAAGATTCCAGAAGACAAGATCTCGGCCTAGGTGATTAGGTCCGAGAAGACGAAAGCTCAGCCTGAGTGAGCAGATTCAAGATTCTAGAAGACACGATCTCAGCCTAGATGATTAGGTCCGAGAAGAAAAGAGCTCAGCCTGAGTGAGCAGGTCTAAGATTCCAGAAGACAAGATCTCGGCCTAGGTGATTAAGTCAGATCCTTGAAGATAAAAAGGAAGCACACAAGTTCAGACTGAAGTCGGCCAAGTTAAAGACTTTTTATATAAGGTCCACAAAGGAGTATGTGGAAGTCATGCAGGGGGCAGATCCCTTGCCCATAGAGCAATATCGCAGGGATTCTTTTGGCCTTACATGTAAAAGGAAGCTGAAGCCTATGTAAAAAAACGTGAAAATGTTGTTGAAATCCACCTGCAATGTGCGAGAGAACAGCAATTTGGTTGGGGGCATACCAGCAACAACTTGCTAGGGCTTACAACAAAAAGGTCAGCCCAAGAGAGTTCAAGGTTAGGGACCTCATCCTGAGAAAGGTTGTCGACAATAAGAAGGATCATAGGGAGGCCAAACTTGGCCCAAATAGAATCAGCTCGGTTACCGGCAATGGGCATATCGGCTGAAGTAATAAATAAAGTGCTAGTTTGATTTTTTTGAATTTGAAATCTGTGCGATAAGACTGACCAGTCCTATGACGATGTTTCTGATTGAAACATGACGAGAAATTTAGACTTATTATATGGCACAGTTGAATTATACTTGCATATAATAGAGTTGAACTAAGTTGGCGATGTTACTGAATGAAACATGACGGATAACTTAGATTTATTATATGGCAGAGTTTCTACTTGCATATAATAGAGTTGAACTAAGTGGGCGATGTTTCTGATTGAAACATGACGAATAACTTAGACTTATTATATGGCAGAGTTTCTACTTGCATATAATAGTGTTGAACTAAGTTCGCGATATTTTTGATTGAAACATGACGAATGACTTAGACTTATTATATGACAGAGTTTATACTTGCATATTATAGAGTTGAACTAAGTTGACGATATTTTTGAATGAAACATAACGAATAACTTAGACTTATTATATGGCAGAGTTTTTACTTGCATATAATAGAGTTGAACTAAGTTGGCGATGTTTCTGATTGAAACATGATTAATAACTTAGACTTAGGCCTCGTTTGGGAACAGGCTATTTTAGTAACTTTTTGGCTTTTTACGAAAAGATGTGCAGAAAAGTAGAGAGGTGATGTGACTAGTTTTAGTTGGCTTTTTGACTTTTTGGCTAAAATAGTCAGTCCCCAAACGAGGCCTTATTATATGGCAGAGTTTCTACTTGCATATAATAGAGTTGAACTAAGTTGAAGATGTTTCTGATTGAAATATGACGAATAACTTAGACTTATTATATAACAAAGTTTCTACTTGTATATAATAGAGTTGAACTATGTTGAATTAACCTGTATCAGTTAGATTAACAGGGAGACCGAGGTTGATGACCTCGGCCAGCCTCTGTTTGAAACTGATCTCGGCGACAAGATCAATGCCACATACTTAATGAGAACCCAAGTTGTCACGACCTGCTTCCTGTACCCAAGGGTTAAGCATCGTGATGGCCAGTAACTGAGGTTACCTTCGGCCAATTCATAAACAAATTAATAAACGCAAGCGGAAGAAATATTTAAATGAGGGTACCAAAATAATCATCGGAGCTTCTATTTTTATTACAAAATTTATTGACCAAAAAGGCCGATATTTACATATAAAAATATCATAAAAATACTGTGTGTGTGTCTATTCCGCAGTCTCGCGTCTAAGACTTTCCAAAAGCTATTTCTGAATTGCACTGTTACTTGAAAATTGGTAAACAGCTATAAGCACATGACAGAGTGAGAAATATTATACTAAGAGTATAAGGGACACGAAATAACCATGGATAGTTAGTTCGGCCAAAACATTAAAGATAACTTAGTCGGAATAAATAATCCTTTAAGTAGCAAAATTGAGATTATGTAAATAAATCATTTAGGTGGCAGAAACTGAAATACAGAAATTATGTAAGTAAATGACCATAACCACGGTACTGAACAAAACAGAACAGGGGTCATAGAAGTGACAATCAGAACAAGGGTACGGATTCAAGAGGTGGCTCGTACGGATTCTAGAGGTGACTCCCACAATAGTGTGGCACTTAGCTCCGCACAGCACTTTGGTCTGCACAGAACAGAGGTACGGATTCAAGAGGTGGCTCGTACGGATTCTAGAGGTGGCTCCCACAATAGTGTTGCACTTAGCTCCGCACAGCACTTTGCTTCGCACAGAACAGAGGTCAATGGATCCATGACAAACAGAGGATCACAAAGTGGTCAAACAGAGGCCAATGGTTATTTAAGTCCCCCAAGGCGTGGGACTCCCGTGGTGGTACTTACAAAACATAATTGTATATAAGGTCATAGTCAAATATTCTTAAAGAGTAAAACAAATATATCCATGGGTTTCCTTTTAAGCAAATATGATTCATAAATAAAACCACGTAACTGAAATAGTAATATAACTTATAATAATTTATAAAACATAACTTGTATAAAATAAATATGGTAAGTCAAAACATATATAAAATATATTATGGTAACTCAAGGTATAATATAACTTACCTTAACTTTAATACCTTACTTTTCTTTTCCACTATCAAAGATCCTTTCACCTTCCACTATTCTTTCCTTCCTTTCCTCTCTTTCTTTTCTTTCTTTCTCTTTTCCTTTCTTTCCTTCTTTCTTTTTATTTCTTTCTTCTGTTTTCTTTCCAGGGGTGACACGCCTCCCTATTTATAGGGGAATAAGGCGCTACGTGGCAGATTCGATAATGATTTCACAGATTCGTTCTTATCCTTAATAGATATTTAAGATAATTACCCTTTGACCTAATATTTTCATATAATTATATAAATAAATTAATTTCTAATTAAATTACACTTTATCATAAACCAACAGAAAATAAATTATTTATTTTAGTACTACACCCATTATTATTATTATTATCTATATTATTATTATTTATATTTTGACCCCTAAACTTTTAATAATTATATTATTTTACAAAATTACGCATAATAATATATAATAAATCATATATTTCCTTAATTGAGATTAAATAATATTAGTATAAATTCTACAGAATAATTAAAAATCTGGATTGTTATACAAGTGGAACTTAAGTTTACATTAGGGGGAAGAGAGCTGGAGAATGATACTTGGAAGTTGGAATCTACAAGCTAAGATTGGTTTAACAGTTGTTGAAATTTTAAGAAAAAATTTATAAGTTGCAGTTAAGCCAAGTTTATGTTAAAAGATGATTGGTTTAACACTTGTTGAAATTTTAAGAAAAATTTACAAGTTGAAGTTAAGCCAAGATTATGTTGAAAAAAGTATCTACACACTTGCCGAGATTACCATGTTGCCAAAACTTGAAAAATAATGGAAGACAGAAGTTTTGATAAGTAAAGGTAAGGTGCCAACACTTGTGAAAATATTTTCAAGGGTTAAGCCAAGGCCGAGATAAATAGTCGATGGGTATATCCGAGGTACTTTACCCCGAGAAGATTACACAGTTAAGGTGTACGTTGAAGACATGTAAATGATTCTAAGTATAGAAACATACAAGACAGTAAAAGGAAGACAAACATTCAATCACATTGAAAGAAGAAATTAGAGAATGCATTCAGATAAGGAAAAAATACGCGTCGACCTGACATTAAAGACTAATTGTCCAGATTACAAAAGTAGCACGTCGGCTAAAATAAAGCTTACATTGTTTCAAAAGTAAGAAAAAGTACAAAAAGTAAAGAAACTAGACTATTCGACATCATTAGCTGGTTAGGTTTGGGGCTCAGAGGACATTTGGGAACTCTTCTCGGCGGCTTTCTCAGCCGCGAGCTCGGCGTCGATCTCTTTGAGAGTCTGGTCGAGGCTCTTGTCGGTGATAGGCGTGTTCGATGTTGTCCTCTCAGGAGTGGCATCTTTGGAGACCTCACCCTCCTCATCCTGAGACAAGTCCACGACTTGCTCTTTCAGAGTAGGGGACTTGGCCCCGGCAGCTTCTTTCTTCTTCATGACCAAAGCTTCCTCCTTGGATTCAGAATCGTCTTCGGATTGGCTTGGAGTAGGGGGGAATGGCAGGGGGAGGTCGCCAGCATTCTTGAGGGGGAAGTCCTCGGGGACATCCAGCTTTTTGAGGGCAGCCATCCAACCAAGGGTGAAACCCTTGTTGCATGCTTGTTTCACTTGTTTTTTGTAGTCCTCCTTGACGTCGGCCGCCCCCTCGGCGTACGCCTTTTCATCGGCGGCCTTGATTTCGGCCTCTTTTGTGGCTAGGGCATTTTGAAGCTTTGTTTGGGCCTTAACCATCTTTGCCTCGGCCTCTTTCTTTTCGGCCGCAAGGACCTTGGCAATAGCCTCTGCAGTGTCAGCCTTTTCCTCGCCCTTGTCCTGAGCCTTCTTGGCTGCCTCGGCCTGATCTGTCAAGCCCTTCAGTTTGCCCTCAGCCTTGTTAAGGGCCCTCTACAAGCTTGCAGCCTCCTTGGTTTTATTTTCCAACTCCTTCTTGATGGCAAAGGCCTGCATCGCAAATGAGTGGCCATGCTGGATCGCTTAGAAGAAATTAAAAAAACAAGTTAGTAAAACTCTCTAAGTATGAAATAGCAGAAAATGAAAAAGAACCAAGTGTTAGGGGTTTACTTGGACGGAGCGCTGCAACATCAGAGCAAAGTTCTCATACTCACTCATCTCAGCATTGTGATTGAGATCTTGGGGGAGGAACAGCGCGGTAGAGAAGGCAACGCCGACTTCAATATCATCGGCGCTGTCGCTAGCTCTAACCGGTTTGTCCTTAATTGTAATGGGGGGAGCCAAGGGGGCATTAGATTTCGTAGAGCCTGAGGTTGTTGCTGATTCAGACCTCCGCCTCTTCGACCAAGTTGATTGGGATAGTTCGGCCTCGATGGGCCTTTTCTCGCCAGTGGAGAGGGTCTTCTTGCTCTCGGCCAATTTTGAAATGGGCAAGGTATCCTCAGTGTCAATCTGAGTCACCGTTGGCTTAGGCTGGGCCTTCTTCAGTCTTTTGGGCTTTGGCTATGGTTGAGGCTGGGATTGTGATGGGTGAGCATTGACAGTGTCGAGGATATCGGCCAGAAGATCGTCTGCAACTGCTTTCTTGCTACCCATCTCGGTAGTAATTGCAGTTCGGCGTCGGTGTTTGCATTGAGATGGAGGGATCAAATATGGAGCCGAGGTTGATGGCTGCTTAGCTAGATCGAAAGTTGATCCCTGATCTGACTGAGGTGATGAAGTTGCTGGTGAAGTTGTAGTGGAAGGAAGAGACTTGCTCTTTTTCTTCAGGATGTTGGGAAGAACCGACTTGTAAGTCAGGATGTAGTTGAGTAACAAAGAAGCTCTTTGCCTCTGAATTGACAGATCTGACAGCTTTTTCAAGTCCTTGCTGGGGAAGAAGGACTTACGGAAGTCTTTTGGTGGCTGTGGAAGAGCTGCAAGAAAAACAGACGTTAGAACATATAGAAAGAACAAAGTATTAAAGACTTGGAAAAAATGTAACACTTGGCTCTTACCATTACCCTTTACGAATAGTATTCGGCTAAGAGGGTAGAGGTGAAGGTCCTCCTCTGGAGCGAACTCCCAGTTGTCCGAGGCAATAAAGTAATCGTCCCCGGCTCCCTTGTTGGAGTCTGGGAGGTCGGCAATTAGCTTGTATTCGGTGGACCTCGGTTTAAGGTAGTAGATGTAGCATTTTTCTAACTTGAGGCCACATATGGTGTAGCAGTATTGGATGTCGGCTAAAGTTACCCTAGCGTTCTCTTTTTTGGCTAAGGTTATTATGCCGTTGATGACTCGGTAAGAGTTGATGACAAGGTGCATTGGGTTCAATTTGTAGTAATGGAGGATTTCTCGGAAAAGGATGTCAAGTGGGGAGCCTAAGTCCACACTCTATGAAAGCTACAACTAGGAAGGGCATGGAGTCAACTGTGGGCATTATGGAGTCATCTTCCCCTGCCAACCTGAGATGAACGTCGACCGGGATGGAAAACTCCTGCCTGAAGTATTTTAACTTAGTTGGGGTGTTTACCCTATACCTCCACATACCGATGACGTCGGCTTTGGAGAAGGTGTTGGATTTCAGAAGGAAGTGTCTTGTGAAGGCTTTAAGGACCTCGGCTAAAACCTAAATGTGTGCTCGGGTAAGAATTTGTGAGGATCTAAAAGGAATTCGTTTCAGTTTTTCCTAAGATTCGTGAGTTCTACGACAAATCCCAAACCTAAGTCTAGGCAAACAAAGATTGAAGGCAAGAGTCTGGACAAGACACAGAAAACAAAAACAAAAACCAAAACAAAAACAAAAACAAAAACAATGATTCAGAATCAAGAATAGAAGTGAACTATCAAGAACACTGTGACAGAGTGTGTACAAGGGTGCGAGACCAAGAACAGTGACAAAAAAACCAAGTGTGCGAAACAGATTGTGTATACATGTGTATTTCCATGAACAAATTGCAAACAAAGGAAAATTTGCAACAAAAACGAAGATTCAAGAACATGAATGGAGTCATAATAGCAGTATATGGATGTAATAGTTTAAAGTACAACAAGAAATTGAGACGAAGGGGACATAAATAACTCACCAAAGAGAATAAAGCCGGTGTGAGGTACGCCGGAGTTAGATGATGGTAGCAATCGGAGAAGGGCAGCAAAAGTTTCGCCAGAGGAGGTGAACACAGTGGTTGTAGAGCTTGAAAGCTTGAAAACAATGGCGGATTTGGGAGAGTAGAGAGAGAGAGGCAGTAGGAAACTGAAGATATAAAAGTGAAAAGACGGGGGGAGAGAAGTGGTTTTGATCAAAACCATGAAATGGCGGCAAAATTGCAATCAATGTGCCTAGGGCGACGTGTTTGTCAGACGGCGCATGCAAAAACGATGCGACTTGATGGCGCGTGTCAAGTACGGTCCAGTGGGGAAAAGCCGCGTGGTAGAAACGGTTGAAATATTATGCGTGACAGCTCACACGTGTGTTGAGACTTTTGAAGTTCTTGGTTTAATGAAGCAAGGACCTTGGCTAGTAGGATGATCTCGGCTAAATAAATTTGAACCGACTCGATTATTTGCTCTAAAGGCATTGGGGAAAACAGATTACAGATCTTGGTCATATTGAGCTGACGAGTCTTGACTTTGGCAATAAATAATGGAGTTAGCTAAATCGACGTGCTATGAGTTCAAATGATATAGGTTCCATCACCTCAATATGCCGAGGTAATAGAACCTAGGGGGCAGTTGTGGGGACATGATTTTTGAATGACAACACGTGGCCGAGGTGGCACCGAAGTGTCAGCCGAGGTGCCACGTGTCCTGATCATGATGTCGAGGTAATCTTGGCTAGGCTGAGGTTATCTGCGAAGATACCGGAATCCGGGGTAAACGGATAAAGGACAAGAGTCCTAGTGTGAGAGAAGACTTCAGTGTGGATAAAGATAAGACTCTTAGAGAGTTTATCCCAATCCTCTTGGGAGTCCAAGATTAGCAGTAATCCACAGTCCATTGAGGCTAGGCTTCTATTGAGACTAGGTTTGTGTTGGCTATAAAAGGGAGGTACCCTCATGGGTCTACGGTACGCTTTTGATATTCTGAATAGTGAGTTAAGCACTTTCGCTATCTTTGAAAGATAACTGACTTGATCGTCGGAGTTCCCTCGGGTGAACGAACCACCGTTGGATTCTCTTCTTTCTGTGACAGGTCGTTCGGGTTTAATCTGTTCTGCCGGTACTCTCCAGCTAAGTACTAGTTTGGCAGTGTGGTTAGAAATCGACCCACACATAAATAATATCATATATTGGTTTCATTTGGGATGTAAGTTGATTTTTTGATTTTTTTAACTTTCATAAAAAAATAAATAATATTATTGTGATATTTTATTTTATTTTATTAAAATAATTAATTTTATCTTTCATTACTATTGTGGTCCAAACTTACTTCCAAAACAGAGCCATTATAACTTACACATAGGTACTGGTGTGTATATATATTGAGTGTTTTTGTAGCTCATTGATGAGGAATAACAGATAACGGTAGTTTCATATTGCAGGAGTACATCTGATCTGACACATACAGCTTTTGCATGCAATGGTCACATATAAGCCTATTTTAGTAACTAAAAAAAAAGTTATTAATTTATCCGTTGTGATTTGTGGCACTAATTTTTTGAGCACTAATGGCACTAATTTCTATATTAGGTAAAAAAATAAAAAATAAAAAATAAAAAATAAAGTTACCAAAACAAGAAATTAGTGCCATTAGTGCCAGCAGTTTTAGAGCCACAAATTATTTTTCTTAATTTATTGACATATTTAAATTATATTATCTTTTTACTTTTTCATATTCATTTTATTTTAAAATATTATTTATTTATTTTGTTTTTAATTATTTCAAAATATTAGTTTATTTTCAAAAATCAAAAATTAAAATAATATAAATTTTTTATTTTACTCTTCTTTTAAATTTACCAACAATACAAAAAGTACAATTTTAACAATTGATATTCTAAAAAAAATACTATCAAAAGGTAATTTTCAAAAATTAACTTTTTTAAAGTACAATAATAATACAGAACTCTAATTTTGAAACTCTAAAGAAAATTCTAATGATGTGGTAAGAGGAAAAAAATAAATTTAGGCACACATCACATCATATGTGGGCTCTACTCCTTGTCATATCATTAAAACTCTTTTTAGATTTCTAAAATTTGAACTCTTAGAAAATATATATGTGTGTTTGGTTTGAGTTTTTTGAATTAAATTTTTTGAAAATTGAGTTTTTTATTTTTCCATTTTTTTTATTTTAGTGAATATATTTGAAATTTTAAGTATTTTTTTTTACTTTTTTAGATGCACCTTACTTAGATGTATCTAAAAAGTAAAAAATTTGTAAACAAATATTTTAAAAATTAATAAATACATAAAAATATGAAAAATATATTGAATTCTCGTTTATTTATTTATTTATATTTTTGGTATTTAGTGAATTTTTAAAATATTTTTTTTCACAAAAATTATACTTTTTATGTGTATTTATGTTTGGTGTGCCTAAAAATTTTAAAAAATTACTTAAAATATTAAAAATTTTCAGTAAAAATAAGAAAATACGAAAAGCAAAAAAATAGAATTTTCTAAAATGTGTTTTTGGAAAACCAAAAACAAACAAGGTGTATATTTTTTTAAAATCAAAACAAATCAATAAACTAATTTTTTTTTCTTAATTTTCAAAACAAGCCATAGGCTTTTTCTTACCAACTCATCAGATATCAATTTTCGTTACAAAAATGTTTAAGATCATTAAAAGTAAAACTCTAATGAGCAGAGGCGGAGGGAAGAAGGGCTCAGGGGGGTCACGTGCCCCCCATGAGTTTTAGAATTTTTTATTTTTACAAACATAAAGAAAATATTTTATATAAAAGAAATTATAAAAATATTATTTAGAGTGAAATGCCAATGATATTTTTAAAATTATAAGAACAATAATGATTGTTTTGATTGAAAATAAAGAGATTACGATATTATTATCTATGAAAATTTCAATATAATGGTGATCTCTATCATTATTGATATCCAACATAATTAATTTCAATGAAAATATACAATTTATTGAATTGTTAGTTACATTAATATACGGGGTTCACCCTCCATGTGTTTCTTCATTATTGGTTGGTAATATCACATGTCAATAATTACGTGATATGACTATTATATTGAATTTTTATGCATATTTTGTAAAAAAAAATCACTTTATCATTATATAATTTATTTTAGAACTTTATATCCATGACTTTTTTTAATGTTGTCCATGATACACTAATTATAAATAACATATTCACTTTGGTTGGTTTGAGTTTTTTAAAAACACTTTTAAAAAAATTCTACGTTTTTGTTTTTCGTATTTTTTTATTTTTATTGAATTTTTTTAATATTCTAAGCAATTTTTTTTAAATTTTTAGACACACCTAATATAAATATACTTAAAAAGTATAATTTTTGCAAAAAAATCTTTAAAAAATTCACTAAATAACAAAAATATAAAAAATAATACATTTTTTGTATTTTTATGTATTTATTAATTTTTTAAAATATTTTTTCACAAATATTTTATTTTTTTTAGATACATCATGTATCTAAAAAAGTAAAAAAAAAAAATGCTTAAAATTTAAAAAATATTCACTAAAAACAAAAATAATAAAAAATAAAAAACTTAATTAAAAAAACTCAAACCAAACACACTGATTTTTTTTATTATTTATCTTTATTGAAGTCAATCGTAAAAATTTATGTGAAATATTTTTGTAAATATTTTTAATGTTATAATTAAAAAGTGCCCTTCTAATTTATTTTCTTGGCTCCGCCATTACTAATAAGAGTTTTACTTATGTGATAGTGAACCTCACTTATGAATAATTTAATATATATATTTTATTTTATTTTTCTTTATACTATATCATTACAGTCAATTGTTAAAAATTCAAATTTAAAATTCTGAATCATTTCTCTTCTCGTTAATCTCCTGCTTGCTTCTTGACCGTTCAATCAAGAGAGAGAGAAAAAGAGAGATAGATTGATTGCTTTTTGCCTCCTAGTTGTGGGACAAATACTGGTCTGCAAATTGCCTTTACGTGCATGGTAAGTGAACTTCTCAAATTGACCAGGGGTAAAATAGTCCTTATAGTTCCACAACTTCTGTAGTGAAGCAATCATATCGTCTCTCTGTGGTGGCCAAAGTGATAAATAATTTGTGGCTTCTTCTTGGTTGATTTGGAAAAATAAAAAATTACACAAAAAAAAGAGGAGGAGAGGAATGGATGACAAATTGTGTGAAATAGATAAAACTCTTTGAAATTGCACAAAAAAGGATTGGATGAGAAATAGATAAGATTTTGGGATGTGGAGTGGGTGGGAACATATATCTTTACCTTTTTTTATCACCTTAAAAGTGGGATTGGATTTGGTACGCATGGGTTGTGAGGTTAAAAAAAAAAACACAAGATTTGAAAGGATTTGTCTGAATATATTTGCTGTAATTTTTAATAAATTTACAGTTAATAATATAAAAATCAAAATCAAAAGCACATTTTTCACTATTTTTCAATAATTATTATTTTTTAATAATTTATTTAAATTATTTTTACTTATTATAAAGTGTACCAAACACCCTAACACAAATTTTGAAGAAAAAAAAAATAGTAGTTTCATAAATTCCACCAAACAACCCATTTGTAATGGTTTTAACGGGCAAAGAGTTCGCCATGTATTACTAAAATATTTTATTAGAATATTTTCATGTGTTAGTACGTGTCTTAATATTTTATTTTTTTGAAATATAATGTATGGTACTTTTTTTTTTTTTTTTTTTTGTTACAGGAAAATCCTCCCTACTTTTCCGCAAATCCAAAGCAACGCCCCTTTGTAGAGATCACTAAGGTGTCCTGTTAGCCGTTTCGAGCGAGGAGACTATAACCTAAGAACTTGCCCTGACTTCCCAAGACAAGCTCCGCTTAAGTCAGGACTCGCACAGCGGGAGAGTATTGAACCCACATCGAGTGCTGATTAGACAACTTGAGGTCCAACCTCCTAACCAACTGTGCTACGTCCAAGAGATTAGCCCAGGAGGGATTTGAACTTATGACCTGGAGGCTTAATTCCTATGTTCTTACCACAAGACCACCCATCCTGGGTTAATGTATGGTACTTGTTCGCCTACAATTTGTGAATTAGATATACAACAGAGATGAAATAAAATAGTCAAATATATTCAACGGGACAAATTGTTTTCCGTACAATTTGTGTGATTTCTTTGGTTACACCTAAGGGAATAAGAATAATTGATTTCCCTTTCTACCCTTTTTATTGAAGGAAAAAAAGAAAAAAAGAAAAAAAAAATAGCAAGATGGTTAATATATAACAAAAATTTATATTTCTAATATTATTATTCATTGATATATTGATTGATACCATTTGATATCAATTATTATCGAGTTAGGTTTGTGACAACATGTTACATATATTAGGTTCTCTCCTTGGGCAAAGTATGAAATGACACAGCATGCTCCAAAACTAGGGTTAGTACAAGTTGTAATATTCATCATCTCTTTAATTATTTATAAGACAATAATGATATTAATATGGTCGGTTTAGGTTTGGCGCCGTCCGTTGTCAATATTACTAACAATGATGCATGTTTGCTTAGTTGGATAGTCCAAAATTTAACCTCTAAGCATGTAGCATTATTCCCTTCTAAACCCCATCCACAAAGTATACATCTATATATATACTACATAACAAAACATAAAACGATGTGTTATATGTGGTGCTCTTAATCGATGACGTAATGATAAATTTTACAAATGAGATAATATTGATAGATGAGAGTAGTTAAGGTATAAATAACTGAAGTGCTCGCCTATGATCCTGAATAAAGGAGAATCTTATTTATTATATCTTTGCTATACTGTGTGTTATACACATAATTAAAAAAAAAAAAAAAAAAAATCCATCTAAACAATTCTTAGAAATTGAAAAAGTAGTCAAAACTACTTTGTAAATAAACAAAAAATATCAAAACAAAATAACACTTCGTCAATTATCTTGATCAAATTAAAAAGACAGCAAAAGAAGTTCTCTTATTGAATTTATTAATTATCAAAATTATTACAATGGTAAAGGTTATGGATACTGGTTGATTGTCAAGAAGAAGAAAAAAAGAATATATAAATTTATTTTAATTGTGAATGTCAAATTTTTTTTAAAAAAAATAGTGTAAAAATTATATTGGACGTTGATTTTTTAAAATTTTTTACAGAGTTGTCTTTGGTTGAAAGATAAAATAAAAAAATAATTCACATAATGTGGGTGTTTGAGAAGTTATTTTAGTAGGTTTTTTTAGTTTTTGATTATTTTAGGAGGTTAAAATTTTTATATTTGGAAAGATAGTTGGATTTTTTTTGTAGTTGGATGTGATGTTTGTGAGAGAAAAAATGAAATGATTATGGATTTGATGTGAAATTTTGTCTGGATTTATTTTTTTGATTTTTTAACCAATTTTGTCTTTTAGTATTTTTTTAGCCGAAACAATAAAAAAAAGCACTTCCCAAATATATTTTGTTATTTCTCATTTGACAGGGACTCGAAATCACCACAAAAGTAATACTAATTAAATACTACCTAATAATTTTCAAATATACATGTAACAATTATGAGGAGTGAAATAGATATGGGTTAGGGAAATAAAAAGATGATTAAGCAATGCAGACACAAAGGGCCATAGTCGGCGTCTAACCGTCTCTCTGGTCAATAGTTACTTACTAACATGACGTGGCACCATCTAACAACCATTGCCTCATTCTTGACCTTTCCATTCTCTTTGAGCCTAGCCCCATCCCATCCAATCTGCCCTAAATTCCTAAACTTTATTTATAATGATTTTTTTATTTTTTGGTCGACAAATGCAAAACATTTGACAATAATAATGTGTCACATTTGACAATAATAATGTGTGTGAGAGGTTCATTAAATAACGTGATTAGTATCACGTGTAATTACTCTAGCAATGCTCTAATATGAATAATAGTGAAAATTGTAATATTTATGCGCGTTAGGATCCTCTAGAGTGATCCCTTTAGAGTGATCTCCTAAAGTAAAAGAGATGGACGTGATACCTGTCCCACTAATGAAACCAAGGGTTGAGATCAATTCCTCACCAAAACGACGTCGTTTTGGTGAGAGAAATTAAAAAAAAAAAAAAATTCAAACCGTCGTCTTCGATCTCTTCCTGGGTTCACTTTGGAAGACAGCCTGAGCGTGGAGACAGCCTGAGCGTGAACAGCAACAGACCCAGCAAACCCACCAATATCTCAAAATCCATCTCTTCTCTCTCTCTACTCTCACTCTTCTCAATCTTTGTCCCCAAAACCCCAAAACCAAATCAAATTCGCATGCCAAATACAGCCGCAATTTCTTTACTACTCTACTGTACCTTGTGCGCTGATTTTAATCTCCAATTGATATTTATTCTTTAGCATCCTTAGTTTGATTTTCTGATTTGGGTTTTCTGATTTTGGATTGCGTTTTTCCATTTCTATCTATATTATCTATGTATCTCTTATCTGTCTATATATTAGTGTTTTTGTGATGTTTAAAGCTAAAAAATGTGAGGAAGAAGAGAGGGTTGTAGAGAACATGAGGGGTGATGGAGAGCTTGACATGTTGTCGGCGGCATAAGAGATCGAAGACGAAGGCTGTCTTCCAAAGTGAACCCAGGAAGAGATCGAAGACGACGGTCTGAATTTTTTTTTTTTTTTTTGATTTCTCTCACCAAAACGACGTCGTTTTGGTGAGGGATTGATCTCAACCCTTGGTTTCATTAGTGGGACAGGTGTCGCGCCCATCTCTTTTATTTTAGGAGATCACTCTAGAGGGATCACTCTAGAGGATCCTAACGCTATTTATGCGACTAAATAAATGAAAAGTTTAATTGATATTATAACTAATAGAAAGAGAAATATTATTTATCACTGAATTTATTTTTTTAATTATATTTGCCTCATATTTATAGTCTAATCATGAGTCTTATTTCAATGATTAGCACCGTTTATCTAGTAAAGACTTCCAAATATATCATCTATGTAAAATACTATCAAGTTGATCAGACAATCATAGTTATATGATTGATTAGATTTGTCTTTAAAAAAATTAGAAATTGTTCACATAGTTATAATTATCTCATCAACCTTATTTTTGTATGAATAATCTATGTAAAGATCCATGCAAAATGAGTATTTCGAATCATCAAGATGGAGCATGGGGTTGGGCCCATGAAGCCCAAGAGCACCCTCTAGTTGGGCCTAACAAGAGAGGATTCTAACTCCTATATTTATGAAATAAAAGTCATGTTTGTATGTGAAAAATCAATTATATTTAAAAAATTGTTAAACTTACCAGGCACATACAAAATGAGATAATATTCTGATGACAAATAATAATTCTGTAATGGAAATCATAAGAGGCCATCACCTCATACAATATTAGTAAAATTATATTAAGTACGATTTAGTGGCAGTCCTATGGTAACGTAAAATTCCCTCATTCTCATTCTCACTCAAATTCTTGTTTTGTTTTTTCTTGATTAAGAAATAATTATACTAATAATAAAAAAGCAATTAAGTAAATAAATAATTAAATTAATGGGGAATAGTGAGGAATTAACGTAATAAACCATAAATGGGAATGAAAGAGAGAGAATTAAGGGAATGTTGCTTAACGTATTTGGCTTCACTCTCTCACTCACTCCACAACCTCGTATGGCGTGTAGAGAATCGCAGCAAAATTCTTGAGCAATGTTTTCCGATGTACCAATAAATAAATATACAAATAAATTGCGGGGATATCTTTTAGATTTGATCTAATTACATTTCATTTTGTAATATTTTAAAAATTATGTTTTTACTTCTATAATTAATAGTCTTATTTCACAAATTGAAACCCACTAACTGAAGCTCAAGAGTGTTTTTATCTTCAGTTACGTATATTTTCCCCAAGTGAAAGCCTTCCTGCTGGTTGTCCCCATGGAAATCACTTTTGTCGCTTGTCAACTGCGGCGGAGTCAAGATATTAAATCAGAGGGGGCACTTATTAATTTTAATATTAAAAATTTTTACAAAAATATTTCACATAAATTTTTACGATTGACTTCAAGAAAGATATATATATATATATTTGTAACTATAATATCATGAATAATATTAAAAAAAAGTTATAGATATAAGTTTTAAAATAAATTATATAATGATAAAATAATTTTTTTATACAAAATTTCAGTAAAAATTCAATATAATAGTAATATCACGTCACCATTGACATATGATATCACCAACCAATAGTAAAGAAATACATAGAGGATGAATCCCAAATGTCAAATGTAACTAGTAATTCAATAAATTCTATATTTTTATTGAAATTAATTATAATTGTATGTCAATAATGATAGATATCACCATTATATTGAAATTTTTATAAATAATAATATTACTTATCGTAATATCTTTATTTTCAATAAAAAAAATCATTATTATTTTCATAATTTTAAAAATGTGATTAATATTTCACTCTAAATAATATTTTATAATTTTTTTTATTTAAAATATTTTCTTTATGTTTACAAAAAAAAAAAAAAAAGAAAAAAAAAAGAAAAAAAGAAGAAGATTATTCCAAAACCCAGGGGCACGTGACCCCCTGACCCACTGTGGCTCCGCCACTGCTTGCCAAGTGCCCTTGAGCAATGTTTGAGTAATTTCCAAGCCATGTTAACATATTACGACTCAACTCAGTGTATTTTTTTTTATAAAAAAATATAATCAGTAGCAAATTTTACAAATATTAATAATTAAATTCATAATATTTTTATTATTCTATGAATATTTTGTAAAAATCTTACTCGTGTAATTTTTCCAAGTTACTACTGTTGGTGGTAGTGTTGGTTATTTTTCCATCAAGATCTTCTTCATTTCAGAAATAGAAGTGAAGATTATTCTGATTAAATATTCTTACTTTGGTTTGGTTTAATTTATTTTTAAAATTAAAAGAAAAATCTAAAATCTAATTTACTGAGAAAAAAAACACTCATCATTTTCATATGATTTTACTTTTTTGGGTGGTTAAAATAAATTTCAAAAATTAAAAAAATATATTTTAAGTGTTTATTTTTGTCAAATTTATATTTTTTAAAAAAAAACATATTTTAAAATGAAACTAAACAGAAATGTCCACAAATGTAACTTGTGGAGCAAGATTCACCAGCATCAGCATGAATATAACAAAAAAATAATTATGGAATGATTATCAAAAAATAAAAAAAATAATTAAAAGCAGTTGACTAGTTTTTGTATCCTAAATATATTTTGTAGGGGCGTGCCGTGCCCTGCAATACAATGCTAGGTAGATTTTTGCCTCCTCCACTTCTGACCTCTTACAAAATTGAGATCTCAACATTATTCAAGTATTAACGGTTAGGTTAGGTAGTTTTGATTGTGACGAGTACTGGTCACAAAGAGTAAGGGGAAAAGAAAATTTTTGATTTTTTAGTATAGATTGTTAGTTTTTTGATTTTTTTAGTGATTTTTTAACTTTTAGATTAAAAAGTGATGTTGCCAAACGAAATTGGTAAAAAAGTTAAAAGGCAATTTTTAATTCATTTTGAGTTATATCACCTCTCACATTTTTTTATATATATTTTAAAAAAAATTTAAAAGTTAACTTTTAACCATCTTCTCAAAATAGGCCAAAGCACCCTTACATATTCGATTGTGAATCCAAATTTCGAAAGAAGAATATTTTAGTATTTCCGCATAGTGATGAAAATTAAAGCACACCTATGTGGAAAATTGCACACGGAGCAATGATACATCTTCTAATTTTAAAATTTTAATTGAGCTCTAATGATGTGGTAGAGAATAAAAAAATAAAAAGAATAAAGATTGAGAGCTTTAGGAAGAGAGCTCTAGAGGAGTTCTAAATGAGTGGAGTCCACTTGTGATGTGATGTATATGTCTGTGTATTTATTTATTTATTTTATTTTATTTTATTTATTTCTTGCCACATGTGTAGAGCTAGCTCTCTTTAGAGCTCAAATATTAGAATTCTCTATCATTACTCAAATAAAAAATAAGACAAAAATATCGTATCACAATAAAATCCACCCTCGTATATTAAACCTCCAAATTATTTTTGTTTATGTGGCACAAACTTGCTTACATCTATTAGTGAGGGAGAAATCCACTATAAACAATGCAAACACAAGACCGAAAACACTCAAAAATCTGACATCAATTCCTGAACAGTAGAACAATTACCATTTCCCTACTTAAGATTAACTGTGACTTGAAAAAAATCCCACTTTCCCACTCACTGCTTTTGGTATTTTTTGGTTTATGAGTAATTTCTTGTGAATTTTCTAATCCTGACATAGATAGCCCACATTAGAGGAGATTAATTAAGATGTATGTAAACTAATTCAGACATCCCTAGTCGGTGAAAGAAAAAAAAAAAAAAAAAAGAGTGTGATGAATGATCTTAGACATAACCTTAATTTTCGGGGTGACCTATATAAATTTTAGTTTCTTCAATGTACGTATGATTTATTATTCTTATTTATTTATTTTTAATTTTTCTTATCCCACCGACCTTTGTTACGAGTTATTGTTGGATATAGGCATCATGAATCACCCCATTGAGATGATCATGCACCACTAAACCACCAAATGGAGCTCCCACCTAGAGAGTGGAATGGGTTTGGTGAACCCACTAGGAAGTGGTGCACTTAGAGAGTGGAGTGTGGTGGTTGGAGACCAATGAGGCTCTCCCTCATTGGTGTATAAATAGAGGAAGAAGGGAGAGGAAGAAAATGAGAGAGTGAGCAAGAGAGAGCAAGTGTAAAGAGTGAGCATATCAGTGAGGGTGAGATGTGAGACGGAGAGACCCGTCTCCCTCGGTGTGAGCGAGGGAGATGGGAGAGTGGGTGAGTGAGGAGAGTGTGAGCTCCTCCTCTATTGTAATCTTTCTGTAATCTTTCCATTGGTATAGTGAAAACCGGCTACTCTCCCGTGGACGTAGGCATTGAGGCCGAACCACGTAAAATATTGTGTCTCCTTGTGTGTGGGTGTGTATTTCTGCTTGGCATGGTTTCTATAAGGTCTTGGGCGGGATCCCCGATCCCAACAAGTGGTATCAGAGCCTCGTCGGTGGCGTTTCGGAACCAAAACCCGTGCTGTTTCGAATCTGCCCAGAAATCGAATTGCTCGAAATCGAGTTTTGAGCATACCAGGAGCAAGGGCTCGACGAGAGGATTACAGAAATGTAAAGCAGAGCCCAATCGGAGACCGCACGCGCCGTCACGCGCACCTAGAAGGTGGCGCGTGAGTCCCACTCTCAGACACGCGCCCCACGCGCCTAAAGAATAACCGGCGCGTCATTTCACGCGCAGCCACGCGCGGCTGAAGGAGGAAGACGAGTGGAAGGGGCAGCGCGTGCATCACACGCGCTCTAGGCACGCGCAGGCAGTGCGTCAGCAAGGGACGCCACGTGTCAGCCAATGGATCGCAGAGTCAACGCCACGTGGCAGCCAGGTCAGCGCCACGTGGCCGGCCACGTCATCGACACGTGGCATGCCACGTCAGTGCCACGTGGCATAGTGGACCAGTCGCTGTATGCCACGTCATCTGCCACGTCATCCAGAGGCAGGAAGAGATCCAGTGTTACGCAGGCAAAGGTGCAGCCGCTGTGGAGGATCCAGTGCTTCGCGGTTATGGTGCAGCCGCAGATCTGAGACGTACAAAATGTTTTGGCTTGATCTAAGCCATTTGGAGTCCGTTTTTCGCGATCCAATAGTGGTTTCAGACTATTTGGAGTATTCCGGACACATCTGTACGGTCAGATTTTGGAGACAGAGTTTCTGTGAAAAGAAGGCAGATTGAAGGGACGGACGGCATCGGGTGCAGTGGACGGAATATTCTGTTGGTACACAGAATATTCCCTAAACTTCTGAAAATTGTAATGTGGCCCAGAATTTTCAGATAATTGTGGTGTGGCCCAGCTTTCGGGGATATTTTTCAGTGAGGTCCCCGGAAATGCAGCGAAGGTTGGTCCTAGCTAATCGGACCGTTTCGGACACAACCGCGAGGTCAGAATGGTGAAATTCTGAACGGTTTGGAAAGATTGTCAAAACATGGGAGTTTGTCATCTTCAATACTCGAAGGGAGGTTGCCGGATATTGTGGAACGCTGCGGATTCATTGAAGAGGTTAGAATGGGTAGATTCTAACCAGATTGGACAACCAGGTACAACTCGAGATAGATCATTGAAGACCAGGGGAGATCAGGATTGGTCAGGGGCGATCAGAGGATTGCAAAGATGATTATCTCCGGAGTTCATCGGAGGATCTGGTTCAATCAAAAGAGAAGACCATTCATCGACGGATAGATGATTTGGCAACCAGTTCAGGCTCAGGGAAATGTTGTGGCTGTTGGAGCTACTGTATACGAGTAAGTACTGGTGGTATGTGGACGTGTAGAACAATAGTTGCAGAGGAGCATACTAAGCGCATGGGCACAAATGCAGACGTGCAGTAGTGCAAGGGTACGGTAGAGTATCGTACAGAGGCGCCAGAGGAGTGTGCAGCAGCGGGTTGTTAAAAGTTCACAGGAACTTCCAGACAGAGAAATTGAGACAAACGCAAGAGTGCGCGCCAATGAGTGGCAAGTCCTTTTTTCTTCTATGGTGGTTTCTTCCATGGCAGCGGAGGATAGAGTTGATGCGGATCTCTTAGGCGAGCTCAACGTAGGGAGACCAGAAGCCATGGGTGCGAGCACTATGCACAGGGTTGCATAGTGGTAACTTGTACAGACTGGTGGGAGTTGTCTTGGCAGAAGGGCTAACTGTCAAACATCAGTACGGACGTACAAGTAAGATAGAACCAAACATCAGGGATTGCAGCACAGACAACGAGCGTATGTGGAAACGCTAGGAAGTTGTTCAGAAGTGCAGAGGGCAAAGGCTGATAGTTCAGAAATAAGCTCCAAGCAAGGAAAATTGAGGATGTTGATGTATCAAACTGTGAAGTTTTCTAGTTGCTCCAGTGTTCGTCCTGCAAGGTAATGCATGACAGTCAAAGGCATCCCAGCAGGGGGTGCAGGACATCCAATCAGGGGGTGTCAGATATCTTGGTTACGCAAGTTCAAGCATAGCAAGTGAAGACATCCGAGACAGAAGCGTGGAAGAGATCTGTGGGAGATGGGAGCAGAGGCTCTCTCCAAATCAGAGAGTGGTGTGAGTTGAGTTGAGGATGTAGGATTCCCTCCTCCTCTTGTATCTCTGGTGTATTATCTCTAGCTTTCAGAGGATGCAGCGTCTCAGTGAAGAGATGAAGACTATGTTGAAATTTGGGCGTGACAAGATTAGCAGCAGTGTGTGCAGTGGATCACCTCACATGGGTTGAGGGGGTGATTTGTTGGATATAGGCATCATGAATCACCCTATTGAGATGATCATGCACCACTAAACCACCAAATGGAGCTCCCACCTAGAGAGTGGAATGAGTTTGGTGAACCCACTAGGAAGTGGTGCACTTAGAGAGTGGAGTGTGGTGGTTGGAGACCAATGAGGCTCTCCCTCATTGGTGTATAAATAGAGGAAGAAGGGAGAGGAAGAAAATGAGAGAGTGAGCAAGAGAGAGCAAGTGTAAAGAGTGAGCATATCAGTGAGGGTGAGATGTGAGACGGAGAGACCCGTCTCCCTCGGTGTGAGCGAGGGAGATGGGAGAGTGGGTGAGTGAGGAGAGTGTGAGCTCCTCCTCTATTGTAATCTTTCTGTAATCTTTCCATTGGTATAGTGAAAACCGGCTACTCTCCCGTGGACGTAGGCATTGAGGCCGAACCACGTAAAATATTGTGTCTCCTTGTGTGTGGGTGTGTATTTCTGCTTGGCATGGTTTCTATAAGGTCTTGGGCAGGATCCCCGATCCCAACAGTTATACAATTTATGACATTAACGTGAAAACTAATATGAAGTCTTATGCATGTTCAAGCATGCGCAGCTTAATCACAGTCACCTAAAATAGATGTTTTGGAAAAAAATATGATGTAACATATTCTAGAAAGTCAATTAATTTGGTGAATATTATTGTTTACTTCAATAATTTATAATTATGAATTAAAATTTTTCTTAGCGTAAACTGAGTTTCATTACGCAAGCCATATAGCACGTTTGGATTAGCTAGTTAATATTTTACTAAAATTGAGTCACATTCTTTGCAATATTATATATATTTAAAAATGAAGGAAGTTAACTAAAATAAATAAAATAAAGAATAAAAAAATATAATCCTAAACATTGGCAAATCGGCACGTATTCAAAATTCCGGATGAAATCATGTGAAAAAGGGAGAAAAAAAAAATTAAAATTAAAAGTTTATTTTTTTTTCTTTCTAAATTGACAAGTTTCATTTTGACTTGGGGTTGTTTTGGAAAGATGGTTAAAAATTAATTTTTTGACTTTTTTTAAAAATATTTTTTTAAGAAAACATATAAAAAATATGAGAAATAATACGATCTAAAATAAATTAAAAATTAACTTTTTCCTACTAACTCACTTTCCAAAAGAGCCCTTGGTATGTTCCTTTTAACTATACAGTGGAATAGCTTGGCAAATGCATGCATTGTTTGACTAAAAAATTATTGCTGAATGTGATGGTTGAGAGCTCCATCTTGGCTACTTCTTTTATTTCAAATTAAATATTATTGTCCGACATGAAAATCAATTATAGTAGAATCAATCATGTAATGCTGCTGTGCAAAAATTCAAAGAGTTCCAATCACAAAAAATAGTATAAAAAAAATAAAAAAAATACCAAACACACAAAATATAAGATATATGTGATTTGATAATATGTTTATGTCAATGAAAGGGAGAATTTCAAATTGGTTATATGAAATACGAATTATACAGTTTTGATTCTTTCAACTCAATCATTTTACAATGCTATCTTGCTCTTATCTCAAATTCTAGCTGAAAAAATACGACATACATATTTTTTCAAAATTTCAAACGTGAGCCTAGGTGACTCACTATTGTGCCTTTTACTCTGGTTCTGGACCTCGGCCCTCCACCTTTGATAACCCCCTAGTGAACAGTAAAAATATATAATACATCTTACAACAAATATCGTAACAACATCCTCTCTATAGCAACAATAATATAGCAACAAAAAAAAATTAAATAAAAAATGATGTAGCAGCAATGTGAGCTTATCACATTAAAAGAAAAAGAAAAACTTATTAAAATGCATTTTAATTAGATAGTTTTTTTTAAAAATTTAAAAATAAAATAAAAAATTTCATAATAATAATAAGAAGGTTGACTGGGATGGAACATAAATAAGTAGATGACAGCAAGAGGCTGTCCAAAAGACAGACATATGTACAAGTTATTGTGAAAAGAAGAGGCTGAATGAGTCCAATTAGGCAGTTTAGCAAGCTATTGCTTTGCTGCATCATTACATTAACATTACATTATATACATTAGATTACAAGTATTTAAAACAAACGTTCGCATGTTAGGTCGGTGTCTAACCTCAATCAAACATCAACCTTGATTTCCTTTTCCTTTCTTGTCTTTGCTTCTCATTTTCATTTTGTCCCCATTTTTTTTTCTTTTTCTTTTCTTTTGTGGGGTAGGGATGTAATAGATTTGGTTCAATTGGGTTGAGGAAACAATTAGTCCTGATCAAAATCCTTCGCTTATTGGTTGAGGAACTGAAATCAATCATATACTACTGTTTGATTTTATATGTTTTGCTAGGATAAATGAGGAATTTACAAATAGTATCAAGAGTGTTATAAAAATAAGTAACAATCTTACACAAGACAGGGAAAATTGGGGCTGGGAGCGGGAAAAAAAAATAGCATTATCGTTCTATAAATGTTTCACCCTCTAATTTTTGTTAGCAAAACGTATAACATTAGTCACTCATCTTCTATTATTGAAAAATCATAATATAAAAGTATATTTTGTTGTAAAAATTATCAAAATCAAAACAAACTATTCTACCAATTTTTCGTACAACTTTAGTGAAGAGAGAAATTTTTTTTTTTTTTTTCCCTAAGAAAAACTTAAAATTTGCACATGACAAAAATAAGACAAGCTCTGGTATTACTATTGAATTCAAGATACCAATACTATATTTTACCTCAAAAGAGAGGGCATGGTAGAAGAGCTGAGTGGATAAGTTAAATAAATGGATTGCATTCTATTATAGAGTTGTGAAGTGTCTAAATACTTGCATTGCATTCGATTATAACAATTTTATTTTCTCTATTTTTGTCACTAATTTGTGCCTTATTTTACAAGAACTTGTTCCTCACCCATTTTCTGAGTCCTCTCTTAAAGACAGTCCTAGGGCACTGGGATTGGCTTTCTTGATGCATATCAGACAAGTTTGAACTTTCCCTGACCTTAATTTTATCTACCTTTGACACTTTAGAAACTAAAACATGTTTATATGTTTAACTTATTTTTATATTGAATATACAAGAATCCTATGAACTCAAATATATATATATATATCAAAATTAAAATGTGCAGATTAGATTCATTCTAAATATATTTTATATCACATCAAATTTAAATTTGCATCATATATTCAAATTTTAAATATTTTTCTATCTATATATATATATAAAGATTAAAAAGTAGGTGAAAGCAAGATAATTTATTAAATATGGCTATCCAAAATGCATCAAAATGCCACAAAAGCAAGTTCTTTGTTTAGTACACTTTTGTAATGCCAATTTGACAACAATGAAATATCTTTCTCTATCTTCTTGTGAATATAAATATTAAAATTGTTTATCATTCTAACGGCTTATGTTTATAAATGAGTGGGTGGTTAGAAAATAAAATCATGAGCTCAAGTTTCACCACCCACTACATAATATTTAAACGTGTTTGGCTCATTTATGAAGAAGAGTTTAGTCACATATAAAGCGACATGTTAAGTATATAAATAATAAAATTATCCTCTCTCTAACAATTTTACACAAGGTGGTTTGAGCATCCTTATAAATGTGTAATCTTAGCCATATATACGAGACAGTGAGACATTTATAAAAGAAATTTTTTTACTCAAATTGTTCTACTTATATTTATATGGTTAATTATGTAATTTGCTTTGTGACGATATTGGAAATTTTGATGGTGAAAAGTGAGAGTAATAATCCTCTTGGCTTTCCAAAATCTGCAATTCTTGCAATGTACTCCTCCATTGCAAACTTGATTATTAGTGTCATTGCATTGAGCTCACCACAGTGCTACATCCATGTGAAAACACAAATGAATTGCTATTAAAATCACAAACCCATATAAACAACATGATGTTCTTTTGGGTCCAGTAGATGGAGCATCAAGGACACAATAATATCATCTTTTGAAGCAGTTTTTGGGGCAGAGTTGGATTAGTCATCATTGCAACCAAACACTGCATTATTTAGAACTTTCAGAACAAAAAACTCAGTTAAAGAAAGCTCTCTCTCTCTCTCTCTCTCTCTCTCTCTCTCTCTCTCTCTCTCTCTCTCTCACACATGTCAATTATGTCAAAGGACCTCATCTTCGCTTGTTGACCCCGCAACTTAGGAAGGCTGGTAAAAGGACCATGAAGTTGGTATAAAATAGTGAAAATTGGTTGACCCCATTATTAGTATAAAATAAATAAGTAAATAAAATTGATTCAGTTTGTGTGACTTCTGTGAAAGTGAGGTTTGAAGAAGATAATGATAGGAATTGAAATACTTAATCAAAATGGGCGAGATATAAATACAAATATAAATAAAATAAAATTTTAAATCAAGTATACAAGAGTACCAATATTTACATGGTTCACTTTATAATAGAGTTACATTTACGGTCATTATGATTTTATTAGGATTTGAAAGAATTACAATACAATAAAGAGAGGTGCTACACTTCTTCAAACTATAAATACATAGTATTAGAACAAGGTAAAATTATGAAATATTAAAAATGCCCTTAATGTTTAAGATTTATCGTACCTAATAGGTAAGATGTAGATAGCCTTATCTCATTATAGTTTAGTTTGGTATCGTAATAGACCAAATATATGTAACTTCACTACCTACAATATTTACATATATTTAGCTTTTTTAAAAAGGAGAGTCTGACCACATATAATGAGGCATGTTAATAATATACATAATAAAATAACCATTCAACTACAAAAATACTAGTCACAAATTTTATTATTGAGTCAAGCCGCCCTCTTTATATGATGTTATAATTCTGAAGTCACTACTTTATTTGATTATGTCCATAAACATAATAACGAGACAATCTTATGCTATGATTTTTGTGAGACATTAGTTTCTCCTAGATATACTTCTCATTAGGCATGATTACAATGCTAATGGCTCTCACATGCCTACTTTAAAAAGCAGAAAAAAGAGAATTTGAAAGCATATGAGTAGGATTAGAAACATAGAAATTATGCTCTTTCTCTCCCTAAGAGTGTAAGCAAAAATGATTTCAAACATGTTTCTAGCAATGGGTAAAAACATCAAACCATGAGCAAATCAAATTAGACCCCCATTGGACATAACTACAAATGAAGACCAATATGTTACTTTGTGGATTGCAATTTTGAAGTGTGGTTAGGCATGTGCCGACAGGGACAGTGGGTGTGGTGACACTATCAAGCTTTGCCTCTTTGGTTGGTGCTCAACCTTCTTGTTGTTGCAAATTTTGTACCATAATCCATGGTTTTGTTTGATTACATCGATTGTTTTACTAATTCATATGTTTTATCAAAGCTTAATTATCATTACAACAAATTAAGGTTTTAGAAATAAAAATTTAGAGATAAAATTCATTTTAGATGATGAAATATTTTAGCTGTCAAAAGTGCCATTGTTGTATTTTTAACGACGAAATTAAATATTTAGTGTATAAATTACCAATATTTTTTGGATCAAAATTTATGTCTCAAAAAGACCTTTTTGGCACCAAATTATTTGTTCCTAAAAGTACAATTATTAGTGACATTTTCAATTTTGTCACTAAAAATCTCTTTTTTGATGACTTTTTAGCGATGATAAGAATTGGTTCCCAAATGTTTTTGCCATAATTTTTTTTACTTTTGGTGACCAAAAAAAAATTGATTCCTAAAACTCTATATATTAGTCTCTACTCGTTATTTTGATTATATTTTCCGTGATCGGATTATGTTTTTATAGAATTTTTGTTGATATATACTAGTTTTATGTTAAGTAAATTGGCTGTGGATCAGATTATTTGAAAGCCGAAATACTTGGAAAGCAATTAGGTATATTAGTGTGTGATAAAAGCAAATTGGTACACTCTCACCTGTGGAAGCATAAGATGAAGCAAAAAATATAATAATAGGTGTTTGTGGGGTTTCACTTTTATCTAATTTTAAAATCTAAAAACAGATGGGTTATAATGATTTAGCCACAGATATGAAGATAAAGATACATCCAAGTTTTGGCTGCATTGATGATGAGATTTAGATCCTCACTCACCAAACTTGGTGGCTGTGTTCTCTAAATTTTACTCCTACCAAACAATGAAATGGTCAAGTAAACAAAGCGCCCTACTTTTTCCCAATAATAACTTACAAATAAACAGAAAATTTTATTAAAAAATTGAATATAAAATGATACAGTGGGTGTACAAACTCAAAAAAAGAAAAAAAAGAAAAAAAGAAAAGAAGAAACAACCAGAATATTACTCAGAGTTATCAATCAATGGCCAAGATTCATTTATGTTATGGGCTCACAATAATAATTGCAAATGTGAATTTTTGATTTATCATTCTGAGTCATTTCTTAATTTGAAAGTATTGTTTCAAAAAATAACTTATAAAATTGGCTTTTATTTACAAAATTATAAGATCATAAATGAGTATAGCAACGGGTTGCTTAAGATTGATGTGAAAAATTAACAATTTCAAAATATGTTCAAATTTGATTTGTTTACTTTTTTAAAACTAATTTCAAATGAATTTCAATCAAATTGATTATAAACTAAAGTTGATTAGCTTGAATTTTTTATTGTATACGTAAGTTTATTGAATCGAGTTTGAGCGAAGCTAAAACTTTAATAAGTTTATGTTGGAACCATAAATAAATAATTTTATTATTAGTTATTATTTATATAATTGCAGGATATATGGTAGTCTGCTACTCCTTTGGAGGTTATAAGAAGTTATGAATCATTAAAAACATGTGAAAAGATGATGGAGGACAAAGTGGAGAACATGGAGCATGAATTGGAAGTTAAAAGAAGTTATGGAGACATAGAGATGAAGTAGAAGATCACGGAATGTGAAATGTGGGAGATGGAAGGATATGATAGTTTTTTCTTACAAATGTTTGCCTATAAATAACTATTCATGGCTACATTGTAAAGAACATTCAACTCAAATTAAAGACAATTGATTTCTATTTTTTCTTGTCATTTATATTTTCTGCACTTTATTTTCAACACTTCTTTTTCGAAGTATAGGAGTAGAGGTAATTTTATGCACTTCTTTTTTAAAGCATAGGAGTAGACGTAATTAATTATTATTTTGATTGTTTATTCAATCATCCCGATTATTCACTCAACCATCTTTTTCCGTCTCCCTCTTTCTTCTTTTAATTTTTCTTTTATCCATACTTGCCAATTTTGAAGTTTTCTTTATTGAGACAAAAGAATTATCAACACAATCGCTTGATAATTAGCTTGAATTTAATCTGTAAGGATTTTTCAATCTTTACTGGCATGCTCGCATTTATGGTATTTTTTTTTTTCCCGTAAGAAAAATAAACTAACAGTTTCAAAATATATTCAAACTTCCTTTGTTTAGTTTTTAAAAAGTTGAACCTAAGTCAAAATTAAATAGTTTGGTTTGTTTTGTAACCCTACTGCCACATTATGTGCAAAGTGGGTGTGTATGAGGCCATGGCCGAATGGAAAGCTTTTGATTTTTATTTATTTTTTTCCAATTATGAAAAATATTTAATCAAATTAAATAATTAAAATCTAACCATAATTAATTTGTAAAAAGCCAACAATCGTGTAGTAAGCAAATGAATAAGTAAACTATGGGCCGTGAACCGAAACTACGCATAGCCAGTCCTTTTTAAATTCAACTTTTTCTTTAATTCATGCACAATAAGCCCAGTCCACTAAGCCTGTTTCGTTGGGCCTCAATTACAAATATTTATTTAATTTAGAAAAAATTACTATGTAGTTCTATGTAGGGGATCTATTTCCCTTTTAATCTCAATATATTTTTAATAGATTAATAGGTTTATAATTTTTTAGGTTTTATACCCAGAAGTCCCGTTTTTTATTTTCTTATTTTTTAAATGACTGTATTACCCTTTGTTTTGAGATATATATACGTGAAAAATCAAATATTTGCTCCGTTAAAAAAAAAAAATCAAATATTTGCCTCTGGGATCTTGATTTCTTTTCGTTATGGCGGTCTCATTGTGCTGTGTGGTCGATCTCATTGTGCTGTGAGATGGATTTGGTTGTGCGATCTGAATCTCTGTGTATAGGCGATCTCTGCGTACGTTCTCTCTCTCTCTCTCTCTTTGTATCTGGTTTGTATCTGTCGATACATATATGTATGTACATACATATACATATATATATATCTTTGTATGTGTGTATCTGGTTTGTATCTGCGTATGTATCTGTCGACACATATATGTATGTATATATAGATAATCAAATTTGCGTGATATCTGGTTTGTGTTTAGTAATGTTGTTTTAGTTCTTTATTTTGTGATAAATTTTGTTTGTTTGATACTTATTTCGTGATTTTTGTATGTGATATAGTGTAATGATTTTGATTTTGTTGATTTTGTTTGTTGTATAGTGTAATGTGTTTTGAAGTTGTAGTTTGCAATTGCGAATTTTGATGTTTTGATACTGATATGTTGTAACTGTATAATTTTACAGTTTGGAATTGTGAATTGTGCAGTGTTGGTACTGATATGTTATAACTGTATAATTTTGCAGTTTGGAATCTGTGAACAATTGTTTGTTGGTTTGTGATTTTGTAGTATGGAGGGGTGTTTTATGTTAATGTGCAAATACAGTAATTCTTGTGCTGCTATTATGATTAGTGAGGGATGTAGTTATCATGAAGTCGTTGAGAAAATATCTACGAAGTTCAAGGAGTTGAGTGTTGGTAACTTTTGTTTGTTTTTCTCTATTCCTGGATATTCTAATTGTATTGTTGAATGTGATGATGATTTGGGGAATATGCTGTCAATGGTAAGTTGTAGTGGTTCTTATGTTGTTGATGTTGTTGTGGGTGATAAGAGAATTGTGGAAGTTGATGATGATAATTCCTGTAGGATTGATTCTGTAATTTGTGAGAGTTCATTGGTTAACGATTGTGATGATTTTGGTGGTTTGTTGCCTAGTTTTTATCCAAAACCAGATAGAGTTTTGCTATCTGCTAGTTGGAAGGGGATTATACATAGTGTTGGTCAAGAATTTGAAAGTGGAGTGTCGGCGTTCCGCATTGCATTGGCTAAGTATGCAGTTGAGTATGGCTTTGCAGTGAATTATTTGAAGAACGATGCAACAAGAGTAACTGCTGAATATATGATGAAGTGGTCTACGGGTTGTAAATGGTTTGTGCATGGAAAGGTGTTGATGAATTCCGGTATTTTTTTTATAATGAAGTTGGATAATGTGCATACTTGTGGGGTTGTTGCTCGTAAATCTTGTAGCAAAATGGTTGGTTCTAGATTTGTGTCTGATATTGTGCATAATGATATTAGTGATAATCTGTTGACTCGTCCTATTGAAGTTAAAAAAAAGTTAAAGAAGCAATATGGTATAGATGTTTCTTATCGGGTTGCATGGTTAGGAGTTGATAAGGTAAGATGTGGGTTGTTTGGAAATTTTGCAACTTCTTTTGACCAACTTCGATGGTACCTTGAGGCGGCTATGAGAACGAATCCGGAAAATGTGTTTGAATTAGATATGGATGAAAGTAGTGGGTGTTTTCGGAGGTTGTTTGTGGCATTTCGTGGATGTTTGTATGGCTTTCAATTTTGTCATCCGTTGTTGTTTGTTGATGATACATTCTTGAAGGGCGTTACAAGGGGCATTTGCTTGCAGCAACATCAAAGGATGATAATCAAGGTATGTATTTATTTGCAGTTAGTATAGGTTTGGTTTGTCAGTGTGTTATTGTATTGTGAGTCTGCTAATTTTTTACAATTTCATGTTATTTTGTTTGCAGGTCTGTTTCCTTTGGCTTTTGCGATTGTTGACGTTGAAAATCAAGATAATTGGATGTGGTTCTTAAGTCAGTTGTTAAAGGTTGTTGGTTCAGGTCGGAGATTGACCTTTGTGCCTGACCGTCAATATGGATTGCTAGACGCTCTTTCAGTGGTTTTTCCTAATGCACATCATGCATATTGCTTGAATCATTTGAAGAGAAATTTGATTGACAAATTGGTGGGACTTCGTACTAACTATAAACTGAGTTTGATGAAAATATTAGTTAAATGTGCTTATGTACCAACTGTTGCTTCTTTCCAACATTATATGGAGAAATTGAGGCGTATTGCTGGGAATGGTAGAGTTGATAGTATGTTGGATGGTTTGCAAAATGATAAGTGGGCCAATGCATTTTTTGAGGGAAACAATATGGTGAGATGTCATCTAATGCTGCGGAGTCTTACAATAATTGGATTGATGGGGCCCGTGAGTTGCCTATTACTTGTATGGTTGATATGATTAGGGTTCAAATCATGACTCAATTGTTTAATAGAAGAGCTTAATCTAAAAGATGGACTACGAAATTGTGTCCAGTTATGGAAAAGAAGTTGGTAGACTCTTTGAAGCTAGCTAAGTCTTGGGATGTGATTGTTGCTAGTGATACTGTGCTTGAGGTTCATTCTTCTATTTCTTTTTATGTTGATATTGGTAAACAGACTTGTTCTTGCCATGAATGGCAATTAAATGGTTTTCCTTGTTGTCATGCTGTGCATGCTTTGCGTAGTAGTGGTAGAGATGTGTATGATTTCATTGATCCCTTTTTTCATGTAGATTTTTTTAGAGAGTCATACAAGGAATCTGTTTATCCAGTGCCTTCAAGTGAGAGATTTGACTTTGATGGTGCCGGTAGTTCGATTATCAAACCTCCTATAACGGAGAAGCAGCCCGGGCGGAACAAGAAGAAGAGGATACCTTCTAGGGGTGAGAATGTGAAGTAAATCAAGTGTGGGATGTGCTTGAAATATGAGAATCACAATAAGAAGACGTGCAAGGCTGCTATTTGAGGCCACAATCTATTCTTTTGGATTTGTATTTGAATTTGAGGAATTATGATAATAAAAAATGTGATACTTGGCATTATGGAAGTAATGAATAAAGTTGGTTGAATTGTTTTTTGTTTTTTGAGGTGTTCTTTAGTTATTGAAGTTGTTTTGTAATTGTTTTGTTTTGTTTTTTATTTTTATTTTTTTTGTGGATTTAGTTGGTTTTATTTTTATGGAATGCTGAGAAGGTTATTGAAAATTTCTTATTGAAACTATATAATATTGAAATGCATTTTTACTACATGATTTATTTATTTCATATTTCGTAGTAACAAAACTGTAAAATTTTGCAGTTCTATTTTTAATTTTGAAATGCAGTTCTTCTATTTGTTGAGTCATGAAATTGGATGAATAATTGTGTAGCATAATTTTTGTTTGAGTAATGAAACTGCATAGTTTTGCAGTTTTAAGAATTATGAAAAATAACATGATGACACTGCATAATTTTGCAGTTTTAAGAATTATTAGAAACAACCTGATGAAACTGCATATTTTTGTAGTTTGAATAATTATTAGAAACAACTTTTACTGTATGAAAATATATGCAACCACAAATAAGTACACAAACAATCAGAAGAACAACCACAATAATAATAACAAGAAGAAGAGCAACAACAACATCAATGACAATAATCATTTTCACCATAATAACCAGAAGAAAATCATTCCCAAAAGCATATAAAGTACTTGTCACATGTCACATGTTAAAAAAAGAAGAAGAAGAAGAAGAAGAAGAAGAAGAAAAAGAAAGTACAAAAATATATTCACTTGAATATTTGTATTATCAAGAAGTTTGCTCATTGTTTTTATGGTTTGGTATGTTTTGTCAACATTTGGTAGTGCTCGAGTTTCCAAGATCGGTTCTTATCATTGAGGAATTGACTGATGATTTCTGCTCGAAATTTGACCCACTCAGTTGGTCGAAGTGATTTCTGCACAAGTTATGGTTGATAACATTGCAGACGGCGATTGCACAATCACTCCTGCAAAGTTTTAGATGAAGTTAATTAGTTAGGTAAAACTGTAAAATTTAGCATATTGGAACATTAGTTTATTAATTTTGTATCTTACGAGTGTGGGGTTTGTTGTGGGCATTCCTCAATTGATGCAATTACTGTCTCGCACTCTTGAGATGATAACATGTTTTCTTGATTACTGAATAATGCTTTATTCCATCTCAGTTGATGTTGTTGCTACAAAATAGTTACTGAGTGTTTTTGTTAGTTATAGTGATGAGTTGAGATGTTTTGAAAGGAATGTAACTAAGTAATAAATTTTATTTAACTTACAATTTCCTTTGCAATTTCAAAGTGCTTGTTGTGGCAATCTTTTGTTGGTCTCAAAGAGTCATAGTGCCTCCATATCCCGTCAGCATTGTCAAAGACCACAATTGTCCAATGGTTGTCGTGGTTGATTGGGAAATGGATATATTTTTGTTTTTCATTGCTTTTGGAAAATGGTTGTCCATCATTTTTTCTCTCAGTGCTTGATCTTGGTTTTGTAGTAGAGTCTGTAATTTATATATATGTTTGAAATATGTTATAAAACTATGTAGTAAGACATGTTAAGAAAGTAGAAAATTTTACAGTTTGAATAATATTGAAAGGTATGTTAAGTTTTGCTTACATTGATGAGTGTTGAGAAAACGTAAGATCTTTCCGCGTATGGATTTTTTGCAAAGGCTAGATCATGTTTATCAAATTCTTCAATTGATGGTTGGAGTGCCAATTTCATTTCTGCGAAGGCATCAATGACCTGAAACATGCTATATATGAGAATGTGTTAGGTTTGTGGAATAGGTTATTGAATATGAACAGAAACTGTAAAATTGTGCAATTGGAGACCTACATTCCCATATAAGGGTTCCCTATTGGTCAATCTGCATATATCTGAAAAGTATACGCAATTTTCATCTTCGCTGCTAGACCAAACACATGCACTTGATTGTGTGTTGTTGATGAGTTGAATTTGGTCTTGGTCTTTTTTGGATAGGCTATGCCAAACCTTGTTTGTTTTGCGGCATGGAATGGCGAGTGGCTTGTTTTGGATTGATTCTTCCGTGAAATCATCATCACTTTCCAATACTTGAAGTTGTGTCTTCTCTTGATTGGCATCCTCTTTTGTGTTGGTTTCAGCAGCAACTTCTTTCTCTTGGCCAATATCTTCTTGCATCTTTTCTTTCTGCTGTTGTTTTGCTTTATGAGCACCTTCTTTTTGCTCGAGTTCAGTAGCAGATTCTTTCTCTGCTTCGATTTCTTCTTTTTTCTTTTCATTCTTTTTCTCTTTTTCTTTATCGGTACCCTCTGTTGGTTTGGGTACATCAGCAGCAGTTTCTGTCTTGTTCCTTGTATCTTCTTTGGCTTTTGTCATTGGTTGGTATTCAAAATCTGGGTCATGTGCTTGTTTTCTTGACTTTTGTTTGATTCTCTAGACCATTGATCTTTGTTGGGGACTGCCAGTTTTTTTGGCAGACATTTCCTTCAATTGATCTTCTTTTTTACGCAATTTAGCCATGAATTTTTATTCCATTTCTTGCATTTGTGCTCTCATGGCTGATATGAGTTTGTCCTTATCATCCTCTTTGGTTGATGTGTGTGCTTGGTCATGACCTATAAAAATGTTGGATTGTGTTTTGGTTAGTTTAATTAAATTTTGTAGTTTGCTTCAGTATTAGCTAAGAGTTTACCTTGTGCATGAAATGTGTCAGATTTCTCTTGGAGTTCTTGTTGTTGTTGTTGGTCTGTCAGTTCTTGTTCATTGACTTGTTGTTGTTGGTTTGTTTGTTGTTCTTCTTGTTCTTGTTGTTGGCCTTCTACTTCATGAGTGTCTTCTTGTTGATCACATTTTTCTTATTCTCTTTCTTCTGCTTCATCATTGTCTTGTTGTTCATCAGCTTCTTCTCCTTCTTCATCAGCTTCTTCTTTTTCATCAGTTACTTATTTTTTTTCATCATCACTCTCTTCTTCTTGGTCATCACTTTCTGATTCTTCTTGTGGTTTTTGCTTCTTGTTTTTTTTTTTTGTTCTTCTTGTTTTGATTCTGATTCTGATTGATGTTCTTCTTCGAGAAAGTCATCCTCATTACTGTCTAAAAGTTCTTTTTTTTTTTTTTTGCTTTTGTTTGTTTTTTTCGCTTATTGTCCTTTTTGTGGTCATGTTTCTTTGCTGAAGAGTCTGTTGATGTGTTTTGATTGATATGCAATAACTGTATTTTTTGTTCAGTTTGGGTCAAAGCACTTTGGTCAACCTACATTGGAACAATGTGGCATATATCAACAATACTGTAAAATTGGTCTGTTTCATAACATAAGTTATATTGTGAGTAATGTGAGTTAAGTGTTGAAATATGTTGTTTGAAACTGAAAACTTTTACAGTTTCATAACATGAGTGATGTTAAATAGATTTGTGCATTTAAACTATAAACTTTTGCAGTTTCATAACATGAGTGATGTTAAATAGGTGTGTGCTTTGAAATTGTAAACTTTTACAGTTTCATAATATGATTTGTACTATGAATAATGTGAGTTAAGCGTTGAATATATGTTCTTTGAAACTGAAGAATTTTACAGTTTCATAACATGATTTTTACTATAATGACTGTAAAATGAGTGTTGAATAGATTTGTGATATGAGAATATAGAAGAGTTTGATACCTTTTCAAAGTCAGCAAGGCTGATGTGTTTCCACTTGGAGTATATTTTGCCAAGGTTCCACTTCATAAACCTTGGGAAGCCTTCTTTGTTGGATGGTCGGAGGAGTTTACTGTGCTCACAGTACTACTATTGTAAAAAAAAATTGAAATATGTTAGATAGTTTGAAATAGGTGGATGTTTGATATTTTTGTGTGAAGTAATTGAGTAGTGTGTTTACCAAGAGTAACATGACGCATCCAGTGACATGCCTTGGGTTGTTGTTTGCATTTGCCATTGAATTCATGAGTGTGTCTTTTATTGCCTCAACCCAATTGTACTTCTTAATGTTGTTGAGATTGTCAACATAGTTGAGGAAACTCTAACTGAGTGTATGGCCTGTTGTAGGCATGAGAAGTTTCAAGCACAAGTAAAGGGTGATGACCCTTGCAAGATCTTGACGATCATTGATTGATTTTCCTTTTTTTGTTTGTTGAAACATTTTGGTTAATGACTTGCCATCCAATCTCTTTACTGATTTGCAACATCGTTTGTAAAATGCAAGCTCAAAATCCTTTGATCTTGCATAGGATTTGGTGGTGATGCTGTTTTCTCCACAGTTGATACCAAAAATAAGCCTAACATCACTGTTTCTGAGTTTCATTTTTTTTTGCCAAGTATAAATGCTCTTTTTCTTTTGTTGTAGAGTGTTGTCATTTCTGCTACAATGGAATTGTAACATTTGCACCAAGAGGCCTTCAATTGTGTTGAGGAGAGAGCATTTATAATGGGCCAAAAAGGAAAATTTTTTCCAACTCTGTCTGTTGGGCTTTTATGAATTTAGCCCCCTTCAACAGTTTGATTACTATTCCGATGTTGGAACGGTAATTAAACTGTTGGACTCTCTTTGTAGGGACTGCTCCTTTTTTCCCTTTTGATGGCTTGGTTTTTGTTTTGGGAGTTGATTGGCTTTCTTGGAGCTTTCTTTTTTTGGTTGGAGTAGTTTCTTATTTTTTTGTTGGCTTTCTTTTGTTTGTTTTTTTTGTGGTTGGAGGTGTGGTTGGTGTTTGTTGTGTGGGTGGGGTCTATAGTGTAGTTCTTGGGCTTTTTCTTGTAGGTAGTGTGGTTGTTTTGGGGTTTTTTTGGTGGGGTCTGTGGTGTTTGGTTGTTTTTGGTTGTGGTGGTTGGGTTTTTTGTGGATGGGGAGATTTTGGTGGCATTTCAATGGATATAGGTGAAGGACTATCAAAAGGGGATATACTTAAATCCCTGATTGGATTTTTGAGCATATGGGTTTGTTTCTTCCAATATCTTCCAACAACTATTTCTGAAAAAATGAAAGCAACAGTAGGGCATGAGTAATATAGTGACAAAACTGTATAATTTTGCAATTTTATATGCAGTTTAATATGAAGTTGTATCTATTTATTGTTAATAGTTACAAAACTGTATAATTTGATAATTTGATTTGCACTTTATAATAAGTTACCTATTTATTTTGAATAGTGATTAAACTGTGTAATTTTGCAGTTTCATTTGCAGTTTGAATAAATTTAGATATGTTACTTGTAGAGTGATGAAATGAAACTGTATGATGTTGCAGTTTTTATAAATAGTATCAACAATAAGAACAGTCCATTGTAGTTTGTAAACAACAAGAATAATAACGAGAAGATTAAGTATTCAACGAAATGTAGGAACAATATGAAGAAGAAAAGCCAATATTTAACAACAAGAAGAAGTAAGAACAACAAGAATAAGAATAAGGTGTTGAATGTGTAAAAGTAGGGATTTATGTGTGAAAACAGTGGATTAGAATGTTTAAAAACAAGGGACTAGAATGTTTTAAAACAAGGGATTATATATAAAAGAAGGTTTATACATTTTGAAGTATGTAAAATGTGTTTTACAAGGGTTTTTTTTATGAAAGTGTTATTGAAACGATATATACGAAATATGAAAGAATAATGTACAAATTTGAATGAAAAATAATGGATAGGTGAAGAGAGATATTACTTTTTTTCCCCATTTCTGTGAATCGGAAGTCAGGAACGGTGAAATTTCTTCAGAGTGGTGATGGTTCTTCGTGTTGTTGAGAGTCGCCGATTGGAGAATATGAATGGCTTGGTGTTGTGTTGAAGATGAACGGTTTCGTTTTGTGGTTAGGGTAGGGTTTCAGAGGGAATAGAGTCGAACAAAGAAGAGATGGAGGACTGAGAATGCTTAGTCGAGCGATGGAGATGTGACAGTGTACTGATCAAACTGAGATGATCGTGGGTGATGGTTGCGCGCGTGTAAATTGGATGATATATTGTGGATATTTTCGTCTGATTGATAATTTAAGGACTTAATGGAGTATTAAATTTGTTTTGGGCCTAAATGATATGTTGGACTTGAACCTTTGGGTCAGTTCCCCATTTATTTATGGGGGTAAAATATGGAACTCACAAGCTTAGAAATGGTTGATCCTTAAAATAAAAAATAAAAAATAAAAACTTAGTAATGATACTTTATGTCTCTCAAAAAGATATTATTGAAATTTTCATTCTCCATTTTGAACATCCAAACATGGTCTTGTGTTTTGGAAACAAAATTAACAAATTTTACAGACTAAAATGACTGAAAATACATATTTTAGAGGGATAAGTATTTTTTAATATCATTATCTTAATGATTTAAGTGACCTATTTAAAATTTGACCAATCTAACTTAAATTAAAAGAATTTAAGAATAAAATTAATAAAATTAAAACTTAAATATAACTTAGTAGAGTTAAGGGGTTGTTTGGGATGATCTAAATAAATGCACTTTTTGTCTTTTTACGAAAAGGTGTACAGAAAAATAGAGAAGTGATGTGATAGAAAAAAGATAAAAAGATGAATTATTTAGAGGATGCCAAACCACCCTAAATATAAGTAGAGTGACACGAAACGCATTGCAAAAATAGTCAAAGTATATATATAAGATATTCCGTAATTGGTCAAAAGACAAAACTCCACCTGTGAATGTAGTGCAACTTCTTGTTCAAAATAATAATAATAATAATGTAGTGCAACTTACTCTCTCACATTGATCAAGAGTTTGAAGGTGACAGTAGAGAATATGCAGCAATAGGGGCATACAATTGTGAACCACCAGATTCTGATTTTTACAGTTAAGCAAGAGAGAGGTGGGAGGTGGAGGCTTGATAACAAGATTTTTGCATGCCACGTGGCAACTCAGAAGCCAATGTGAGATCCAATCGCCTATCCTTTCAGATAAGCCTTTTCATAGAGATTAACATGTTTGCCAATATTATCCTTACTTGTCATACACATTACACATACCAATCAAACTCACCACATTCAAAGTAAAATCTGCCAACATGGCCTCCTCTGTTTGTGCTTCTTCAGCTTTTGCAGCTGTTGGCCTCTCTTCCCCAAGGTATGTTCTCACAACATCCATTATGCATACATACATGTATAGACACATAGTCATACTATAATAATAATAATAATAATAATTACACAACTTCTCTCCAATTAACTCATGTCAAGTTGTCAAAGGAGCCATGAGTTATGTTGTGAGAGGAGTCAAAATTTAGTTAATTAGAGAGAAGTCAAACCTTTCTAGGAAATCTCTGTCTCTAGTAACTATTAACATAATTGATAATTTAGCATTGTATCAGAATTCATTTTTTAAGAGATTTTGGATTCAAATCTTCTCAATCCCTCAATCTATTTGTTGAGCTCATCTCTTTAACAACTTACAAACTTTTGACTAAAATTCAACATTATTTGGCAACTATGATTATTAGTGAAATGGGATAAACATATAGACAATGCACAATGCTTGTCAAATGTGCATATTTGGCAAGAAATCAAATAAATCAGGTTCAAATATAATGATTACAGTTCCCAGAAGAGTGGATCAATTGTGGGAGCAACAAAGGCTTCTTTTCTAGGAGGGAGGAAACTGAGACTCAGAAAGAATGCAGCACCGGCTGGAACACCATTAGGATCGGTTACCGTCTGTGTCGCAGCGGATCCTAATAGGCCACTCTGGTTCCCCGGCAGCACCCCTCCTCCCTGGCTTGACGGCAGGTTCTCTCTCTCTCTCTCTCTCTCTCTCTCTCTCTCTCTCTCTCTGTGTATATGTATATGTATATATATGTAGGAAGTTGTTATTTTACTGAATTTGTAGCTGAACCTTGTGATGCAGCCTCCCTGGAGACTTTGGATTTGATCCACTTGGTCTTGGTAAGTCTCTAAAGCTAAATTAATGGCTTTGAACCTTGAACTGTCAAAGGCCTAATTTTGATATTTAATATGAGATCTCTAAAAGCTTTGAGCCACTACTAACAGGATCTGATCCAGAGACATTGAGATGGAATGTACAAGCAGAGCTAGTGCACTGCAGATGGGCAATGCTGGGCGCTGCTGGCATCTTCATCCCAGAATTCCTCACAAAGCTCGGCATTCTAAACACCCCTTCATGGTACACTGCGGGCGAGCAAGAGTACTTCACTGACACCACCACTCTTTTTATCGTCGAGCTCATTTTCATTGGCTGGGCGGAGGGAAGGCGGTGGGCCGACATCCTTAAGCTGGGCTGTGTAAACACCGACCCCATCTTCCCCAACAACAAGCTTACAGGTATAGTTATCAAAATCCTGATCTGAATCATAGGATTTTACGATTCTATGATCTCAGTTTGACCAAACGATTTTGCAGGTACTGATGTTGGATACCCGGGTGGGCTATGGTTTGACCCACTCGGGTGGGGAAGCAGTTCACCGGAAAAGATCAGGGAGTTGAGGACAAAAGAGATCAAGAATGGGAGGTTGGCTATGTTGGCTGTGATGGGTGCTTGGTTCCAAGCCATTTACACAGGGACTGGACCTATTGACAACCTCTTTGCACACCTTGCTGATCCTGGTCATTCCACCATTTTTGCTGTAAGTCCATCCAGACCTCACTGTTCTACCAATTGCTATGACTGAACCTGAATTTCTCACCTATATATACTTAATTTCTTATACATGCACACAAGAGACGAGTAATTATTCAGTAATTGGGATTACCAACTCAGCATATTAACAAGACAAATACTATAATGAAAGTAGAACTAATCAATAGTCTGTGTTTTAACTTCTTTCATGGTTGTGTTTTTCAGGCCTTCACCCCCAAGTGATAGGAGCAAGTGACCAAGCATGCTAACTGTGATTTATGTGCTGGAGAAAACAGTACTGTGCAAACATGTTTGTGCAATGAGGGGGCTTTTTTTAAACTTAGAAGTGTGTTTTTCCCAGTGATGTTTGTCTGAGTAGAAAATTTCATGGCCTCCGTTCATGTCTGCTATAGAAAGATCATGCAGTGTACAAACACTTCAAAAATCCATTTTTGCTGTAAGTCCATCCAGACCTCACTGTTCTACCAATTGCTATTTACAATTACCAAAATGTTGCAAACCAGCCCATTTTGATGACCTTAAGCTCTCATGCAATTAGCTAACTGATTAACCTAACTTCATCGGTCAAGTGATATATAGTTGGTTTCTCAACTTTGATGCCAAGAGCTCAAGTCTCCCTATTGTTTTGCTGACAAAAAAATGGCAACTGGTTAAAATTTTGACAACAAGCTTTCCTCTGGTAAATTGAAGCAAACATTAGAAGGATAAGAACTACCAATATGGAGGATATAGAACTAGCTAGCATTTATCACTTGATTACACTATTTCTTTTGTCAAGGTGTGAGATTTTTTGTTGGCAAGTTTCAACTCCTGTAACCTAGTTTTAAATTCTACCCTTGCAATTCTTTTTCGTGTTACTTACAATGAAATGAGGATCACTATACATCTAGAGATTCCCACACGGCTTGGAATTCCCTCTTCAAACAAAGCATCACCACCCAATGTTATTGAATTGCCTTCCATAACATTGGCCTTAATAGTTTTTTTTTATATATATTATTTCTTGTCAAGTTAATAATGAGTATATATTAGTTTAAAACTGTAGCAATTTTTTTAAACAATTCGCAATCTTTCTAAGTTATCAAACAGATGCAACTATTGGCATTGATAAATATTATGCCTCCTAGCCAATGCTCGTGGTTTAGTGGCATTTTATTGGAAGTATTACTTTAAAAGTATTACTACACCGGTTGTGAGGCATGGAGTTTGACTCTCTTAGGGTTAGATGATGATGATTTTCTTGACAAAGTTTCGAACTTTATCAAATTGATTGATAACTAAGAAGTATGGAGACGGACACGTAACACGATACAGATACGTTGACACGTTAATTTTTAAAAAATGTAAGACACGATACGTGAGGGACACGCATGAAATATATAATTTTATATATTTATTATATTATATATATCATTAAAAGATAATAACAAATGTAATATGACTCTAATTTTATAAATTTATATGGGTTTTGTTTTATTATTATAATGTAAGTTTTTTTATTTAAACTTATAATTAGTTTCACATGTATCTAATCGATAAACACGCGTGTTTAAGAGATTGACACATGTGTCCTCAAAGTGTCCAAAGAGTATCTGGATCTTTAAAAAAAATTAAAAATAGGACACGTTTTGAAGAGTGTCGGACATGTGTTCTAAGAGTGTCCAAAGAGTGTTGGTGTGGTATCTGACACGGACACGACACGGACATGCCACCATCTTAGAAGTGTCCATACTTCTTAGATTGATAAAATCTCGTAATATTTATAAATTATTTCCTACCAATTCACCCCAAAAAATGAGACCTCCTCTAATAGAATCTTTGATCATCTTTCCTCTCCCCTTTGATTCTTTAGTCACCACTTGACCTTCTCTAATTCAAATAAGAAATAAGTGACTCAACAAGTCAGCTTGATGCCAAGTGTAGATTGCTTTTCGTGTTCCTTTCGAATACGATAACCATATAGTTTGGACTCTTATGATTCTGAATCTGATTCCACAAATGTAGTGTGAAATAGATAAACACAAAAGAATTTAAATCCGGCAAATCTTTTGAAAAATTGATTTTTAAATCAAAATGCCAAAAATGGACTGTCTTGCTAGATTTCAGAATCACCACCTAAATATTTTTGAGAAATTTAGGAAAGCCGAGACTTGTGCCAAAGGCCACTTATCCATCATCACCAAAGTGTCTCAGCTTGGGAACTTAGGTACGAGAGAAGAAGGTCATGAATTGCGCACCCCACTCGCCCGATTAAAGATCGGCCTCTACTAATCATGATGTGATTCATATTTACATTATATGCTCTTGTTTTGATTATTAGGCTAACTTTACGATGTGTTGCACGCAAGTATAGACTAATTTACAAAAATTGGAGCGCGTTGATTCATGTTTGTTTGAATGTGTACCACTTTAAAAAAGAGTGATCTCATATGTACATTCATCAAATTATCACAATTCAAGTAATTAGCCTTTATCTACAGGCATTCAAGAGTTATATCAACTAAGCACTTAGCCTCATGGTACTATGCTTGACATGACAACAATCACACTTATGCAATATGCTAAAGTAATAAAGCTTACTCAATTCCCGAGACGAGCCAAAAGAGAGAAAATAATTAGAAAAATGTATGATCCTAACTAATGAAATATGCCTAATGCAACACATGTAATATGCAATTAATAGGCTCGGCTACTAGCATGACATGTGAATCACTTTGATAGCATGCAGTTTAAGCATGTTTTCAAAGTAACAATAAACAACAATGCTTGTTAGAATGATGAGCCGAACTCTATGTATACAAGATAAATGGATGCAAATAATGGAAAATGCTAAATGAAACATGATGTAATATACTATCCATCATAAGCAAGTAAATAAAAGGAAGAAAATCGTGGAGTTGGAAGACATACACACATTATTACAAGTTTGCCCTCACGTAAGAGGGTCCGAATGAATGAATTAGCTAAGTTAGCTAACTAATTATTACAACACTGAATTTAACTAACCGTCCTAACTAATTAAATAATTACAACATAAAATTAATTAATTAATCTAATTAAAAATTTTACAAAAAAAAATAAAATAATAATAAACACAATATTCAGAATTTTAACAAATAAAAAATAGAACAATAATTATCAATATAAAAATAAGAGAGATAGGAAGAGAAAAACAAACACTGAGATTTATAGTGGTTTGGCACGTCGGGCCTACGTTCACTCCCTAAAGAACTTCCTTGAGAATTTCTTTACTATCAAAATGAATCAATACACCACCAAGGCTTCACCAAGCTTGTGAATTTTGCACAGGTCTTATTTTTATCTATTGAGCCTCACTCAATAATAAATTTCCCACTCTTACAAAATTACTTGACAAAGTGATAACTCAACCCTCTTTTACAATAATTCTCTCGCGAGTAGATATGAAAGTGTAAGAATAAAAACTACACTTAGATTTGAAAGTGAAAGAGCAGAATACAATACACTCAAAATTTTGGAGCATGCAGATTTTTCTCTTCAAGTTCTTGATATTTCTCTACACAAAACAGTTCTATTTATACACAAAAATATACCCGTTGAAGGTAGGATGCTCCTTGCTGACATCATGGATTAGGTGGGCACGCTCTTTGACAAAACAAAAGGTATCTACTTTGTTTTCAATAAATACAACATGTGGCACCCTTTTCTTTTGTTAAAAATTATGGCTAGATATTTGAAAAAACTTACTAACATGTGGATTTTGACCATTGTATATATATATATATATAAAGAATTTAGGTAAAAATAATGTGTCTGCAAAGTCTATATTAATTTATATAAAGATGTAGCTACAACATTTCAATTTCAAACTTTAACATGTGAAATATGCTGCAACTTTGCAACCATTTCTTTTTATATTATATCAAATGTGTGTATATATATGTACCCCTTCTAAAAGTTTTATAATTGTTGAAGAGATTATAAATACACTCAAATAAAAATAACCAATCATCCCAGGTGAGTATATCAAAACGGAAATAATTCCACAATATCATATTTGTCAAAATAATAAACCAATTAATCAATTTTGTCAAAATAATACAATTAATCAATTTTAAATTTGTCAAAAAGTGAATAGTGACCAGCCAACCAATCAATCAATTTTGTCAAAAAGTAAATAGTGATATTTTCAAAATATTTCCATTTAAATAATATTTATAGCAAATATATTATACAACCTATATTTTAAACAGATAATATTTTGTGTCAAATAATATAGAATATGTATATTAAAAAATCTAAAATGTTCAAATAATATTTTAGACATCATCAAAATTAAACAACATGATTAACACAGTATAAGTGGCCAGCCGGCCACTAATTTTGGGTTTTTGTTGCTGCAACAGAAAACAAACAGAACATAAACAGAGCATTCTCAGGGGATGTTTGTTCACCCTGTCTCTCCTTATCATCAAACAGATCAAAGGAGGGATTGGCTTGATTCGCAAGCCATCAATCGATGCAAATTCATTGCATGATGGCTCAAGAACCAAGGGATACAATCTCAATAAATGAAACTAAAGACCAACAAAACCTCTCCCTATCATGGAATTGATCAAGGGACATGGTTGACATTGGAAACTTAAACCATTTTCACCGTTAACAAGTATGAAATGACTTAAGATTCTATGGGTTCAATTAACGTCCGATTGAATCCCAAACCATGTTATTATCTTGTTACCTCTTTTAAACCCCAATTTTATTACTCATTTTAATTGTCTTTCCATTCATTAGTCTATTTTGTCCAAAGATTAAGTCCACTAATGGAGAGAGGTGTCAAACAAGAAGTTGTTTGGGCATAAAAGAGAGGTCATACCATTGGTAATGAACCTCCGAAGAGATTAAACCATTAAACATGGAGTGACCTCTTTCTCAAGCCTAAACAACACTTAGTTGAAATGATTCTCAAAGCAATAAAAAGCCAAGAAATGAAGGAGGGTACAAGGGTGATTAGAGGTGAACACAAGTATGAAAAGTTTTGAAATAAATGCTATCAACTCAAATAAGATAATGGCTAAGGCCTAAAACACCAAATCTATAAGGACCATTACATTACAGGCATGCTATACAAGGCACAAATGAAATAAACAACCTAAAACAGTCCTAAAATAGTCAAAAGTAGAATTGAAATTCATATGGAAAAGCTTGAAAAAGTTGGCCACAATGTTGAGGGATTTAAGCTAGTAAACAAACACAATGAGGGGAGGCTAACCCCTCCATTTTTAGGACTTCAAAACATCATTTTTAGCCTTTGAAAATCTCTGAAATTTAGTGGCGAAAAGCTCAAAAAAATTTTGATGAAGAGGTGGGAAACATAAGGGTAAAAACCTAGGAAACAAGGTTCAAAGAAGGGTGGTCAACCCTTCTACCTTTAATGGCTTTAAACCATAAGTTTTAGCCCATAAAAACAGGTTAAAAACGGTACAAAAAATAGCAATATGATGAAAATAAATAGGGGAAAGAAACTTGGGATTATACGTCTTGAAAAGGGACAACCCTTTTAGTTATAAACCACCAATTCTACACCCTCAGGAGCTAAAATTCAAGCTTGAGAACCTCAGCAAAGAACCTTAGAAATTAGGTTTAGGAAGTGTAGAGAGAGAGTATGTAAGTTGCAAGATAGAGAGAGAGATATTTTTTGGAAATTTTCCTTTTCCAAATTTTTCTAACCTCATTTTATGAGAGGGAGTCATCTATATATAGAAATATATTAGACTATCTCAGAAATATCCATACAGACATAGCTGGTGCAGTGTATACACCTGTGGAGACAGCTGGCACAGCTGGCAAAAATATTTGTTTTTTTGACACAAGTGGCCGGCAGGCCACTAAAGGGGACGACCGTACACTAATAGTGGCCGGCCGGCCACTAGTGGATCTGTAAGCCCCTGGGTGGTTAGGCTTGAAACACTACTGTTTTGGTGCAAAAAATGTGCAAGGTTATAGGTTTCTAAGGCTTAAAACTGAGATTTTTTGTTGAGGAAATCGAGCGTTTAACAAGCATATACATTCACCATCGGGTGATCAATCGGTGGCTCCCAAATCTTAAGGGCAGTAAAATATGGGGTGTCTACAGTTGCCCCTCTTTAACAGAGCTGAAAGTCATGAAATGACGTGAGTGAATGTCAAAGCCCAGAGACGACCCATTTTGACAAGGTCGTAAGACTTAGGCACACAATCAAGACATAAATTAAATTGGTTAAGCTCGAAAGTTGCCTACGTATCCCTTTGCAAGGAACCAAACCAGCGTAGTTCAAGAGCAAGATGCAAATGATATACACAAAGAATACTTTGAAAATTGGACTAACATGCTTCGCGAAGTCGGTTACTTTGAAAATCCATGATCATGAAATACGATACAAGCAATAACAAGATAACAGTAATCATAAGTTCAACTGTGTTTCATGCGGAAAGAAATAAACCACACTCTAATCACACTGAAATCGTGAGAAGATGAGAAAAGCTACTTAGGGTCGTGCGTCCGCACACCCCGAGATGCTGCGATAGATGTAAAAAGTATGAGATTGTGCGATAGATGCACAAGGCAGAATTGTGCGATAGATGCACGAAGTGAGAGAGTGCGATAGATGAACAAAATGATAGCATGCAATAGATGCACAATGTGAACGAGTGCAATAGATACACAATGTGAGTGAGTGCAATAGATGCATGAAATGAAAGTGTGCGACAGATGCACGATGTGAGTTAGTGCAATAGATGCACAATGTGAAAGTGTGCGATAGTTACACGATGTGAATGAGTGAGTGAGTGCGATAGATACATGAAATGAGAGTGAGTGCGATAGATGCACGAAATGAGAGTGAGTGAGTGAGTGAGTGAGTGCGGTAGATGCACAAAATGACAGCGAGTGAGTGAGTGCGATAGATGCACAATGTACAAATAAAGCGACGCCGCATCTGAATATGACACAAGGCAACATAACTGAAAATCAACGCATGTTCTAGGCAACATAAGATGACAATAAGAAGGTGCCATACATGTTCTATGCAAGGTAAGCGAAAGCATGTTCTATGCAAGAGAATTGAAAGCATGTTCTATGCACAAGAATTTAAAAGCATGTACTATGCACCACAAATAAGTATATGAGTTACGATACAATGTGAGAGTGCACGTTCTATGCAATAAATGTTGTAAATCGGCAAAACAACCAAAAGCGATGTTCGACGACAACCTCTGACTTATCCTTTGGAGGCTTTGCAAAATGATCACAAGGATACAACTTGTTCATATTGGAAATTGGGGCACGTTCGCGTGCCGGGGTACAGCGGGCATTGGAACGACGCAACTGGAACATAGGTTTGAGATCCCCGGAAATCAAATCCACTGCAAATACCTCAATCCTTCTTTATAGACCCAAAACAAGACCCCCTATACGCTGTTTGGGGAAGAGACCAGCAAAAACCATCTCGGGGCCACAAAAGGGGCCTGCTGACCATTAATAGTGTGCAGCTGGCCACAAATGTGTACGGCCGGCCACTAATGGCAAATTCAGGGCAGTTTTGTCCTTTTGCCTCTGGTCTTCATTAAATACACACCCAAGCTACATTTCCTCACACACCCAAGTTTGAAATCACCATCTCTCTCTCTTTAGGTGCTTTCTCTCACTAGATTTGTGCTTTGTACGTGTTTTCCAACGCCCCATGCAAACTTTATTCGTAAAACCTCTTTGGTCCTCTACACTTTGAACCAATCAGATTTTACTTTCGTTGAGTTTTTTCGGGTTTTCAACACTTTGGGCTTGTTTCCCTCGAGTTTTTCTTGGGTTTTGTGAACTTTTCCGAGTTTTGACTTTTTTCTCTCATTTTTTCTCTCATAGGGTTGACTTTTTCCAAGTTTTCCCTCGTTTTCCTCCATTTCTTCATTTTTTAATCGATTTTCACCCACTTTCCATATGGCAGACGACATTCCTCATGATGACACCCCTCCTGAGGTTCCACCTGTACTTCCATCCCCTGCAGAGATCGAGGAGCCAGCGGTTGCTAAGGCTGGCTAGGCGGCGGAGGACATTCCTACCAATTTCGAGGCAGAGTTCGCTCTAGGGCTCGAGCCTGAGTTACTACCATTGAGGGTGAGGCCCTTTGATTCGGCCACTTACCACCTCCGCATGCACACGATGGCGTCTGGAGGCATGATGCACTTTAATGATTTCATTGGTGGTGTACCAGAGAATATTTTGCTGAGGGAGCCGAACTCCCACCTTTCCCACGGTGCTACTGAGGTACACACTTTATTTTTATGCATCACTGCCTTTTATCTAAGTATCTTTCAGCACTGCCTTTACTGTCTTTCATCTGACTGTCTTTCTTTGTTATAAGAGAACTTTTCGCTCCTGTAGGGGTTACGGGACGGTGACGGCTAGGGACTAGTACCACGAGCTTCCTGCCCGGGTCCGTGACCTTGTCAACGAGGCGGGCTTCAACCTCTTCTACACCAGGCTCCCACGACATATGGCTAGCCGGGCCCTACTTGGAGCATTAGTGGAGTGGTGGTGGGATACCACCAACTCCTTCCACTTCTCTTCCGCTGAGGAGATGACGATTACCCCTATGTCTTTATAATGATCACAGGCTTAGGAGTAGGGGGTGATTTGATCCTTTTCGACATGGACATGGGCCAGTGAGAGGCGGCCTGGATCTTCCTACTTAGAGCGAGCCCGCCTCTATACAGGCCATATATAGTGCGATACAATTGGTTCCTCGAGCGCTTCTGCAAGAGTCAACCTGAGACTCAAAAGGAGGTGGAGCAGTACACCTGAGGCTTCTTGATGTACCTTCTCGGTACCACCATGTTTGCGAATAGGTGGAATACCGTGGGTTTGTACTTGTTAAGCGCCCTTGTGACCCTATCTCGAGTTTGGTTTTACGATTGGAGTCGAGCCAACCTTGCCACACTTTATGGCTACCTGAGCTCTAGTTCCCACATGAAGGGGAATAAGGTCGGAGCCCACTAGAAAGCCTAGAAGGTATGCACTGCACTTTCAATTTTGTTTGCTTCTTGTGCTTTTTTGCTTTGCATTTTTAGTCTTTATATCTGTTCATGCATTGTGCTTTTTACTTTGCACTTTGTGTTTAATATTTGCTCATGCACTGTTAATTCACACTGCTGATCTTTTCTTGTAGCTGTGGGTTTACGCCTATTTCCCAGTCCTTGCCCCAAAGCCGATGGATGAGATTGCTCCGGTCGTGCCCTACTCGCGGCGGTATGATGGCAAGTGCCGCCCCCGAAGCCACAAGGACATGACCTTTGTCTACTATCGCCAATACTTTGACACAGTGGTTGCCCGCGAGGTAATCCGAAACTCACAGTCATTTCCGCTTTATTCCCATTGCTACTATTCTGAGCCATATTCTGATAACTGACAATAACTAACAACTTGTACATTCTCTACTTGCAGATCACCTGGCAGCCATGGGCTATGATGCCATCTGGAGTCAAGGACCAGTACGCTGGATCCTGGGCTATCTCTCGATATCGGATCCTGTTAAAGGGCCTCTTCTACCGTACCTCGTTCTTGGGCAAGAGGTTTGTACGCCTAACCCTGGGCTTGCCTGCCTCACTTGTTCCTATACCGCCCCCAACGTCCATGAGGACAGCTAATAGCCTCCCAGCTGAGGCTATTATTCAGTACATGGTGGGGCTAGACGCCGACTTCTTCCGAGGGGACAGAGATTACATGACCTTCATCCGAACTTATCTCATGCCACCCCTGACTGGAGTTTACGCGGGTGACGCAACAGGTACTCCTTTAGCTGGAGAGGCTACTCAAGAGACTGAGGCTAGTATTAGAGAGGCCCATCCCGCTGTGCAGGTTATAGGTTGGCCGACAATTCCTACCATGATTTTCTGCGGACGACCAAGCGGGACCACTTATCAGATCCCGATAGAGCCACCGGTGGCAGCGTATGGGTATGTTAGAGCCCTGGGCGCACCTCAGGTATGGACCACACTTGACAACTTGCATCCCGGATTTTCCCTTTCAGATACTGATTATTTAACTTCACTTGCAAACACCCACAGAGTACACAGAGGGCCTCCTTCAGCTAGTTGCTTCTCTAGTTCACATGGTGCAGAGGAGGGAGATGCTGCTTGCTCTACATGGTATCCAGGTATATTTCCCTCCCTCCCGTGTATGGCATTATTTCTCACACTGTACTGATATGCCATACTCTCACTAGTACGCGATACTCATACTATAAACTGGCATGCATTTTGGCACTGCCTCACACCGTACTAATGTACTACACTTATGCTGAATTTGCCTTCCGCATCATACTCATCCTGCATACTACATTCTGCAACATATATACTATGTCTGATACTCTGATATTTGCTTTTTAGGTTCTACTTGCACCGAGGGCACCAGTAGCACCGGCGGTACCTCCTCTAGCGGTAAGGAGGAGAGGTAGATAGGCCTCAGCACACGGCCGAGATGAGCGCCGAGGTCGAGGAAGAGGTAGGGGTACTCAGGGCTAGAGCAGGGAGTTCAAGCCAGTTTTGTGTAAGGACAACGTTAAGACTAGTGGCTCCGAGAAGGCAGTGAGCTGACACTCTAAGTTGAGAGCAAGGATGATAACGCTGGCTCCGAGTCAGGGAGCGGAGATGATGATACTAGCTTTGGCTTAGAGTCCAATTCTGATAACGGTGCTGATGGAGACAGTGCCCCTACATTGGTTTGGCACTGGCTGAGACCCTGATGGGTTTAGATGCTTTTTATCGGCGAGAGACCACCAGGTGTACAGGAAGTCCACTATTGCTTCAGGTTGTTTCCCACCTTTGCTTATTTATGATTCTCACATCACTTGGCACTCACACTTTATTTTTCTCTCAAATCCCTTTCTTTTATTTTCTCTCAGCGTACATCTCTCTATTCTTTATTCTCTCTTATTTTTCATACCTTCCCAGGTGTGGCTCATGGATAAGCTGAAAGTGGTGGACCCTTGCCCCGAACTGCATTCATACTGGCCCTTCTGTCGATAACGGAGAAAGATAGCCTAATCAAAATGAACGAATATGACAGTTGAGTTGGAGATGGTTGTGGTTAAACTTTAGGATGAAGTTGCCTACGTATCCCAAAGATGGGAATCAGGCCTTACGTAATTCGGTTCAGGTTCAATTAAGTATTAACTCTCTTCTTTTGCGCTCTAACTTTTGCCAAAGCCACCATTTAGGGTTTTCAACCTTGCGAGCTCAGTTTTTCTTCATTTCTAATTTTGCATGCTCTAACTTTTGCCTAGGCCGCCCTTGCAAGTTTTCGGCCTAGCGAGCCTCTCAAGGATAGTATTTCTTCAACTTGTCCATATTGATCGACTGTGAAAACTCCAGGCCATCTAGGTCCATAAGAATAATCGCCCCTCTTGACCAGATAGATTTAAAATTGTAAGGGCCAATCCAATTAGGTTTGAACTTGCCCCTAAGGTCGTGAATGGGAGTCCGGTTGTCTTTCAGTACCATGTCCCCTTCTTTGAGATTCTTGAATTTAACTTTTTTTATTAAAAGCTTTAGCAATTCGGCGCTGGTAGCCCTGGACATGATACAATGCTCTCAATCTTCTTTCATCAAACAACATTAACTCCTTAAATCTACTATGTTGCTAGTCTGCCTCTGCTATCTGACACTCGGCCATAACTCGCAGCGACGGTACTTTAATCTCTATTGGCAGAATGACTTCCATCCCATACACCAGAGAATAGGGAGTTACCCCTATGGATGTTTGAATTGACGTTCTGTAGCCCCAGAGAGCAAAAAGCATTTTATCCGACCAGTCCCTGTAGGTCTCAACCATCTTCCGTAAGATGTTCTTAACATTCTTGTTGGCAACCTCAACAGCTTCATTGGTCTGCGGTCTATATGTCGATGACTCGTGAAAAGCCATGTTATATTTCTCAAGCAGATCCGCCACCTCTTTCTTGAAGTGTGAGCCGTTATTTGATATGATTTCGTTTGGAACTCCATATCGGCAAATGATGTTATTTCTGATGAATTTGGCTACATGCAATGCTTACAACACGGCATAGGACTGAGCTTCCTTTGTGAAGTAGTCAATCGCCACCAGGATGAACTCGTGTCCATTTGACCCCTTTGGTGAGACAGCACCGATAACGTCGATTCCCCAGACTGAGAAAGGCCATGGTGAAATCAGATTGTAGAGTTTTGACAGTGGTATGTTCATACGATTAGCATGAATTTGGCATTTGTGGCATTTCCGCACAAAACCAATACAATCCTCCTCCATGGTTGACTAGTAATAACCTTGTCTGAGGATCTTCTAAGCTAGCATCACATCATTCATGTACGCCCCACACTCCCCTCCGTAGATAGCCTTCATGAGACGCTTCGATTCTTATTCCTCTACACACAGCTTATGTATTCCCAAATGACCTCTTTTATATAACTTATTTCCGTAGATGCTAAATTAGACGGCCATACACCGTATTCCCCATTTATCTTTGGCATTTGTCCCTGGTGGATATGTCTCATTTTCCAGAAAGTTCCAAATATCATAATACCATGGGTTTTTGTCTTGAACTTCGTCTATTACAGCAATGGTCTCATAGGACGACGTGTATTTCTGTTCGATAATGATAGGACACATCTTCACTCCCAGCGGGATGTCTACCATAGAAGATAGAGTTGCCAGCGCATTTGCGAACCGGTTGTTCTCTCTTAATAGATGCGTGAATATTATCTTTTCAAACCTTAGAATCAGAATATCCACAGCCTGATGGTAAACCTTTATTTTCTCTTCTTTGACTTTCCAGTCTTTGTTTGCTTGAGAAACAACCAAGTTTGAGTCCCCAATGACATCAAACCTTATTACCCCTAGTTCTAGGGCAGTTTCCAAACTAGCAATACACGCTTCATATTCTATTTCATTGTTGGACACTTGGAACCGGAGTTTGAAGGCTAGGGCTATATGGGAATCATTAGGTGCTATTAACAACACACTTATCCCATAATTGTACTGATTAGAAGCTCCGTCAAAGTACATCATCCAAGTTTCCTCTTTGACTTGCAGAATGTCTTCATCTGGGAACAAATATTTCATCGCCTCATCGCCCTCTACTGGGTGGTCGGCCAGAAATTCCACTACAGCTCTTCCTTTAACGGACTTGCGTGTAACATATTTGAGATCAAATTCGGAGAGAAGAAGCAACCAACGAGCTAGCCTACTTGTAAGTGCTGGTTTCTCAAAGAGATATTGATGGGATCTAATCTCGAAACCAGAATTACGGAGTGAGCTAACAAGTAATGCCTCAACTTCCTGGTAGCGCATACCAAGGCTAAGCAAGCTTTCTTCAGGGGAGTATAACAGGTTTCGTAGTCTAGCATCTTCTTGCTTAAGTAATAGATGGTCTTCTCCACTCTATCTCCAGATTCTTGAGCTAGCATGCACCCTATGGTCGAGTCTGTCACTGATAAATACAGAATTAGAGGCTTCATCGGCTCTGGTGGCGACAACATAAGCGGATTTTGGAGGATTGCTTGACCTACTCAAAGGCAAACTGACTTCGATCGTCCCATCAGAACTTCTTTCCTTTTTTCAAGAGACCAAATAGTAGTTCACAAGTCAAGGTTAGTTTAGAAATATACCGTCTTATGAATTACATTTTACCCAGAAAGTCGCGCACTTCCTTTTCGATCCTTGGTGGTGGCATTTCTAAGATGGCCTTGATTTTGGAAGGATCTACCTCAATTCCCCTCTACATGATTAGAAATCCCAACATTTTCCCTACCGTTACGTCGAAGGTGTATTTTTGCAGGTTTAACCTCAATCTGTATTCCTTGATCCATTGAAAGAATTTTTTCAGTGCGATGTAGTCGCCTTCTCGCTCTTTAGACTTGACAATCATGTTGTCCACGTACACCTCAACCTCTTTGTGGATCATGTCATGCAAAATGGTCGCAACCTTCTGATAGGTAGCCCCAGCATTCTTCAACCCAAAAGGTATGACTCAGTAGCAGTACGTACCCCATGGTATGGTGAAAGTAGTCTTTTCCTTGTCTTCCAGTACCATTAGAATCTGATTGTACCCAGAAAACCAATCCATAAAGGAAAGCAAGGCATGGCCAGCAGTAAAGTCCACCAACTCATCTATGTGCGGTAGTGGAAAGTCGTCCTTCGAACTCACTTTGTTCAAGTCTCTAAAGTTGACGCAAACCCGAATTCTACCGTCTTTCTTCAAAATTGGGACGATATTGGCCAACAAAGTTAGATACTTAGATACCAGCAAGAATCCTACAGTAATCTGCTTGGTAACCTCTTCCTTGATTTTCAGCGCCCAATCCGGATGAATTCTATGCAGCTTCGGCTTGACTAGTCGGGCCTCAGGATCAAGAGGGATCTGATGCTGTATAATGTCAGGATCGGTTCCAGGCATATCTTCATAGCATGTCTTCGTCGGACCATGCGAAAACATCTTTGAAATCTTTTAATAAAGCAATTAAACGATCGAGTTCCTCCGAAGACAACGTGGACCCAATCTGGAACAAGCGTGGATCTTTCTCAGTACCCACATTAATGGCAATGATTTCATCAATACAGGGCTTAGCAAACCTCTTCTCCTCTCGATTAATCAAGTTTTTTCAAGCCAGAGGAATTTCTTCCTCTTCATTTACGTTAAAATTTTGAAAATCCTAGTCAATGCAATAAATCAGCAACACAGAGAAGTACCAGAATCTGCAGCATTTTCATTCAAAAATTTCAGTTCTACAGTTACAACAGACTCAAAAGCAAAAGAAAAAGAAGACCGTGACAGGACCTTGGCATCTGGTTTACCACCCTCGGGAATGTCAGACTCAGACTCCCCAGACTGACTTGAATCTGATTCCGACTCTACAGACTTAGTGGAATCAGACTCTGGCTCATCACCCGATTCAGAACTAGAAAGAAAGCCTTCCTCCAGCTGCCAAGTAAGACGCGGTGCCCTCGATGCATCCAAAACTCTAGTGGTTGGGTTCACCCCCAGTTATTCTCCGATCATGAAGACAATAAAGTTATCTCCCAAGTTCTCTAGGTCAGTCACGGGATCTGTAAGGAGATTGGCCAGTGCTACCCCTACTTCAGCCTCGTTACTGTCTGAGTCCTCTTCCGTGCTCTGGCTAGCTTTAATGCCTAGCTTAGCTCCTTCCTTATCACTGTCCTGCAACTACAGATCAAATAAAATCTTGAACCCGGAGACGTCTTTTTTTGAGGAATTTACCCAAGGCTCAAGAAAGCCACAAAAAGGGAAATCCTCTCCTTCTTGAACAAAACGGCCGTTGAGCGTCCGCCGGATTGTCCTATGGACGAGCTCATAAGGCTCCCCAGCTCTCTTGGCCTTGGCTCTGCCCTTGTCCCGACCTAAACCCGCCCTTATAGGTTTAGCGTCGTAACCGGCCAGTAATCTTTGGACTACCAAAGGCCTCTTAACAAAATAACATATAATAAAGGGCTGTGGAAACAAAGATAAAAAATATACAATGTCTATAGAGCTGTGTTAACGTATATGAGACAAAAAATTTCAAAACAACTTGTATATATATGTGACGTCATAAATACATGAGTCTTACGTCACTCCAATACACAGATAATGCCAAAAGGGAACTTAGCCCAATATACAGATAAAGAAAACAAAGCAAAAACATCTGTAGCAAGGTAACAAACTAAACATTTCAAATGGAACCTCTCTGGGAAGCACAGTAGCTGGTTGACCCAAAACACTCCAAGCAACAGCTTAGGTATGGTCACGCGCCTGCTCACCTACGTACATAATATAATAAAGTGAGCGGAAGCCCAGTGAATAATAACAGAGTAAAGGGTTTGAATGAACGATGTCCCTAACAGATTCAGAAATCAGAATTCAAATAAAAAATAGATATATATTCATATTCTTGTTCAAACTTCATATGAAAATCAGAATTCATGCTTAGTCATACATGATACATCCATTAGTATTATCTTGCTTGTTAGTTCCTGTCACGCCCCAAAATTTGGACAATTAAATATTAAATTAGGACTAAACCCCAATCAATATTCCATCATCCAAATCCTAGGGGTGAAACAAAAACAAAAAAAAACTAAAACACCAACCAAACCATCCACCATAATCTCATAACTAATAAATACCTCAACATCAAGGTAACAATTAATAGTCAAAACAACTTAAATAAAGTACGGTTACAAATCATGCCAAATTATTCCAATGCTAAAGTCATAAAAAAAAAAAATCATAATAATAAATACATAAATTAGTATCAATCTTAAGCTCAAGAAAAATAAAAGAACTCCAAACGACATGTCCTACGATCACAAATATTTCTTGTCACCACCAAAGCCTCTACTAATCCTGCAAAGGACGCTCAGCTGCGCTCAAATAGAACGCACCCGAGTTGCCAAGAGACAAAACGGGTCAGTATACAGGTATACTGGTATGAGTACAAGAATCAACACCCACGTGTCCACCAGACACAAACAAAAATACATTTAATGCATATCATGGGACAAGACAAGTAGTTCCAACCGCACCGAGACGAATGGGTAGTTTCTCGAGATACGGTGGCATTTAGTTTCTTGTCCGTACACAACGAAATATAAATTGATTATAAAATAGACAAAATAGAAATAAAAATATGGTGGGTCAGCCCTGCATAAAAAGTTAGTAAGACCCACCATCCTGCAAAACAAATAAAGTTAGTATAATTTAATCATAAGTAACTTATTAAAACAAATATAAAGTTACACCGTTTCACACTTAAATAATTCAAATTGATCAAAACTCAAAGAACGAAAGTTGTACAGAATCAAATTTCCTATAAGACAACGCGAACGAATTTAACAGAAACTGAACAGGTTAAGAGGAAAACTTGATATAAAAATCTAGAAAGAATTCAATCGAAAAATCTGAATCTGAAAACGAACCAAAACTGCCCTAAGATGATTTTTTTCCGAAAAAGTTCAAAACACAAAAAGTGTGCAGAATAATGTTTTACTTCAGTCTACGCGAAACCAATAAAAATGAACTTGTTTCGTGAGTTAAAACAGCCTCTAAAATCTGCCTTGCTAAAATGAACCAAACCGACAATAATCAAGATCATTCGATTATAAGTTCTAATCGATCTTTAAATAAATACATAAAACATAAAAGTGGTCCAAAATCACGTATAGATGTCTCTGCTCAAATTTTATAATTTATTGAGGTCGATTACTATTTTTCAACACGAACATATCAACACAATTCACGCTATAGAAATAAACTCATAATTAAATTCTTTGTTCCTTAACTCAATCAATATCATTTGAACTATACATATAAGTTCATAATTACTTCTTTGCACCTTGACTCAATTAAGACAATTCGAACTAACATACAAGTTCATAATTAATTCTTTGTACCTTGACTCCACCACTTCGGCCCTCCCCTTCTGGCCTACACATATATCCCATGTGCCTCCCGTATACCTAACCCACTCCGAAGCCAAACTTGCACGGGGATATCGTCCCGAGATTGACTCACACTCTCCGGATGGTTAGCATATACGTACGCGCGCAAATCAAAGCACTCGTCTACTCATGAGAACGAGGCAACAATATATATAAACATCTCATCGACATCATGAGACAAATATAACAATGCCGGGCATAAGGCATCAAACAACTCTCATAATCCTCACCTTTTTTTTTTTTATACACTCTTTCTCACCATCACTCAAATAAAATAACAATCCATGGAGTCATGGTAGAGTACAAAGAATTTATCTATGAATTCTTAATTTATTAAATTTCATATGACCGTGAATATGATTACAACCATAGAATAAATCCATATAAAAACCCTAAACATGGCATACACCAGTAATCAAAATAATTAAAATCAATCCATCATCTATATGCAAATACAAAATCAATTAAAAGTAAATAAATAAAAACAACGAATCAATCCATCCTCTAACCAATATCTATGGATTTTAACTTTATTCCAATTTCATATAATTATAAGTGTGATTAAATCCATAAAACAAATACATAAAAAAAAAACCATAAACCTTGCATACACAACTAATTAAAATAATTAAAATCAATCAATCATCTAAAAATCCTAAACTTTACATATACAACTAATCAAAATAATTAAAATCAATCAATCATCTAAAAATCCTAAATCTTACACACACAACTAATAAAAATAATTAAAATTAATTAATCATCTAAAAAACCCTAAACTTTACCTACACAACTAATCAAAGTAATTAAAATCAATCACTTATCTAAGAACCCTAAACTTTACATACACTACTAGTCAAAATAATTAAAATCAATCTATCATCTATAACCCTAAATCTTATATCCACAACTAATCAAAATAATTAAAATTAATCTATCATCTTTATGTAAAAACAAAATCAAACTAACATCAAGCAAATAAAAATAAATGCAATGAATTAAACATAAATCAAGGGAAGTGGGTTTTGTACTTAAAATTATTTTTGAAGATCAAAGAATCACTCAAAGAATTAATAAAGTCACCCAAAATAAAACCCTAAACCTTACATACTCAACTAATTCAAATAATTAAAATCAAACAATCATCCAAAAACTCTAAACCTTACATACACGTCTAATCAAAATAATTAAAAATTAGTCAATCATCTAAAAATTCTAAACCTTACATACCCAACTAATCAAAATAATTACGATCAATTAATTATCTAAAAATCTTAAATCTTACCTATACATCTAATCAACATAATTAAAATTAATCAATCATCAAAAAAAAAAAATCCCAAACCTTACATATACATCTAATCTTCATAATTAAAATTAATCAATCATCTAAAAAAATCCAAACTTTACGTACCCAACTAATTAAAATTACTAAAATCAATTAATCATCTAAAAATCCCAAACCTTACATATACGTCTAATCAACATAATTAAAATTAATCAATCATCTAAAAATTTCCAAACCTTACATACCCAACTAGTTAAAATAATTACGATCAATTAATTATCTAAAAATCTTAAACCTTACACGTACCACTAATCAAATTAATTAAAATTAATCACTCATCTAAGAACCCTAAACCTTGCACGTACCACTAGTCAAATTAATTAAAATTAATCAAACCTCTAGGAACTCTAGACATTGCACGTACCACTAGTCAAATTAATTAAAATAAATTAATCATCTAAGAATCCTAAACCTTGCACGTACCACTAGTCAAATTAATTAAAATAAATTAATCATCAAAGAACTCTAAATATCGCATATACACTAATCAAAATAATTAGATTAACACCCTAAACCTTATATATATCACTAATCAAATTAATTAAAATAAATCAATCATCTGAGAACCCTAAATTTTACACGTTCCACTAATCAAATTAAATAAAATTAATCTCTCATCTAAAAACCCTAAACATCTCATAGACACTAATCAAAATAATTAAGTTAATTCATCCTCTACATCCACATACAAAAATATCAAATCACATCAACCTAATAACATAAATAAATAAATAAACTAACGAATCAAACATAATCAAGAAAAATAGGGTTTGTACTCGCAATTATTTTTGAAGATTGAAACAAGACCAAGAGGATTAATTGAACCACCAAAGTAAACCCAAAACCCTTTCTTTTTTCTTTACTTTTCTTTTCTTTTTCTTTTTCTTTTTCTTTTTCTTTCTCTTCTCCACTCCACTGATGCTCTCCCCTGCCGTCTCTCTCTCTCTCTCTCTCCTCTCACGCGGCTGCTCTCCTTTTGCGGCTGCCTATGTTTTTCTTTTTCTTTTGTTTTGATTCTAACCTAATAGAAACTACTATTATATTATATAGAACAAATACCATATAAATATAATATAAATAATATGATATATATATTTTATTTTATTAACTAACTACAAAATATATAAATATACTTTATAACATCAATATATGACACACCCTTTTTTTTATATATATATAAATATAAATATTTGAATTAATTATATATAATTAACTATCACATTAAATGAATTGAACAACACATTAAATTAACTAAATATCATATTAAATTAATTAAATATCACATTAAATTAACAGAATAACCTATTTAATTTTCATGTAACCACACCATTAATAAAACCAATAATAAAATCAAATCATAATAAGAATAAATAAATAAATAAAGACTTACGAAAAATTAGGGTCGCTACAATATACACACCTCAAAAGAATCTCGTCTCGAGATTCGATAGGAAAGAGTACTAACAAAAAGCTCTGGGTGCAGTTCCTGACACTAAATCAATGTGAAATTCTGCTACCCATCGAGGTGGAGGTCTATGTATCTCCTGAAATACATCTTCAAACTCACGTACCACATCTACCTCACTAATGTCCTACTTAGGGATTTCAACCGAGCATAGAAAACTCGTCATCACTGACTCTCCTCCATCGCTATAAGTGTGAGTAAGTCGTGGCATACCGGGAATATCTACATTCACCGTCTTTCCAGCACAATCTAGAGTCACAAAATGCTTCCGCAGCCAATCTATACCCAGAATAACTACAAACCCCTCAAACCCTAACACTATTAGGTCCGCAAACAAGACTCTACCCGCAAAGTCAATCTCAAAATTTTTACACGTTTCATAAAGAGTAACTGCCCCTCCTAAAGGGGTCTCAACACGAATAGGTCTAGACAAGGAGGTAGTAACAATATGTTCTCTTTCTACAAACTGCCTAGATATGAAAGGATGAGAGGTACCGGTATCAAAAAGTACTCTAATAGGTTCGTGAAAAAGATTAAAGATATCTTCCAACCATCACCTTCAAGTTAAACACACAAGAAGAATTCGTTCATAAATACTTAGAATAAACGCAACTACCAACCTAAACCAGCTAACCCATGCTTCCACAATCCGAGGATCACCTAAACTCTCACAAGTCTAGGGTAACCTAGAGCTCTGATACCAAACTGTCACGCCCCAAAATTTGGACAATTAAATATTAAATTAGGACTAAACCCCAATCAATATTCCATCATCCAAATCCTAGGGGTGAAACAAAAACAAAAAAAAACTAAAACACCAACCAAACCATCCACCATAATCTCATAACTAATAAATACCTCAACATCAAGGTAACAATTAATAGTCAAAACAACTTAAATAAAGTACGGTTACAAACCATGCCAAATTATTCCAATGCTAAAGTCATAAAAAAAAAATCATAATAATAAATACATAAATTAGTATCAATCTTAAGCTCAAGAAAAATAAAAGAACTCCAAACGACATGTCCTACGATCACAAATATTTCTTGTCACCACCAAAGCCTCTACTAATCCTGCAAAGGACGCTCAGCTGCGCTCAAATAGAACGCACCCGAGTTGCCAAGAGACAAAACGGGTCAGTATACAGGTATACTGGTATGAGTACAAGAATCAACACCCACGTGTCCACCAGACACAAACAAAAATACATTTAATGCATATCATGGGACAAGACAAGTAGTTCCAACCGCACCGAGACGAATGGGTAGTTTCTCGAGATACGGTGGCATTTAGTTTCTTGTCCGTACACAACGAAATATAAATTGATTATAAAATAGACAAAATAGAAATAAAAATATGGTGGGTCAGCCCTGCATAAAAAGTTAGTAAGACCCACCATCCTACAAAACAAATAAAGTTAGTATAATTTAATCATAAGTAACTTATTAAAACAAATATAAAGTTACACCGTTTCACACTTAAATAATTCAAATTGATCAAAACTCAAAGAACGAAAGTTGTACAGAATCAAATTTCCTATAAGACAACGCGAACGAATTTAACAGAAACTGAACAGGTTAAGAGGAAAACTTGATATAAAAATCTAGAAAGAATTCAATCGAAAAATCTGAATCTGAAAACGAACCAAAACTGCCCTAAGATGATTTTTTTCCGAAAAAGTTCAAAACACAAAAAGTGTGCAGAATAATGTTTTACTTCAGTCTACGCGAAACCAATAAAAATGAGCTCGTTTCGTGAGTTAAAACAGCCTCTAAAATCTGCCTTGCTAAAATGAACCAAACCGACAATAATCAAGATCATTCGATTATAAGTTCTAATCGATCTTTAAATAAATACATAAAACATAAAAGTGGTCCAAAATCACGTATAGATGTCTCTGCTCAAATTTTATAATTTATTGAGGTCGATTACTATTTTTCAACACGAACATATCAACACAATTCACACTATAGAAATAAACTCATAATTAAATTCTTTGTTCCTTAACTCAATCAATATCATTTGAACTATACATATAAGTTCATAATTACTTCTTTGCACCTTGACTCAATTAAGACAATTCGAACTAACATACAAGTTCATAATTAATTCTTTGTACCTTGACTCCACCACTTCGGCCCTCCCCTTCTGGCCTACACATATATCCCATGTGCCTCCCGTATACCTAACCCACTCCGAAGCCAAACTTGCACGGGGATATCGTCCCGAGTTTGACTCACACTCCCCGGATGGTTAGCATATACGTACGCGCGCAAATCAAAGCACTCGTCTACTCATGAGAACGAGGCAACAATATATATAAACATCTCATTGACATCATGAGACAAATATAACAATGCCGGGCATAAGGCATCAAACAACTCTCATAATCCTCACCTTTTTTTTTTTTATACACTCTTTCTCACCATCACTCAAATAAAATAACAATCCATGGAGTCATGGTGGAGTACAAGGAATTTATCTATGAATTCTTAATTTATTAAATTTCATATGACCGTGAATATGATTACAACCTTAGAATAAATCCATATAAAAACCCTAAACATGGCATACACTACTAATCAAAATAATTAAAATCAATCCATCATCTATATGCAAATACAAAATCAATTAAAAGTAAATAAATAAAAACAACGAATCAATCCATCCTCTAACCAATATCTATGGATTTTAACTTTATTCCAATTTCATATAATTATAAGTGTGATTAAATCCATAAAACAAATACATAAAAAAAAAACCATAAACCTTGCATACACAACTAATTAAAATAATTAAAATCAATCAATCATCTAAAAATCCTAAACTTTACATATACAACTAATCAAAATAATTAAAATCAATCAATCATCTAAAAATCCTAAATCTTACACACATAACTAATAAAAATAATTAAAATTAATTAATCATCTTAAAAACCCTAAACTTTACCTACACAACTAATCAAAGTAATTAAAATCAATCACTTATCTAAGAACCCTAAACTTTACATACACTACTAGTCAAAATAATTAAAATCAATCTATCATCTATAACACTAAATCTTATATCCACAACTAATCAAAATAATTAAAATTAATCTATCATCTTTATGTAAAAACAAAATCAAACTAACATCAAGCAAATAAAAATAAATGCAATGAATTAAACATAAATCAAGGGAAGTGGGTTTTGTACTTAAAATTATTTTTGAAGATCAAAGAATCACTCAAAGAATTAATAAAGTCACCCAAAATAAAACCCTAAACCTTACATACTCAACTAATTCAAATAATTAAAATCAAACAATCATCCAAAAACTCTAAACCTTACATACACGTCTAATCAAAATAATTAAAAATTAGTCAATCATCTAAAAATTCTAAACCTTACATACCCAACTAATCAAAATAATTACGATCAATTAATTATCTAAAAATCTTAAATCTTACCTATACATCTAATCAACATAATTAAAATTAATCAATCATCAAAAAAAAAAATCCCAAACCTTACATATACATCTAATCTTCATAATTAAAATTAATCAATCATCTAAAAAAATCCAAACTTTACGTACCCAACTAATTAAAATTACTAAAATCAATTAATCATCTAAAAATCCCAAACCTTACATATACGTCTAATCAACATAATTAAAATTAATCAATCATCTAAAAATTTCCAAACCTTACATACCCAACTAGTTAAAATAATTACGATCAATTAATTATCTAAAAATCTTAAACCTTACACGTACCACTAATCAAATTAATTAAAATTAATCACTCATCTAAGAACCCTAAACCTTGCACGTACCACTAGTCAAATTAATTAAAATTAATCAAACCTCTAGGAACTCTAGACATTGCACGTACCACTAGTCAAATTAATTAAAATAAATTAATCATCTAAGAACCCTAAACCTTGCACGTACCACTAGTCAAATTAATTAAAATAAATTAATCATCAAAGAACTCTAAATATCGCATATACACTAATCAAAATAATTAGATTAACACCCTAAACCTTATATATATCACTAATCAAATTAATTAAAATAAATCAATCATCTGAGAACCCTAAATTTTACACGTTCCACTAATCAAATTAAATAAAATTAATCTCTCATCTAAAAACCCTAAACATCTCATAGACACTAATCAAAATAATTAAGTTAATTCATCCTCTACATCCACATACAAAAATATCAAATCACATCAAGCTAATAACATAAATAAATAAATAAACTAACAAATCAAACATAATCAAGAAAAATAGGATTTGTACTCACAATTATTTTTAAAGATTGAAACAAGACCAAGAGAATTAATTGAACCACCAAAGTAAACCCAAAACCCTTTCTTTTTTCTTTACTTTTCTTTTCTTTTCTTTTTCTTTTTCTTTCTCTTCTCCACTCCACTGATGCTCTCCCCTGCCGTCTCTCTCTCTCTCTCTCTCTCTCTCTCTCTCTCCTCTCACGCGGCTGCTCTCCTTTTGCGGCTGCCTATGTTTTTCTTTTTCTTTTGTTTTGATTCTAACCTAATAGAAACTACTATTATATTATATAGAACAAATACCATATAAATATAATATAAATAATATGATATATATATTTTATTTTATTAACTAACTACAAAATATATAAATATACTTTATAACATCAATATATGACACACCCTTTTTTATATATATATATAAATATAAATATTTGAATTAATTATATATAATTAACTATCACATTAAATGAATTGAACAACACATTAAATTAACTAAATATCATATTAAATTAATTAAATATCACATTAAATTAACAAAATAACCCATTTAATTTTCATGTAACCACACCATTAATAAAACCAATAATCAAATCAAATCATAATAAGAATAAATAAATAAATAAAGACTTACGAAAAATTAGGGTCGCTACAGTTCCATAAGGAACCTTCAGTACCGGGAACTTGTAATATACTTGAGCCACAGTATTGTTACTCCCGGGTAAGGGCCATGAGACCACGGTATTATTATCCCCGGGCAAGGGCCTTGCTTAAAAGGCACGACATTGTTACCCCTGCGGCAAGGGCCTTGTACTTGTAGACCACAATATTGTCACCCCCGGACAAGGGCCTTGTGCTAAGGATGCCACGAATACATTTCAAAAATCGGACAATCATTCATTCATACAAAACATCGCATTTCAGAAAACTGATCATTTCATAGCATCAGAAAATAATTAAAGTTAAACATAACGCTATAGAGTTATTACTCACAGATGACTCCACTTGCAGAACAGACAAATCAGATAACTTATAACGCGTGACCTACACATACATAGCAGAAGTACATAATGAAACACACACTTGGTTGATACTTATCTTCTTTCGTTTCATTCTTAGTGTTTTTCTAAGTCTTAGCCTCTTATTGAGTCTTAAACATGGCCTAGGAATGTCTAGGATGCAATGTGAATGCAAAAATGCACTTTGAGACTCTTAACCAAACTTGCTGAAAACAGGGGTTATGCTCGAGCGCAACTTCCTTTGCTCGAGCGGACATGCAAACATGTGAGGGGACGCTCGAGCACAGATTCCCTCGCTCGAGCGGTTTGTAAACTCCGAAAAAGTACTGGTTGTGTGAAATCTCCGCTCGATGGCCGCTCGACGGTCGCTCGAGCGTAAGACTGAAGTCCCAGCTCGAGCGCAACTTCTGTCACTCGAGCGGTCTGCAAAATGTAAAAACTTCTGGGCGCTTGCATTTCTCGCTCGAGCAAAATTTTGGACGCTCAAGCGGTAGTGCAAAATCTGGAATTTCCAGATTGCACTCCCAAGCTTCAAACTCGAATTACACCTTTTAAAACTCATATTTTTGGGCCAAATTTCCAGAAAACAATTAGAAACTTGTAAAATACCATGGTTTGAAGATCATTTCATGAAATCAAGGCCTAAAATTATGCCAATTGTTCAAAATCCACCTAGAGACTTTAAGAACATAACATGAATACTACATGCATGAAATGGTTTGAGCTTCAAGTGTCCAAAACATAATCAAATGAGGTGTTTAGCTCAAAAACATGTTGAATTCTTAAACCTTGGCTAAAATATAACATGCATAGGACAAATTCTTAGACAATATGTTCTATTTGTCATATGATGTACATGCATGCATGCATCTTCTTCTTTCTACATCAATCAACTTAATTCTTGATTCAATTCACTTAGTTCTTTTGAATACATGTGGTAAATACTCCAATTACACAACTAAAGGCTTGGTTTCTTACCTTAGGGGTCTAATTGTAGCCTAGATGTGTTGATGTTTGAGCTCACAAATCAATTTTTTCAATTCCCTGTCAAGTCTCTCCAATTCTCAAGCTTAGAGTCAAATCTTCCTACTCCTCTTACTCTTACGTTTTTGTCACCAAGGATGAAAATATGAGAGTGTAAAATGTGAATGAGGGTCCGCTAATGCCTTGTATAGGCTAAATTAATGGTTTAACTAAATGGTTGATCAAATTACTCAATTAGACATAAATTATTCTAATTAAATCATTCCGAATCGACTTTCAATTAAACCTACCATAAAATTATAAAAATTCTAACTAACACATAATTCAAGTCAATTTCGCGATCGGATGCCGATAAGGCTTTCAATTCATAGAACAGAATAGAACGACAAACAGATATTTCTACGATGGACAGATAGAAGCACAAATAATGTCGTACACATATGCAAATAAATTCAGAATTTCATCTTAATTCTTCTTAGGAATATTTAATCATGGATTAAAGACTAATCATAGGTCGGGGTTGTTACAGTCTTCCCCCCTTAAAGAGTTTGGTCCTCCAAACTCGGATTACTTTCATTTTAGAAGAATATCGGATCCAAAGGAAACAATTCAGGGCATCTCCTCATCATATCTTCTTTCGTTTCCCAAGTTATATAGGTCCCTCTGTGGTTTTGCCAATCAACCTTTACCAATGGGATTTCTTTGTTCTTTAGTCTATTGATTCGGCGGTTAACGATCTATATTGGCCTCTTCTTATAGGTGTAATCATCATTCAAAAGCACATGTATTGGTTCAATGACATGTAATGGATCTCGTAGATAATCCCGAAGCATGGAGACGTGGAAAACATTATGCATATGTTCTATGATTGGCGATAGGGCTATTCGATACGTTACTGGGTTTATTTTCTCAAGGATTTCGTATGGTCCAACATATCTCGATGCTAATTTGCCTTTTACTCCAAACCGCTGTAACAACCCCGATCCCTGTGTAACGTTAATTCATACTTAATTATACCTAACAGTAATTATGGAGGGATTCTGAATTAATTTTCATGTGTGCTTTGCATTATTGTGTTTATATCTGTCTGTTGTAGAAAGATCTGTTCATGTTTTGGTTTCGGTTTGTGAATGGAAGGCCTTATTGGCATCTAAATCAGAAATTGGCTTAAGTTATGTGCTAATTAGGATTTATAGAGTTTTATGGTAGGCTCAATTGAAATTCGATTTGGAGCGATTAAATTAGATTTAACTAATGTCTACTAACTAGCCTTTATTAAGTACATTTTTGTTTAATGGCCTAATTAAGGCCTTAGTGGTCTCATTGAACACAAAACACTTCCACTCACTCCTTTCTTTATCTACATGCATCTTTGAGTCCTCTAAGCCCCAAAAACGTGAGAGAGAGTAAGAGAAGGGAGAGTTAGTTCAAGACTTAAGGATTTTAAGCTCAAATCAAGGGATTGCTAGGAATTATTGTCAAAGTGGAGAAGACTTGAGGGTTTCAACTTCTACTCTTGTAGATTCAAGCCTCTAGGTAAGGAGTTGAACTCTTAATTGAGTGATTGTTGTGGATTCTACAAGATTATTGGTGAATTAAGTGAATTCAAGTAGGAATTGCACTAGAGTTGGGAAGAAATGGGCCATACCATGCATGCATGTACATTTTCTCACAAATTAAGCATGACTTCAAGGATTTCCTTCATGCATGTGTTCATCTCACTTACATTTTGGGAATTCATCTTGTTTTCCATTAAATTGCCAAGTTTGGTCATGGTTTAAAGAAGTTTGATTCTAGAAAAATTCATGTGTGTTGTGTTCATAAGATATTCTTGAGCTTCATGTTGAATTTTGCATAATTGGCAAGCCATTAGGCCATGATTTCTTGAAATGATCTTTAATTCATGATGTTTTATGAGTTTTCATATATTTTTCCAAGTTTTGGCCTAGAAAAATGAAGTTTGAAGCTTTAAAGGTCGAATTTGAACTTGTGGATCAAATCTGGAAATTCCAGAAACTTGATCCACGCTCGAGCGTGGGAATTCAAGCTCGAGCGAGCACTCTAAGTACATGCACTTCCGCTCGAGCGACGAGAGTCACACTCAAGCATGAAATACATGTGCCCAAGAGTTCATGTGTTTTGCAGTCTGCTCGAACGGGGGAATTCACGCTCGAGCGAAGGTCTAAGCCTCACACTCGAGCGAAGGTCGAGCGTCCGTCGAGTGTGAAATTCATGCATCCAGTACTTTCGTTGAGTTTTGCAGTCCGCTTGAGCAGGGAAAGCCATGCTCGAGCGAACCCTCACTTTCTGCATGTCCGCTCGAGCGGGGAAATCCACGCTCGAGCGTAGACCTTATTTTCAGCAAATCTGATAAATGTTTCCTAGTGTAATTTTTGCATCCTCTTTCCATCCTAGGCATTCCTAGGCCATGTTTAAGACTCTATGATGGGGATAAGGACTAAAGGCACGCCAAGAATAAATAAAGCAAGTTATGTATAATTTGATAGTACATTACAAGTGTGCGTTTGTATATATGTTCGTGTAGGTCGCGTGCCTCGAACCACTAGATTAATCTGCTCTGTTTATCTGCACCCGGAGGCAACTGTAAGTAATAACTCTATAAAGCTATGTTTAATTACAAGTATTTTCTGATTGATATGATACGATCTGTTTTCTGAAATGCTATTTTATGAATTATGAATGAATGTCCATTTTTTTCTGAAATGTAATTGTGGCACCCTTAGTTCACGTGGCCCTTGTCCGGGGGTAACAATACCGTGGCCAATATGCACGTGGCCCACGCCCAGGGGTAACAATACTGTAGCTTATATTCATGTGGCCCTTGCCCGGGAGTAACAATACCGAGGCCTATATTCATGTGGCCCTTGCCTGGGGGTAACAATACCGTGGCTACTTGCGCGCAAGATATAGACCTTTATAGTCGTTGGTACCAACTATGCATGTGGGTCTCTGGACCAAGTTGATATGATAGCTAATGGGTGTACCACGTATGATCTTATGCAAAATCTGAATATGAACATGAGTGTGTATCTGAATCTATTTCTGATTTGAAGTCTGAATATGTTCTGATATAAATTCTGAATCCTAACTTGTGCTGGATATCATTCATTAAAACCCTTTACTCTGTTATTATTCACTGGGCTTCCGCTCACTCTTTATTTATATGTATGTAGGTGAGCAAGCGCGTGACCAGGCCTGAGATGCCGCCTGGTGAGTTTTGGTGTCAGCCAGCCATCATGCCTCCCGTGGAGGTTCCCTTCTGTGATCTGTTTGAGTTTTGTGTCCTTAGGACTTTTGTACTTCCAAAATGTTTATGTCTAGTCTGAACACGTTTGAAGTCTTGTATAAATGGCTTGAGTGATGTAAGGCTACTGTACTTTTCGACGCCATGTCTGTATGTATGCATATATGTATATGAAAAGTTTTAATTTCCTTTCTCATATATGTCTGCACAGCTCTATGGACTATGTAAATTTGTATTTTTGCTTCCGCAGCCCCTGTTAAACATACTATTCCGTTCAGAGGCCTTCGGTAATCCAAGGATTACTGGCCGGTTACGATGCTAAACCTATAGGGGCGGGTTTGGGTCGTGACAACCGCGTCTGGCCTTTCATTGGAGTTATTTTGATAAACACGTGATCCCCGACTTCATATTCCCTATCTCTCATTCGGACATCCGCATAACTCTTTTGGCGACTTTGTGCAGTTTTCAGTCTTTGTTGAATCAATTCCACATTTTCAGTTGTTTCTTGCACAAGTTCTGGTCCCAACAAAGTTCTATCACCTACTTTGGACCAACAAATCAGAGAACAACATTTCCTACTATACAAAGCTTCATAAGAAGTCATTCCAATGCTTGAATGATAGCTGTTGTTATACACAAATTCATCCAGAGGAAGGTGAGTCTCCCAATTGCCTTCAAAGTCTAACACGTACATCCGTAACATGTCCTCCAATGTTTGAATAGTCTGTTCAAATTGGCCATCTGTTTGTGGGTCATAAGCACTGCATAATCTCAGCTCAGTTCCCAAAGCTTGTTGCAAACTCTACCAGAATCTTGAAGTAAACTTGGGATCTCTTTCAGATACTATAGACACTGGAACTCTATGTAATTGTACAATCTCATTGACATACAAATTAGCCAACTTAAATGCATTATACAAAGATTTGACAAGTACAAAGTGAGCAAATTTAGTTAAACGATCAACAATGACCCAAATAGAGTCCATACCTCGAGAAGAGCGAGGCAATCTCATAATGAAGTCCATTGTAATATGCTTTCATTTCCATTCCGATATTGGGAGTGGCTGTAGTAAACCAACAAGTCGTTGATGTTCGGCTTTAGTTTGTTTGCAATGTAAACATCTTGCCACAAAATCTGCAATACATTTCTTCATTCTAGGCCACCTGAAATTTTGTTTTAAGTCATGATACATCTTTGTGTTTCTCGGATGCATAGCAAATTTCGAATTGTGAGCTTCAGTCATGATGTGTTTCCTCGAGTCAAAACAATCTGGCACACAAAGGTGATTCTAAAATTTCAACACATCATTGTCAAGCACAAATCCCGGTCTTGGTTTTGAGTCAATCTTATCAACAATTTTTCTCAAAAACTCATCTTCATGTTGTTTCTCTTTAATTTCTTCAATGATTGCAGGTTAGGCAGAAATGGCAGCCAAAATCCCACCTTGTTTATGCAATACAATTTCAATTTCATTTCTCTCCAAGTCACATAATAACTCTCTCCGGCCGGTGAGCAAACATGACAAATTTCCAATAGATTTTCGGATGAATGCATCTGCAACAGTATTTGCCTTCCCTGGATGATACAAAATTTACAAATCATAGTCCTCGATCAATTCTAACGATCTCCTCTGTCTCATGTTCAGCTCTTTTTGGATGAAGAAATTTTTAAGCTTTTATGATCTGTATATACTTCACAAGTTACTCCATACAGATAATGGTGCCAAATTTTTAAAGCAAAAATCACAGCGGCTACTAACTTGGTCAAAATTGAAGCCCATCAGTACCATTAGGCAAGGTCAAAATTGGTGCAGTTACTAACTTGGTTTTTAGCTCTTGGAAAACAGTCTCTCTTTGATCAACCCAGTCGAATGGTGTAGCTTTATGTGTCCATTAAGTGAGTGGCAAAGCAAGTTTGGAAAAATCTTTTACAAATCTGTGATAATAGCCTGCAAGTCCTAGAAAATTTTGAACTTCTGTTACATTCGTCGGTCTAGGCCAGTTCACAATAGCTTCAATTTTCTGTGGGTCAACGGAGACACCATCCTTGTTGATTACATACCCCAAAAATGCCACACTGACAAGCCAAAATTCGCATTTGGAAAATTTTGCATATAACTTCTTTTCTCTCAGAATCTGTAAAGCAATTCTCAGGTGATTTTCACATTCTTCCTTGCTTTTAGAATAAATCAATATATCATCGATGAACACAACAATAAACTCATCAAGGAATTGTTTAAACACTCTATTCATTAAGTCCATGAATGATGCAGGTGCATTAGTTACCCCAAATGAAATGACTAAGAATTCATAATGTCCGTATCTAGTTCGAAAACCGGTTTTCTCAATGTCTTCTACTTTCACCTTTAGTTGGTGATATCCAAATCTAAGGTCTATCTTAGAGAACACTTGTGCTCCTTGAAGTTGATCAAACAGGTCATCTATTTCGGGGTAGTGGGTACCTGTTCTTGATAGTTACTTTGTTCAACTCACGGTAGTCAATACATAACCTCAAAGACCCATCTTTCTTTTTGACAAAAAACACTGGAGCACCCCAAGGTGAAGTGCTCGGGCGGATAAATTTCTTGTCTAATAGTTCCTGGAGTTGAGTTTTTAATTCCTTCAATTCAGAAGTAGACATTTTGTATAGGGTTTTAGAAATTGGTTGTGTCCCGGGTACTACATCAATGGTGAACTCAATTTCCTTATCAATTAATTCCCCAGGTAGGTCAGTAGGAAACACATCAGGAAATTCACGGACTATAGGTATCGTTTCCACATTAGCATTATCCGAAGACTCAGTCAACACACAACACAAGTAAGGTCTATCTTAGAGAACACTTGTGCTCCTTGAAGTTGATCAAACAGGTCATCTATTTCGGGGTAGTGGGTACCTGTTCTTGATAGTTACTTTGTTCAACTCACGGTAGTCAATACATAACCTCAAAGACCCATCTTTCTTTTTGACAAAAAACACTGGAGCACCCCAAGGTGAAGTGCTCGGGCGGATAAATTTCTTGTCTAATAGTTCCTGGAGTTGAGTTTTTAATTCCTTCAATTCAGAAGTAGACATTTTGTATAGGGTTTTAGAAATTGGTTGTGTCCCGGGTACTACATCAATGGTGAACTCAATTTCCTTATCAATTAATTCCCCAGGTAGGTCAGTAGGAAACACATCAGGAAATTCACGGACTATAGGTATCGTTTCCACATTAGCATTATCCGAAGACTCAGTCAACACACAACACAAGTAACCCCGACAACCTTTTCTTAACAATTTCCTGGCTTTCATAAATGAAATCAAGTATGGCAGAGGAACTACCTCATTTCCAGTAAAAACAAACTCAGGCATGCCAATCAATAATGGCGCAATATTTAGTCAACCAATCCATACCCAGAATATAATCAAAATGATTAATGCTCAGGGGCAACAAATCAGCATATAATGTCATATTACCAATCATAATATCACATACCAGATAGACATAAGCACACATCATAGAACCCCCAAACGGTGTAGACACAGATAATAAACAATTCAAAGGTTCTGATGGTGTAGTTAATTTTCGAGAAAAAACATATGATACAAATGAATGCGTAGAACCAAAATCAATCAGCACATAGGCATTCTGAGCACAGATAGAGATTATACTTGACACCACTGACTCAGTATTCTGTATATCCCGAGGTATTAATGCAAAATCCCGGCCTTGTCTCAAAGTTTCTGCTCCAGTATTGGTCTTCGCATTGGTTCTTGGTGCAGGAGCAGATCCGGCTGAACTTGCCGCAGGACGAGTAGTCGTGTCAAGTCTCATCGGGCAATCTCTAATCATGTGGCCTGTCTTACCGCATCGAAAACAAGCACCAGATGCACGGTGACACATGCCCCTATGTTTCCTTCCACATTCTAGACAAACCGGCATAGACCCACTTCTTTGGCTTGAGCTACTTGACGATCTAGTATTTTGCTTCTTCGGAAATAATCAGCCTTTCTTGAAATTGAATCCGGCCCTTTTACCTCTCCATTCAATTGTTAGAGTTGTAACTTGTTTCTTGGCTGCTAGTATGGCCTTTGCCATCAATGCCCTATCAAGCACTTCCACATAAGCAAGCAATTTCAATACACCCACTCGATCATACACGTCCAGGTCTAAGCCCCCTTCAAATTTTCGGGTCTTCTTATAATCTGTGTCGACCATATGAGGAGATATAATCTGGCCAACTTAGTAAACTTAGCCTTATATTCGGCTACGGACATTCTACCTTGCTTCAATTTTTGGAATTCAAAAACTTTTCGGTCTCTAAAGCATTGGGGAAAGTATTTGTTGTAGAAAATCTCATTGAATTGAGCCCAAGTCATATTCCCATTACCATTTCGGCTCAATAACCACCATCTCTGAGCTTCATCTTTAAAAGTGTAGGTGGCCAATAAAACCTTCTGAGTCTGAGTACAAAGAAACATTTCAAATAATTTTTCCATTTCTGGTAACCATGTCACCGTTTTCAATGGTTCAATACCACCCAAAAAGGTTGGCGGTTTCATCTTCATGAATTTCTGCGTTAGGTTGATGGTGTCATTATTATCCAATTCAACTTGGACCGGAGGGGGCGGAGAAGGCATCGGTTGTTGTCTTTGTTGCTGTGCTATTGCTTCAGTTAGAGCATTAATCATTTGTTCCATTCGGCTCATGCGAGCCTCTGAGGATTCACTTGTACCATTACTTCTTGCGTTCTCTATTAGCTATAGGTAAACACAACAATAATAAACATAGGCGACTAAACCATTCCATAATGTTCAGAATATTCAGTTTCAATTCATTTGTTTAATTTACGTGAGGTCAAGTTGAATTCATTTTCAGATTCAGTTGTCACAGTAATCAACTCATACACTCACACATGTACATGAATATCCCTACTTCTTTTCTAGGACATCCTATAGCTCATATGGACACGTGTGTGCGGTAAGATGCATGCTCTGATACCACTTTGTCATGACCCAGACCCGCCCCTATAGGTTTAGCATCGTAACCGGCTAGTAATCCTTGGACTACCAAAGGCCTTTTAACATAATAACATATAATAAGGGGCTGCAAAAGCAAAAATAAAAAATATACAATATCCATAAAGCTGTGTTAATGTATATGAGACAGAAAATTTCAAAATAACTTGTATATATATGTGACGTCATAAATACATGAGTCTTACGTCACTCCAATACATAGATAATGCCAAAAGGGAAGTTAGCTCAATATACAGATAAACAAAACAAAGCAAAAACATCTGTAGCAAGAAAACAAACTAAACATTTCAAAGGGAACCTCCCCGAGAGGTACAGTGGCTGGCTAGCTGACCCAAAACACTCCAGGCAGCAGCTTAGACCTAGTCACGCACTTGCTCACCTACATATATAATATAATAAAGTGAGCGGAAGCCTAGTGAATAATAACAGAGTAAAGGATTTAAATGAACAATGTCTCAAACAGATTTAGAAATCATAATTCAAATCAAATATATGTATATTCATATTCTTGTTCAAACTTCATACGAAAATCAGAATTCATACTTAGTCATACATGGTACATCCATTAGCGTTATCTTGCTTGTTAGTTCCATAAGGAACCTCCGATATCGAGAACTTGTAATATACTTGAGCCACGGTATTGTTACCCTCGGGCAAGGGCCATGAGACCACGGTATTATTACCCCCGGGCAAGGGCCTTGTACTTATAGACCATGATATTGTTACCTTCGGGCAAGGGCCTTGTGTTAAGGATACCACGAATACATTTCAGAAATTGGACAATCATTCATTCATACAAAACATCGTATTTCAGAAAACTGATCATTTCATAGCATCAGAAAATAATTAAAGTTAAACATAACTTGACAGAATTATTACTCACAGATGGCTCCACTTGCAGAATAGACAAATCAGATAACTTGTGGCGCATGACCTACACACACATAACAGAAATACATAATGAAACACACACTCGGTTGATACTTAACTTCTTTCATTTCATTCTTAGTGTTTTTCTAAGTCTTAGCCTCTTATTGAGTCTTAACCATGACCCAGAAATGCCTAGAATGTAATATGAATGCCAAAATGCACTTTGGGACTCTTAACCAAACTTGCTGAAAACAAAGGTCACGCTCAAGCGCATCTTCCCTAGCTTGAGCGGACATGCAAACATGTGAGGGAATGCTAGAGCATAGATTCCCTCACCCGAGCAATCTGTAAACTCTGAAAATGTACTGGTTGTGTGAAATCTCCGCTCGATGGCCACTTGATGGTCGCTCGAGTGTAAGACTAAGGTCCCCGCTCAAGTGCAACTTCTGTTGCTCGAGTAGTCTGTAAAATGTGAAAACTTCTGAGAGCTCTTATTTTTTGCTCGAGCGAATTTTTGGTCGCTCGAACGGAAGTGCAAGATCACAAAGTGGTCGCTCGAGCGGAGATTATGCCGCTCGAGCAAAAGTACAGAATCTGGAATTTCCAGATTGCACTCCCAAGCTTCAAACTTGAATTACACCCTTTAAAACTCATCTTTTTGGGCCAAATTTCCAGAAAACATTTAGAAACTTGTAAAATACCATGGTTTGAAGATCATTTCATGAAATCAAGGCCCAAAATTATGTCAATTGTTCAAAATCCACCTAGAGACTTTAAGAACATAACATGAATACTACATGCATGAAATGGTTTGAGCTTCAAGTGTCCAAAACATAATCAAATGAGGTGTTTAGCTCAAAAACATGTTGAATTCTTAAACCTTGGCTAAAATATAAACATGCATGGGACAAATTCTTAGACAACATGCTCTATTTGTCATATGATGCACATGCATGCATGCATCTTCTTCTTTCTACATCAATCAACTTAATTCTTGCTTCAATTCACTTAGTTCTTTTGAATACATGTGGTAAGTACTCCAATTACACAACTAAAGGCTTGGTTTCTTACCTTAGGGGTCCAATTGTAGCTTAGATGTGTTGATGTTTGAGCTCACAAGTCAATTCTTTCAATTCCCTTTCAAGTCTCCCCAATTCTCAAGCTTAGAGTCAAATCTTCCTACTCCTTCTCTTACTCTCACGTTTTTGTCACTAAGGATGAAGATATGAGAGTGTAAAATGTGAATGAGGGTCCACTAATGCCTTATATAGGCTAAATTAATTGTTTAATTAAATGGTTGATCAAACTACTCAATTAGACATAAATTATTCTAATTAAATCGTTCCGAATCGACTTTCAATTGAACCTACCATAAAATTCTAAAAATTCTAACTAACACATAATTCAAGTCAATTTCGCGATCGGATGCCAATATGGCCTTCAATTCACAGAACAGACAGAACGAAAAACAGATATTTCTACAATGGACAGATAGAAACACAAATAATGTCGTACACATATGCAAATAAATTCAGAATTTCATCTTAATTCTTCTTAGGCATATTTAATCATGGATTAAAGGCTAATCACAGGTCGAGATTGTTAGATCCCTTCATTTCTTCTCTCTTCTTTATCCAGTCCTCTTTAGTGGGCGCATAGCCCAGTCCAAATGTATACGGGTTGTGTGAAACCTCTACCGATGCGGCAACCCCTTTCTGCTCGCTTTTTCCAAGTCCCATTCCTGGAACATGCTGTAACTTTTTTGTGAAGTAGATGAGCTGGGCACTAACATACATGCCTTTGTCTACAGCCAAAATGGTCTGCACTACCCGGGCTTCAGCCAGAGTGAATCCCAAGAGGAACACATTTTCATCACCATGATTGATCTTTAGGACTACCGTAGTCACCTCCGGAGGTGGATGGATGGATGAGTTCCCAAAAACAATTGCTACTCCTCCCCCATGAGGATACTTCAACATTTGATGGAAGGTGGAGGACACAGCCTTCACGTGATATAACCAAGGCCTCCCCAACAGCAGGTTAAAGGTAGCCGGTACATCCAGGACATGAAACTCGATCTCTTGCTTTGACGGGCCGACCTGAACTCGCACTTTCACCGTGCCCATGACCTTTCGGCTTGTGTTATCATATGCCCGTATCACCTGGGTTGTGGGAACAAAGTCTGCCGGTTTAAGGCCAACCACATAGGCAATACAGGAAGGACAAACATTAATGGCAGAACCGGTATCTACCAATACCACCGGCACCCACTTCTCCCTACACTCCACAGAAATGTATAATGGCTTGTTATGGGCCGAGCCTTTCGGCGACAGCTCTTTTTTAGAGAAAGTGAGCATCAACTTAGCACCACTTGGGAAGACTAGGCCTACAAGTTGCTCGGGCGTAATATCAACGGACAATTTAGTTTTGTCCATTGTCGACAATACTGCCTGTCGGTACACCCTTAAAGCCATGAGGAGTCCCCAGATAGAGCTATCAGCTTGGATTTTCTTGAGCTATTTCAGTACTAACTCCTCTTCTATTTGCTTCTCTTTCTGTTTCTTGACCTCCTTGTCCTTTCCAGACGCCTCTGCTTGATCCAAGTGCGGCAGCTTAAAATACCATCCACTGCGGATGAGATGGTCTATCTCCTCAGCATACCATGTATTATCCGAGATGTAGTCTCTCAAATCTTCGTCGGTATGGGCTAGACACAAATCATTATCATTCCACCACTTGCGGTCAGCTGCCGACAAGTAGCTGTCAGGCTCCACTTGAATCATTTTCACAGCATAAGTGTCCCCTACAAGGTGCCACGTAATTACGATTTTTCGACTGTCTTCATTTCTTTCCATTTCAAACTGCCTCAGTACAGCTTCCCGTTCAATATCTACAGTGTTTACAACACCCACTTCTTGGGTTGGGTTTTTCGCACATGTGCCCTCCGGTAATTTTCCTTTCTCATCAGCCTTTTCGGCTACTACAGCTACCTCTGCTTCCTTTCCCTCTGGTTTCATCCTAGTTTCTTCTTCCTTGTCTAGCTCATTACTTAGCCCACCCAGTATTATCCGTTAATTCGTTCAAGTCAAACCACCCGAGCTATATATCTCCCTGATCATGCTCGTCGAAGAACTGCAAGTTGTCTAGATCTTCTTCGAGATCTACAAAGTCGTCCAACCCTTAGCTCGGACCATCCTCCCTGACCACATTAATCTCCACTAAGGTTGGCAATACTACTTCGGGCCTGGTTCGAGTGGTTGACACGATATAGCAACCCGGGTCATATACCCTTTCACAAAAGTCCTCGAGATAATCTGACAACAAATTAGTACCTCCTTTCGAGGTTAAAACCTCCTTTACGGCGGGTGTTGTCACCACTGATCTAGAAAGCTCAAGTTGTAGGTTAGACGTGTCCATCATGCACAAGTATGTGCCCTCAAAACAACGTCGGTTTTGGTAGGTGGGAGGGAGTAATGTATATACTGGGGTCATAAGCGGTGTCCAGTGTATGGATCAAGTTAAGATTTCGAAGCAGGGGGACTTGGTTATAGGTCGGAAGCGGATTCATGGTTATATTTGGTTTCTGAGGTGGGGCAATCACCTTGTTGTCAATAAGATCATGGATCTCATGATGCAATCGAAAGCACTGGTCGGTGTCATGACCGTGCTACTGGTGGAAAGCACAGTATTTTGTAGGGTTATGCTTAGGTGGAAGAGGGTCAGGCAGTGGGCGAGATTCTAAGGGTTTTAGGTGCCCTTTGTTGACTAGCACCTGCATAGCTTTGGATAGGGTCATGTATAGTTGGTTAAAAGTCCTAACCTGAGGTCAGTTAGCGTTGGATGATGTTTATGGGCCTATGTTGGTGAAGGGGTCGGCGGTTTTCGTTGTGGTGACAACAGTCACATCCAATGGCCTCACAGTTGTATTACCACTGGCAGCATTGGAACTGTGAACAAACGACCTCTTAGCCGGCTCCTTATCAGCGATAATAATCCCCTGCTTCATGGCATCCTCGATTTAAACCCCTATCTCATGGAGTTCTTTGAAGGTAAATAGAGGGAGAACAATCATTTTCTGTAACAACTTGCCATACAGATTCCAGACAACCATTCTAATCTGATCTTTCTTCGAAGTTCAAACGATCATTATGGATACTTTAGCCCTCCATCTTGTCACAAATTCGGAGAAACCTTCATTTAGCTCTTGACACGTTGCCTTGAGATCATGAGTTGTGACCTCAATTTGCGTGTTGTAAGAGTACTGAGTAACGAAAGACTCAACTAACTCTTCCTAGTTTTGTTTTATTGAATCTTCCAACTTGGCATACCAGATGGCTGCTATACCAGACATAGTGCTACCTAAGAGAGATAGCTTCTGTAGTCTAATTAAGCCCATTGGTCGTAAGATATCTAAAAACAACCGCAAATGAACCATTGGGTCCCTGGAACCATCAAAATGGTCAATGTATGGCATTTTGAAACACTCTAGTAATGTAATCGCCGACTCGGTGTATCCATCATCTATGTCTGGAATGGAATTGACTCCTTGCGCTTTTTTGGATAGCTTCTCCAATTTGTTGACTTTGACCGCAGTTGGATCAACTTCGAATTCGAACAGTGCCTTGGTCTGATAAACCAAGGCTTTGGAAGCTTATGTCGGGATGGGTTCTGTTGGGATCGGGAAATCGAATTACCTTGGGTTTGTGGATCTTGAGCAGTGGCAGTATTAGCAATGACACTGGGCATAAGGATAGTCGCGGGGGTACATGTGATGCAGAGGCTGTTGTTGGCGGTGATTGCTGTTGCTGTAGCTATAGCCTAGTTATAACCTCGGCCTGACGGGCCGTAACCTCGACTTGACGGACTGCATTATGCTATAATCGCTCAACTGTTTGTTGTAGATGGTGTATTAATTCCTTCATATTCGCTGGGGGATACTGTGCCATTGGAATAGGTGACCGTTCTTGGGTTGAACTAGAAGTGGATGACTGCTCTCGAACTGGACTGAACATAAGTGAGCTAAGAGGTAATTGCTGGAAGAACTGGGTTGGCGAATTTTGTCTAACCCTTCTTCGCCTTACAATTGGTGATAGCAAAGCAAACATCGGGCTATCCCCGAACAAGATCCCCGACTTTGTAAAGTCTTCCGACTCGGGTCCAGAGTGCTTGGGGGATATTCGAACTTTCTGAAGCTATGGTTTAAACTACCTAGCAAAAGAAATAAAGCAAAAGAGCAGTAATCAGAAACTGCACAGTACCTCAGCTGAGATGTTATCAACACAGACATGATCAAAGCTGTAGGATTGTACTCCACACTGAATTATGCACCCTCCAAAACAGATACCAACAACACAACTGATATGCACATTCCTGTACAGTTTCACTCTAAAACACATACCAGTTAAGAGAGAACCAAAACACCCCTATAAGGGGGTAGGGTTACCTTGTCCTAGCTTTTGTCAGGAACTAGGGCTTCACTATTTTAAACAAGCGGTTTCACACAATCCTACATATGGGTGAGCATTCTGTCCTAGTTTGGAACAGTCACTATGGCTTTCTACATGTAGCTAGGCCAAATAATCAAAATAGGGATACCTCAGCAAGACTACCTAATATACCTCTTACACCTAACACCGAGAAGTGAAAGGAGGATCAAACGATACAGCGGTAGTCCAAAACCAAGGGTTGTGTTCCCAACATAGCAGAGCCCACGACCGATCAGCCTTTTGGCAAGCTTTTGGGCAAGCCTCGGCAAACCGTCCAAGAATAGCAGATCGCAAACACAGTGACTTAAGCGCACCAATGCAAATGCAATGCAAAGAATATATAAGTGTAGATAAAATTTCACATCATGAAGTTCAAGTCAAGTTCTCTAAATTCCCCAACAGAGTCGCCAGAAACTGTAGATTGCTTTTCGTGCTTCTTTCAGATACGATAGCCCTACAGTTCAGACTCCCGTGGTTCTGAATTTGATTCCACAAGTCCAGTATGAAATAGATAAACACAAAAGAATCCAAATCCAGCAAATCTTTTGAAAAATTGATTTTTGAATCAAAATGCCAAAAATGGACTACTTTACCAGATTTCAGGGTCGCCACCTAAATACTTTTGAAAAATTTAAGAAACCCCAGACTCGTGCCAAAGGCCACTTATTCGTCATCACCAAAATGTCTCGGCTCGGGAACTCAGGTACGAGAGGGAAAGGTCATGAATTGAGCACCCCACTCGCCCGATCAAAGATTGACCTGTACTAATCATGATGTGATTCTTACTTACATTATATGCTCTTGTTCTGATTATTATGCTAACTTTACTATGTGTTGTACGCAAGTATAGACAAATTTGTAAAAATTGAAACACTTTGATTTATATTTGTTTAAAACTTGTTTGAATTTGTATCACTTTAAAAAAGAGTGATCTCATATGTACATTCATCAAATTATCATAATTCAAGCAATTAGCCTTCATCTAGAGGCATTCAAGAGTTATATCAGCTAAGCACTTAGCCTCATGTTATTATGCTTGACATGACAACAATAACACTTATGCAATATGCTAAAGTAATAAAGCTTACCTCAATTCCCAAAGCGAGCCAAAAGAGAGAAAATAGTTAAAAAAAATGTATGATCCTAACTAATGAAATATGCCTAATGCAACACATGCAATATGCAATTAATATGCTTGGCTACTGGCATGACATGTGAATCACTTTGATAGCATGCAGTTTAAGCACGTTTTCAAAGAAGCAATAAACGACAATGCTTGTGAGAATGATTAGCTGAACTCTATGCATGCAAGACAAATAGAAGCAAATCATGAAAAATGCTAAATGAAACATAATGTAATATACTATTCATCATAAGTAAGTAAATAAAAGGGAGAAAGACGTGGGGTTGAACGACATACACGCATTATTACAAGTTTGCTCTCGTACAAGAGGGTCCAAATGAATGAATTAGCTAAGCTAGCTAGCTGATTATTACAACATTGAATTTAACTAACCGTCCTAGCTAATTAAATAATTATAACACAAAATTAATTAATTAATCTAATTAATTACAACACTAAGCTAATTAGCTATTCTAACTAAGTATTTAAATATTATAAGTCCACAAGTTAACGGGCCTGAGAAATGAGGGAATGGCTTATGCATGCACATGATTTGCTCCCCCGAAAATACCTTTGTTTTGTTGCCAAAAGGGTTCTGTTTTGTGGTCAGAAAATTGCACTATTTTCACCTCAGCCTCTGCTCTATTATGTGAGGAAAATGGTATTTCCTAGCTGAAAAAGGTGGTCGGTCTGCCCGCCAGAAATGATGGATGGCCGTACAGTATAAGTGGCCAACCGACCACTAATTTTGGGTTTCTCTTGCTGCAACAGAAAACAAACAGAACACAAACAGAGCATTCTCATGGGATGTTTGTCCACCCTACCTCTCCTTATCATTAGACAAATCAAATGAGGGGTAGGCTTGATTCACAAGCCATCAATCGATGCAAATTCATTGCATGATGGCCCAAGAACCAAGGGATACAATCTCAATAAATAAAACTAAAGACCAACAAAACCTCTCCCTATCATGGAATTGACTAAGGGAAATGGTTGACCTTGGAAACTTGAACCATTTTCATTATTAACAAGTATGAAGTGACTCTAGATTCCATGGTTTCAATTAATGTCCGATTGAACCCTAAACCATGTTATTATCTTGTTATCTCTTTTAAGCCCCAATTTTATTACTCCTTTTAATTACCTTTCCATTCATTAGTCCATTTTGTTCAAAGATTAAGTCCACTAATGGAGAGAGGTGTCAAATAAGAAGTTATTTGGGCATGAAAGAAAGGTCATGCCGTTGATAATGAACCTCCGAAGATATTAAACTATTAAGCATAGAGTGACCTCTTTCTCAAGCCTAAACAACACTCGGTTGAAACGACTCTCAAAGCAATAAATAGCCAAGAAATGAGGGAGGGTGCAGAGGTGAACACAAGTATGGAAAGCTTTGAAATAAATGATATCAACTCAAATAGGGTGGTGGCTAAGGCCTAAAATACCAAACTTATGAGGACAATTATACTTCAAGCATGTTGTACAAGGCACAAATGAAATAAACAACCTAAAACAGTCAAAGGTAGGATTGAAATTCACATGGAAAAGCTTGAAAAAGTTATCCACAATATTGAGGAATTTAAGCTAATAAAAAAGAATATGGAGGAGAGGCTAACCCCTCCATTTTTAGGACTTCAAAACATCATTTTTAGCCTCTGAAAATCTCTAAAATTCAGCGGTGAAAAGCTCAAAAAAAGTTGATAAAGAGGTGGGAAACACAAGAGAAAGTCTAGGAAGCAATTCAAAGAAGGGTGGTCAACCCCTCTATCTTTAATGGTCTTAAACCACAAGTTTCAGCCCATAAAAACAAGTGAGAAACAATACAAAAAACAACAATAAATGATGGAAATAAACAGGGGAAAGAAACTTGGGATTATACCTCTTGAAGAGGGACAACCCTTTTAGTTATAAACCACCAATTCCACACCCTCAAGAGCTGAAATTCAAGCTTGAGAACCTCAGCAAGGAACCTCATAAAGTTTAGGAAGTGTAAAGAGAGTATGTAAGTTGCAAGATAGAGAGAGAGAGAGAGATATATATATATATTTTTTGGGAATTTTTCTTCTTCAAATTTGTCTAACCTCATTTTATGAGAGAGAGTCATCTATATATAAAAATATATGAGACTATCTCAAAAATATCCATACAGACACAACTGGTACAGGGCATGCACCTGTGGAGATAGCTAACACAGCTGGCAAAAACATCTATTTTTTTGACACAAGTGGCCAGCAGGCCACTAAAGGGGATAGCCGTACACTAATAGTAGCCAGCCGGCCACTAGTAGGTCTGTAGGCCCCTGGGTGATTAGGCTTGAAACACTACTGTTTTGGTCCAAAAAATGTGCAAGGTTTGTAGGTTTCTAAGGCTCAAAACCGAGGCTTTCTGCTAAAGAAATCGAGCGTTTGACAAGCATATAATTCATCATCGGGTGATCAATCAGTGACGCTCAAGTCTTAAGGGCGGTCAAAAATGAGATGTCTACACCAAGTGGTAACACATAAAATTTAAAAAGTGCGTGCTTAAATTTTCATTTTAGCAAATGTGTTCCACGCCCAAATCTCTTTTATTTTGAAATCAAATTTTGATCAACTAGCTTCAATCATCATACTTCATCACTTTCACACCAAATTACAAAGTTGCTTTTTTTTTTTTTTTTTGGTGAAATTGTAATTCCTACTTTAGCCCAGCCTAAAGAGAATGGGAAGGGGATGCTGGGAATCAACCCCGCCACAGGACAACTCATCGTGAGGACTTTGCGAGCCTCTAAGCTCTAACTAACATAAATGAAAAATCAGCAACTAATTTAGCTTCGGCCGAATTAAAATTAAGGGTCAATTAGACAACAGCATTATGTTTGAACAGAACCAGAGAATTTCATACAGCTAGCTAGTTTCCAAATTAGACTAATCGAGAATGCAACATTCCGGTTCTAGGGCCACAAAAGGAAGACTCAGTCTCCTCTTTTTGGAGGAATATTCAAATGTAACATCACTCTCATCTCCAACACTACATTGAACTAGTCTAATGCCAATCAATCAGTCAGCAACCAGAACAGTTTAAGGTGATGTGCACATCTAAGCATCAAAATTCAACACCAAATCTTTTGTACTTGTGTTCAAATTCATAACTAAAAAGCTCAACCGAGTTTCTAAATATGACCAGTGTCGGTGGACGGTAATTGTTAGGTGAGCAGAATCCAAAAACTCATTAAAGAACGAACATGCAACAAGTATCAAGTTATAGACTAGCATAAAGCATGGTAAGAAGTTCTTAACCCAATTCATCTAAACAAATGGTAAAAAAATCAAAGAATAGAACACATAATATCAAATTGCTAAAGTGAATGGAGTTCGCTTTTGATACACGGTGAAACTAATAAAAGTGTTTACATAAATTACCTAAAAAAAATATATATATATATATATATGTCATCTATGAATGAAAATCAGATAAATTGTAGAATAACTATCGTTACTGATTTTTCATTCTTGTTGAGCTTCTTTCAAGAATTAAAAGTACGAGTTTGATTGTAAATTAATTGCTCACCATTTCAAGGAATCTGATTGAGTAAACTCAAAAAACATTTTTTATGTAACTAACTACATGAAAACATTGAATTTAATGCTGCTAAACTTTCCATATATACTCTCCAAAATTATGTCTATCCATTAATACCTTAAACACCAAACATTTAATTTCAAACATTTTAGAACACATGTTTTAAACTTTCAGATAAGTTGGGAAAGAATGAATACTTCCTTAATGGAACAAGTAAGCGCTCAACCGAAGTGGATTAACATTTTTCTATACAAACATATATATACATGCACATTAATACCTTGCACTATGAAAAACAAATAACAATCTAATACTTAAGAATCGTTTCAAAAAAATAAAATAAATTAATAATTAAGAGTACTATATTATATATTACACATTAACAGAACCAGCTCAACCACTATTTCAATCCAACTAGTATTAATCAAATAATTCCATGTCATGGATAAATAAATAAAAATTCAAAAAAATATTTTTTTTTTTAAATTTTCAGTTTACACGCAAAACAAATAATATGAAAATCAACAAAATCAATGATTTTAAGTTGTAGAGCCATTCCATTGTATGAAGTGATCAAATCGATCAATGTAATTGGTAATTACAATTTAATAATATCTCATCTCTCTCTCTCTCTCTCTCTCTCTCTCTAAATATTAACATATATTACATAATTCAATAATAAAAATAAAAATAAAAATAAAAACAACATAAAATTTCAAAGAGAGGTGAGCTGAAGAAGCGTCTAGAAGTACAGACCGGCTTCACGACGAACCGTTCGGAGGAGGAGGACGAACCGAGATCTGAACCGGGATGGGCCGCCCTGTACCGGTTCCTCCGCAACTACCACAAGCTCTGCGACCCGACCCGGAACAAGTCCGACAACCAACATCTCCATCGGACCATCGGTAACAGAGGCAAGCGACCCGGCCCGTGCCGTTGCAACTGGGGCACCGAGGGGACTGGGTTGGACCCATCATGGGGTTCTGGTCCATCACCGACTTAACGAGAGCCGCCCCGGCCAACACGCTCAGGCCCGTCGCCAGCTGAGTCAACACAATCGGACCCATCTTCGATTTCTCAAAATCAATAAACAGAGTTTTGCTTCAAGTTGAAAAAGATGATGATGAGAGAGAGAGAGAGAGAGAGAGAGATTTTGGGAGGGATTATTTTAATTGATTTTTGTTTGGGTAGTAAGAAAGTTTAATAAGGAAGAAGGAAAGGAAGTGGTGATGGGTCTGAACACGTAGACGCGTGTAGGGTTGATGATTTTTTGTGGGTGGAAGAAAGAGAGTTTGGAGGGTAGTGAAGATGTTTTTGGACCAATTGCTGGGGTGTTGTCTTGTTTTCTTGTGTGGTGGGGTGGTGGACCGGTGCTGCTCTTGCGTTGTTGCTTCTCTCTCACTCTCTCATCTTCTTATTTTGGACTGTTTTGGATCTTGCTCTCTTCTCTGCTTTGCTTCCCTTGTACTACTGGAAATCTCTGGATATTATATTATTGTTATTATTATTTTATTTTGACTTGGTCGGCTCGGCATCCATGACAACTAGATCGTCTATTTCGGACCGTGATGATCGAAATTGATTATGTTATAATAAATAAAAAAAATTAAAATATTATTTATACGATTCAACATTTATGTTGGGACTAAGCCTCTGTTTGCTAAGTTAGTTTTCAAGTTTTTTTAGTTATTTTAGTCATAAAAAAAAAAATAGGTTATTTTAGTCATAACAAACAAAACATTACATCTAACCCATAATCATTACACTCTTCTCTCACAAAAAAAGCTAAAAAGCAAAAAAATCCTTCCCAAACCAAGCTTTTTAACCCAGGCTAAAATAGCCAAAAAAGTCAAAAAGCCAACCCACTTCCCAAACGAAGCCTAAATAATCACAAAAAAATAAAATTAACCTTTTTTTTTTAAGATCTCTAGTATTAAGATTTTATAGCATAAAGGACATTCAATATTTTAATAATATCTAAGATCCCTCAAGTTGATCCAGAGAAAATTCACGTCACAAAGAAAATTAGTCCAGAGAAATTTTGGGAAAAATTTCTGGACTTTCCAGAGAAATTTGACCTTCCCTAAACTTCCCACTGTAAATTTCTCTACCCTCCCCTTCTCCAAATTTCTCTGCCTTCCATATACTTCTCACTCTCCTAGAGAAATTTCTTTGCGTTTCCACAAAATTACATCTCCAAAGAAATTTTAAATTTCTCTACCCTCCTTGCCTCTCCTAGACTCAACACTCCAGAGAAATTTGAAAATTTTTCTGACTTCACTGACCTTTAATTGGTCAAAATGAATTCAGAGAAATTTGAAAATCCAGAGAAAATTGGTCCAAATGAACCAAGAAAAATTTGAATTTTCTTTGGGTTTGAGTGAATAAGCTATAAAGATTTGAAATTTGAAATAAAAGAGTGAAACAGTTGTAGAAAAATTTGTCGCTCTGTCCTGAAACACCTCTTCAACTTGTGGAAACAACTTGTGATCCTTGAGCCCTAGATAGTTATTTGCTAAGCTCTTAAAGAAATTGAAATCACAGAGGGAAAGAAGAAACACGAAAGGGAGGGAGATAGAGAGAGAGAGACATGATCTTCAACTCTTGCTTTGGACTGTTGTAATACCGAAGATCTCTGCTCCACAACATGGCATCGTTTGGGTGTTGGAGCGTTCTGAATCTCTACAGCATATCATCAGACCTCTCTGATCGGCCATAAAAGCATCTCTCTCTCTCTCTCTCTCTCTCTCTCTCTCTCTCTCTTTGTTCCAAACTCTGGTTTTGATCACTGCTAATCAAATACGGACTTGAACATGCAAATCATCATCATCACCGAGTGTTTTCAAGCCTCTTTCTCGTTAATCTGGGAGAAATCTCAAATTTGTAGTGTTACAGATCTTGCATTTCAAAGCAACTCTGTGAAGAAGACACTGAATATACTTATAATTCCAGTCTCTATGCATTTGATATAACGATGAACAGTAAATCACAGAGGTCAGGTCAGTGAATCGAAGAAAGGGAAGAAGAAATTATTGTGCACGAAAGAGGAAGAGGGAGTGAATTTTCTCTGTGATATATAGGTGTAGGGTTAAGGGACCTTAGACATCACAAAATAATATTATGGATCTCTTCCATCACAAAAAATGGGAGAGGAGTCTTAGACTAATTTTTTCTAAAAGTTAATAGACAAAATATTACTTTTTACTTATAATCACTATACTTTTTCTCTCACAAAATTCAAAAAAATCCCAAAACAAAAACCAAACAAGACTAAAAAAGTCAAGCCAAAAATTCTCAACACAAAAAAATTGACTATATTAACCAATTCCAAACGAGCTCTAAGTTGACATTGATTTTTTTAGCTGATTTTTTTGGTTGAGTCTTTTTTAACCTCATTTGATTTAAATTTTTTATTTTTTTTGACTTTTGTGAGAGAAAAAGTATAATGATTATGGTTTAAATGTGACAGTTTATCTTATTGACTTATGTAGCCAATTTTGTCTTTGTGTGTTTTTTTTAGCCAAAAACCTAAAACCAAACAAAACTTAAAAATTAAATTAATTGAATTTTAATAAATATTTTATCGAATTATATTTGTCTAAAAAATAATTACCGAATAATATAATTTTAAAAGTAGTTCAGATTGTTTTGAAAAAAGATGGTTAAAAGTTGACTTTTTAATTTTTTTTTGACTTTCTTTAAAAAAAAAAAACGTTTAAAAAATATGAGAGATTATATAATTTAAAATGGATTTAAAGGTGGGAGATGACTTTTAATCATCTTTTCAAAATGGATTCATCTATGTATGATGAAGTTAATTTTTAGTATAAATTATCTTTTTAAAAAGATTTTTATTTGAATAATCAAAATAAATTTAAAAAAAAATGAATCGAATTGGAGTAATAAACAAGTGAGACAATCCAATCTCATTAGATTAATCGTTTTGATAAATAATGGATTATTCTCTTTCTTCTTTGTACCCTATCATGTGTAAATACTGCTATGTCTCGTAACACGTATATTTATCTGTTACGACTATTTACAGCTAAAAGTTATTGGGTCAATCCCTCCAAAAAAAATAAATAAATAAATAAAAATAAATTAAACGTTTGTTATTGCTATATTTAGTAATAAATTAGTAGGCAACATATGCGATACGTGTGCAATTCAGATAATTAATAATAAAAATAAAAAATAAAAAAATTAATATTATAATATGTATATTATTTAAGTAATAAGTATGTTCTTAATGAAATTTGAAGTCTTTGGTTCAAAACTTGCTTACGCAATGTAGACCTTCACTTAATAATAGTATAGATAGTATTAAAATATTATATCTTGATAATGCAATAACTTCAATGGAAGATGGATCGGATTGATCCATGCTTCCAACGGGTCCGCTGGCCTTGGTGTCCTCGAAGCGTGCCTGCAAAAAGATCCAAAAGAGGAGATAAACCCCCGACGGACACTCCGACGATCAAGTTAGGTCAGGATAGATTGATTTTGGAGAGAGAGAGAGAGAGAAGCAAGGGAGTGAAGACTTAACCTCTAACGTATCTCGAAAGTTTCCTTATATCTTTTACTCATCATTTTCTTCTCCATTCTAAGCTGTCTTGTTGGCTGAAAGTCTATGGCATAATTAACATCGTTCATGGTGATTCCGCACACTCCGGCGTAAGGGGTCTTGCCGTATTTAATGCTACAATGACCTCATTAAATGGCTGATTTGTGGGTGCAATAACTTTACAGGATCTTTATCTGTTTCATGTGGCTGATTCCTTGCCTGAAAAGTGTTTTGATATTATTAGTCTTGAGCCAGCATTGGTTTCTCAAAGTTATTGGGCTTTAACACCTAAGTGCAGCTTTCGATCAACGAAGGGAATAAGAAAGAAGAAAGGAGTCCCCCAAGACGTCGAAGAAAGGACCAGAGGGAAAAAAAATGGAGGAATGGTGGGCGATTGGGAGCGGTCGCGATTGGTGGGCGACTAAGGTTATGACCGACCGTCGATGAGAGGGTCTGACCAGTGTGGCGGTCGACCATGGAGGAAGACGGTCGACCGACGTGGGGGTCGATTGCTGAAGAGATCGACCGTTGAAGGAGGTAATTGACCTACATGGTGGGCGACCTCCGAAGGGATCGACTGTTGAGGGAGGGGACCGACCTATGTGGCTATGTGGTGGCCGACTGACGTGGTGGTCGACCGCTGAGAGAGGTGACCGACCTACATGGTGGTCGACCTTAGAAGGGATCGACCATTGAGGGAGGTGACCGACCTACGTGGTGGCCGACCTTGGAAGAAATCGACCGTTGAGGGAGATGATCGACCTACATGGTAACCGACCTACGTGGTGGTCGACCTCGGAAGAGATCGACCGTTGAGGGAGGCATTTATGTTACACGAGGCTCGAGAGACAAGAAAGCACGTGATGATGTAAAGTGGAATGGATGGGGGATCAAAGTTGTACACGTGGAGCAATCTGGGCCACTGGTAGGTGATGTGAAGCAGCAGTAGGAAATGACAGGATTGTGTAGGGAGTGACGTAGGAAAGGCGGGGATTTTAACTTGGTGGAATTTTTCAAACTGGCGAATTTTAACCACGATCCTTGGAACACAGGCAAACCTTGGGCATTCGGACTAGTGCGATTTACTTACCTTATTACGAAAAATCAATGTATTCCAAACTTTAACTCCTTCACCTAGATAAATTCTCTCATTTTTCATATCGCAAACTTCCTCGCCCTCGCAATCGAAGCAATATACAGAAACATGAAAGAGATGGCACAAGACAAAGCACCAGCCATGACATCAGATGCATTAGGAGAGGATGATAAAGAGGCATTGACGGAACAATATAAAGTAAAGAGGCTTGCAGAAAGGGGGAAGAGCGGCTCTTGCCGGCGACAATGATCTCGATGGCCCAGCCAACTAGCCAAGTAGCGCGTGATCACTAGCATACCAAGGTGGACAAATGCATGCTAACGGCAGAGGATCTAGAGGAGTTGCGGAGTAGATACCAAATTATGGCAGATGTAGAGTTGAGATTGCCAATGGCAAAGGAGAAGGCGTTGGATGCACGGCCGATGGAGTTCTTATTGTACAAAGAAGGGCTGTGAAGGGGTCTGAGGCTACCCCTCCCCTAGCTAGTGGTCGACGTACTGAATCGCTTAGAGGTGGCCCCAGGACAACTAATGTCGAACGCATGGAAGATTCTTTTTGCTTGCGCGATCGTGTGGCCACGGGCAACCAAACGAGAGACGATGACGGTGGATGAATTTTTTTCATGCTACAAGGCTTCAAGGCAACAAGACACATGGGTGACCTTGCAAGCAGTAGCTTAGAGGGATTGGTGGTATTATCGAAGGTGTCAATCAATGACATTTTGAACTTAGAGAGTGGAGCTTTATCTCTGATGGAAGTGATAAAAGGGGAGTTGGTGGTGGAAGAAGGTTTATGCTGCATGTTTTGCATGACCCCTTGTAGCTGAAGCTCTATGGCCCGTAATTCTTTGTCCGAAACAGGGGCATTGTCTCTACAAGCATGAGCTGGGGGTTGAACACTGCTAGCCTCGACTTCATAGACGGTGGCATGGTGTAGTGGCGAGTGGTTATGGAACAGCGATGGTCCCTCCCAATGGGGCTGCGAGCCTGAAGGAGGGGCGCACAGATCATTGAGGTTCGACGGTTAAGGTTGTGGGACAAAGGGAGGGAATATTCCTTGGGACACATGTGGAGGGAATTGGTGATGATTGTAGGTTTGTTCCGAGTTAGGGGGGACTATTTGTGGTGGTAGAGAAAGGATAGGTAAGTTGCGCTGCAGCAAAGCGTTGATCAAGGCTTGGTTTTGTTCGGTCAACCGATTGATACTGTTGGTGAATTTTGTGAAATGTGGAGGTGCGTTATTTGGGTTGGAGGACTCGGCTTCCAGGTTACGAGCATTGTGTTATAAAGCCATGGACCTAGTCGTGACCATCCACCCTAACGTAGGAGATGGGTGTTAACAGGGTTCCCTCTAGCGATAATGAACACAACTATTGACCAGAGGAGATTTTCCACATACGGCGCCAACTGATAATGCAATAATTTCAATGGAAGATAGGTCAGACTGATCTACACTTCCAACGGGTATGTTGGCCTTGGTGTCCTCGAAGCGTGCCTACAAAAAGGTCCAAAGGGGAAGATAGACCCCCAACGGATACTCCGACGATTAAGTTAGGTCATGATAGATTGATTTTGAAGAGAGAGAGAGAGAGAGAGAGAGAGAGAAGCAAGGGGGTGAAGACTTAATCTCTAACGTATTTCAAAAGTTTCTTTATATCCTTTGCTCATCATTTCTTTGTCCATTATAAGCTGTTTTGTTAGTCGAAAGTTTATGGCCTAGTTAACATCGTTCATGGTGATTCTGTATACTCCAGCTTAAGGGGTCTTGTCGTATTTAATGCTACAGTGACCTCATTAAATGACTGATGTATAGGTGCAATAACTTTGCAGGATCTTTGTCTGCTTCACGTAGCTAATTCCCTGCCTGACAAGTGTTTAAATACTATTGGTCTTAAGCCAGCATTGGTTTCTCAAAATTATTGAGCTTTAACGCCTTGGCCATGAGCTGGGTCCTGAGCAGTGAGCTGGGCCCCCTTGGGTGCCCATTAGTATCATATTTTAACAATGTTGCTACAAATATTATTTCTTCTATTTCTCACATATTATCAAATAAAAATGCTATATGTGAGGGATCCCATCATGAGAAATGTTTTATAAAAAAAAAATTATCAAAATTTAGATATACCTATGCTAAAATATAACTCATGATTTAGCTAACCATTAAAAAAGTCAAAAAAAATTAAGTTTACGTTTTTTGTTTTATTTTTGGTTTGTGTGGACAATAACAAGACTTTTACTGGGCCATTGGAGAAGCTCAAGTACAGTAATTACTACAATTTAGCATTGAACCCTTCTCAATAAATTGGAATTCTAAACCTTTGTTAAAAATTTAGAGGTACAAGTACACTTAAGTCACGTTCAAGCTAGTAATTTTTTCCCAACTGTAATGATCACAATATAAAAATAGCATTTCTAACTTGATAATCATTTTTTAAAACTTATTTAACTTATTTCACTTTAGAAAATATAAACACAAATTATACTAAATACTTTGACAAAAAAATTTTAAAAAAAATATTTGTAAGAAACTTCGATGACTTATAATTAAGGTGTCGAGGTTATTTGGGCATGAAATAAGAGTACTTATTTAGATCACATTATTTTTTTTAAAAAAAAATCTCTATTTTTTTATTTATAAGAAGTGAAAAGATATCCCAAACATTTAAGGTGAAAAATATGAGTTTTTAATGTGATTATTACAATGTTGTTGTTTGTATGTTATGAGTGGTGATGATTGAGTTGAGAGAGGAAAAGGTGTTTGATCCAATGGTGAGAGATGAAGTGAGATTTGGGTTCTGATTCATATTTGGGCCCATCGAAATTTAGGAAATTCAAGTGGGGGCTAGAAAAGATGGTCTGAGAATTTGACTATTTTGCACAGCAAAAGCACGCGGATCGCCGCCCCAAACAAAGCCGCCTTTCAACTTCACCGACGACGCCGGTCCAAATCTCTTAATATATCATATAAATACGAATTATAAAAGAAAATAATATAATTAAAAATATAAAAAAAAAAATTTATAACTAAACATAAGAAAATTATAATTAAAATTTATAAATAATATCATAATTAAAGAAAAAATTTAGTCTTAACTAAATAAGAAATTTGACATAACTAAAGATGCATATAAGATAAGGTGTATATAATAAAATTTTCTTATAAATCCGGTTCAATTCGTTGTAATTTCACATTAATTTTTTTTTAAAAAAAGAAAAAGCTATAAATAATTTTTTTATTAGAGTGAAATAATAGGGATATTTTAAAACAAATATTAAAAGGAATCATTAAAGTATTGTTTAATATTAAAATTAAAAAAAAAAAAAAAAAAAAAAAACTGTCTTAAAAATTTGTAAAAACATTAAAATGTGTATTAATTTCAGTAAAAAATGCATTAATAGTGTTTTATGTTCTACTTTTTTGACATTTTCTTACACCAATAGACACAAATCTTTTACATAATTATGTACAAATTTTTATGTCTATTCCGTCACAATGTTGGTCATTTAGAATGTGAATAAAATAGGGTACCCTGATGTTCAAAGTGAGTAGGAGTGGACTTTCTCTGGTGTTTAGCAATTGTCTTATTGATTGGTCAAAAATTGAAGGAAAAAGAAGTGTTGAATATTACCCTACTATTTTTGGCATGTGAACAATGCATTTAACAAGACAATATAGCACAAGGATTGAATTTCTCTTCCTAATATAAAAAATATTCTGCAAGACTCTTTCTATGTTTAAAAAATAGTGGGACCCACCAACTCAACAGCCCTCTTGAAAACATAACAGCAACAGAAATTATAGTGAAGCCCAAGCAAGATATGTCCTGGAGTCTGGAGATAATAAGAATGAACATTATCTTTATTAACTTCTTATATTTTTTTTTTAAGAATACAAAATCAAATTTCAAAATTTGGATGAGAAAGAAATACAACTAAAAAACTTGTCTGACATTGATGTTAATCCTTGAAGTTCTAATGTATTCCAATAAACAAAGATCATTTTGCTGTGAGAATTGCAGCTCAAGAGGGTTGATTTCGGCTTTTTCTTCATCTGTGAAGATCCTGGGCACACCTGCAAAATTAACGAGCCAAGCAGACGGATCAGTTGATTTGGAAAGAATACTGGCCTGTACAAAATCATCGGATTCACTGAATGGCAAAATGTTGAAGGCATAGATCACAAAGTAGATCATACATAAAAACTGTGACTTGCTTACACAAAACAGAGACTATGATTATAAAACTGACCATGAAAGCATTCCCTCGCTTCTCCAGCCATTAGCACAATATCACCACTTCGAAGGAACATTGCCACTGGCGGATCCTGCCTAGACTTCCCTCCAAGAAGGAAAACAGCTTTACAGCCCAAACTGAAAGAAAATAGAAATTTCAGGGCCCAATATAATGTCTTTAGCTCCTTCTATTGGAAGTGTGTGCATGTGTGTGAATGTGAGCGTATAATGAATAGCATGATACCTGATGCTAACAATAGGTTTAGTCCAATCCGCTTCCATGTCATCAAGGTGGCCCCCAAGTGTATCACCTGGCATGAGCAGTGCACAAACATTCTTTACTAAATAATTAGGCTTGTTGAGTTTATGAGCTCTTTCCTTCTAACATCTCAATAACTAAATTCTCAGGAAAAAAAATTAACTACACAAACACACAAATTCTCATAATCTACTTTAAAACCAAACAAAACATTCAAAAGATAGCTATGACTGAAGAGTACCTAACCCGAAGTAATTCACTATTGCAGCTTCTGGGCAAAATTCTTCCCCACCTGGCATTGCAGGTGCTGCCATCTTTTTAGCCAATTGGCAAAGAGCATCGGGGATCTTGTTGTGTGGAAGAGATACATTGTAATTCCGCTGTACAAACATGTAAGAAAGTTACTTCAGATATTACTGACGACTGTATCTCACAGAACTACAATGAAACAATGTTCAAAATAAATTGATGACCGTTGTTCATGCTAATTAAACAAAGATGTGCAATATGACATATGTACTAGAATTGAAATTCAAGCCAATTGATGAAAAAACTTACACGGGACACAGGTCAAAACAGATAGTTGGTGCAAATATCTTATGAAAGTTCAATAGACATCAAACGATATAGAAATTCACAGTGGTGAGCTCATAGCTTGAAGCAATACCAATCATGGTCCAAATGGGTTGCTAGTATTGAAAGAAATAAAGGCCATAGTACTCAATTTGAGATAAAAACTGAAAAAGAACAATATGAAATTAGCAATCACCTTGGACCAGTCAAATTGCAGTCCAAGAGTACTCCACCGTAACTTCCGCAGCAAACCAGGTGCTGGTATCGATTTCAACATATTTCCTCTTGATGATACACCAGGTTCCTTACAAAATTTCCATCTAGGACCATCAACATGACTGCCAAAAGAATTAAACTCAGAACCCTCATCTGTGTAGGAACTATCCTCCTCAACTAAAATTTTTCTTTCTCTAGCTGCAATAAATAAGTCATTTATAGGCCCGTAAATTGCATTATGGTTCGTTCTATTAGGAGGCTGTGGGAAACTTGTTAAGCTCTCCCGTATCCAGTGGCATTGCTCCTCAATACCAATTGCCCCAGGAATGAAATAAAACCCTGCATTGGATCAGAACAACATAACTAAGTTCGTAAAACCAAATTGAGAAGCTAGTTGTAAAAACAGTGAAATTTTTGGCATTGGAAAGGGAACTTCATAAGATTGGACTCTACTGAATAAATCTATCAAATTTAACTACTGGGTGCAAAGTTTGAAAGCTAATTGATGGTTACTTGTCCCAAAATCTGATAAACAACAAAGTACTGTTAAATTGTTCAACTAAAACCCGATGTATAAATTTGAAATTATGCAACACGAATTCAGAGTTCCAGAAAAGCATAGCAAAATCAATCTACATTCCTAAAATCCCACTATTTATGACAATAACATAACAAGACTCTCAGTTCCATTTAGCTCATACCAAGAGTGTACCAACAATCAACACAAAACAAATTGCTTTCGTTACATTCACAACAGTTCATCTTCATGCATATGATTAAAATAAAAATATCAAACAAAACAAAATTGAAAATCAGCAAAACCGTAAATGCACACAATACCTGGGCGACTTTGCAAGCAAAAAATGGGCCGATCAAAATCACATGGAAACAATAATGTTCCTGGAGGAAGGTCCTCCTTTCGATTGAATGAGTCTTCGATGGATTTGAAATCAACAACCTCAGATAAATCTACTGCTCTGGGTTGTTTTTTCCTAATATAAACACAACAACACATACATGGATTATTTGCAATGTATATATGTAGATTCACACAAAATTAAGATGAAAAAAAGGGGCTAAAAATCTTTACTTTTTTGAAGATTTGAAGTTGTGATCGTAATAGACCTTGTATTTCTTCTCTGCCTTCCTGAAAGCGGTTCGCTCTGAATCATCGTCTGTGGACACTTCAGATCCGTACATTTTCAATAATTAATTGAGGATTTGAAGGGATGAGCTGATGATGATCAAATTAGGGTTTTTGCTAGGGTTTCGGTGTCGTCTTTCCATATGAGCAAAGTTTGCAGTGACGCTAATCAGGTGCTCGTCAGATCACCAAATATAGTAGTCTGACCATTGGCACGGTGTCGTGTGGGTGAATTTCTGGAAGTTTTGGTTTCAAAATATGATCTGAATGGACTAGACTACCAATCTTTTATGACTGAAGTTGCAGCAGAACTCCCCTCAGAAAGGTGTTATTGACCCTCCTCCCTTTCGCCCTGCCGATTTTCTTAAAGTTACAATATTACCCACGAGAACTAGGATTTTTTTTTTTTTTAATATTCTAAAAAAAAATCAATTTAGAGAATTGACCATTTTTTCAAACTATTTGAGAAATTAACCTATTTTTTGAAATCATATTTTGAAAATGCTTGTTTGTTTGTTTGTTTTTTTTCTTTTTTTTAATCATGGAGAGAAATTAATGTCTTTCTAACAAATCAAAATTTTATATTTTAGTAACTTTTATAATATTTCTTACTACCTACTTGCAATAAAAGTAAATCACATGTCATGTGATGACGTGGGATCTATATTTATTGTGAGTAAGAATAAAAAATGTGTATGGCTAACTCTTTATATTTTGTGTTATATAAATTGCATATTTGGAGATTTTACAGCTTTTTTAAGTTAAAGCAAAATTATTGAAGAAATACTATTACTAGTTATATTCTTGATAATTTAATACTAATATCAAGTCCAAATTACGACATGTAACAATTATATTGATTCCAATTTCAAAAGAAAATCTAAAAAACTTATTTACTTTTTTTTTCCATCAATTCTTATGGATGGAAAATACTTATATTGATAGATCTTCACAAATATCCTGTATAAGAATCAAATCACTACTTATCTTTAAAATAAAAAAAAAGGAATCAAATCAGTAGAGTCTACTCAGGAGATAAACATTGATGACTAAGTTAAAAGAAGCTCGAATGGGCCGAATTTATTGGCAGGCTGTCTCACCTTCTTGAGTCACGCCTATTGCTTTTTCTCTCTCCTCTCTATCTCTCTCTTTCTCAGACTCCAAAACCATTCATGTTTTGGCAAAGCAAAGGAAAATACAAAAGAAGTGCTCTATTAGTTTCAACAATGAAGCATTCATGTTTTGGCAAAGTAAAGGAAAATACAAAATAAGTGCTCTGTTGTTTAGAAAAATAATTTGAAGACAAATAAGTTTCAACAATGAAGCATCAACAAAACAGTTAACAACAACAACGAAGCATCAACAACAATGAAGAATCAACCTAAAAAAAAGAAAAGAAAAGAAAAGAAAAAAAATAGAGCAACCCAGTACAACAATAGAAAAACAGAGCAACGTAATCATAAATCCTCCAAGAAGATTGTGAGATTCTAAGCAACCAAACGAAGAAAAGAATCAACAAAAATAGAAATGGGTACCAAGCATTTTTTTTTGTGTTGATCTCTCTCTTTTCTTTTTCTGAAAAAAGCTTTGTCTTCTTTCTCTCTCCATTATCTTTCTCTATTCCATTTCTTCATGACAGACCATCGTTGACAACCATCAAGTTCCCCAATTTTTAATCAAAACTATTTCATAAAAATCAACAATCCCAAATTCATAAATAAAAAAAGAAGAAGAAGAAGAAAATGAAGTCTATCTTCAGTCCCAAATCAAAATATTTACAACTGATCCAAGCAAAAAATCAAAATATTTTCAACTAATTCAAGCAAAATCTATCTTCTTGGTTCATGTTTACTCTCGCCTGCGATCAGTGATTTGAGAGAGAGATCGTTTCTTTTCATCGGTGCGCGAGGGAGATCGTCGACGGTGAGTAAGAGAGAGAGAGAGAGAGAGAGACCATCAGCGGCGTTGAGTGAAAGATCGTCATCAGTTGGCCGTGCTGAGCGAGAGATTGTTAGCGGTCAGCGGTTTGAGAGAGAGAGAGAGAGTGCAGAACTGTGAGGTGTTTCAAAAATATAGGAGAGAGATGAACGTGGTTTCACTCAAGTCTAGGCAATTAGGCAAAAATATTCGAGCCGTTCGGGGACTTCCAATTCGAGTTACGTAGCGCGATTGCAAATAGTTTTACAACTGATCATCAAATAAGTGTTCATTACTCCCTTTCTAGTGGGGATAGACCACATGGCTTGTGAAGACATGGATCGTCACTTGTGGGCTACTTGATAACGTCAAATCCTTTTGATTCACTTGAGAAAGACACTTTGCTATTGGTCAGTTAATTACACGATAGCATGACAAACACTTACTCGACTTCATAGTTTGAACTACAATTGTAGTGCGATGGTATTATCTTCTTATTACTTCCCTATTGCACTTTTCATATAAACGGAGAGATAAGACATTTCATAATCAACCCATTAATTTAACATTTTTGTATAAAAATCTTTATTATTATGAAAAAACTCATAATTAAGTTCAATTTTTAGAAATTGTGACTATTTTTTAGAATTGAAAACAGAAACAACAATGATCTCATTATAAGGGGAAAAAAAACAAAAACAAAAACTATGATCTCATTATTGTTGCAAAATATGAAGGGTAACTTGGTCTTTACAAGCTATTGAGAACAGTATGCCCTTCTTGCTCATAGAAATAAGTGGTGTGCCCATATCACTGGAAATGTGAAAAAGAAAAACAGGCCAAAATTTTCCTCCTTTTTCCGGGGAAAAGTTTAATCCAAGAGATGGATGTGATTGTTATTTCATTTGTATGCAATATATAAGTTGAACGCGAGTCAGAAAAATCAAAGGATCAGAAAGAATGGCGTGCAGGACTGTATTCAGAACGGTGTTCTTAACGGAGCCATGGCGACCTTTGCCTTGTAATCGTCCCTCCCTTTCTTCTATACCATTCATTACCCACAAATCCTCAATACCCACCTTGAATTGTGGTTGTAGAATTGGTAGGGTTCGAGATTTCCAATTTGCTCGACAAACCCAACATCTCAATTGCTCTCACAACGAAACCCAATCGTCATCTCCAGAAGACCATGACCAAGGTCCCCCTCAAGAAGCTGTTCTCAAGGCCATTTCAGGTCTGTATTTCTAATTCTGTCCTTTGAATTTTCATGAATTCATGATATGCCTATGTAAACACTTGTGTAGTATCAAATTTTCGTATTCTGTTCCTAAATTATCTATGAAATTTAGTTTGGTATGTGTGTATGCAGTGCATGTATAATTTGCACAACTTGCAAAGATTAAAACAGCCAATTGTCCCCAAATGTTAATGTTGCATGTTGGGTGGTTTGATGGCACTGCCGAATTCGCTGTATTTTTCTCTGATAGTATGCATGAAGGGTCCATTTGAATTACTCTCTGTGGAACTAGTGTTAAAGCAAATCTAATGAGTGCCCTTGGGGGTGTTGTTTAGTATTGGGATTAGGGTGAAAAATGTCTTGGAAATAGGCGAAAAAATGTTTTGCATTCTGTAAAAAGTATTTTGATATCAATAAAATGTGTCTCGTAGGTATTTGTTAGCAAGGCCCAATTAAAATTGGCATAGGGGTTTGTAAATCCATTAAGCATTGATGAGCTGCCAGGGTTCAGGGAATTTAAGGCTTTTTCTAATCTTTCACAATTCGTCACAATTTTTTTTTGGTCTTTTGTCACCTTAAGAGCAGTGGACCATGATTTTTAGCTATATCACTTTAGTATTATGTGATTGTTAATTTTATTGATTATAGGTTGCCGTTTGTAGAACAAAGTATTTATTCATCAGTGTAGACTTACTATTGATATGGATTCAGAAGTATCAAAGACAGAGGGACGGGTTGGACAAACGACAAATGTTGTTATTGGAGGTACAGTGACTGATGATTCTACAAATGAATGGCTTGCACTGGATCAAAAGGTATAGTGTTGTGTAGTGTCATATGCTTTACTAATTTCCACTGCCTTATCAGAAATTGCTTATGTGCCTTTTTAGCATTGGAATTGCATTTTCTTCTTTGAAGATTACACCTTTGTGCCAGTCCGTACAATTTTATTTATTATGGTTTTGACCTATGGCAGGTGCATCTAATTGCATCCAGGTGTTTGTAAATATCAAACCATAAATAGAAGTATATTTATCAGATATTTGGTTTGGACTACATGATATCAATAATGCCTTAAAGTTCAATGTCTACTTTTGACTCTTCAGGTGAACTCTTACCCAACAGTGAGAGGGTTTACGGCGATTGGAACTGGAGGTGATGATTTTGTGCAAGCTATGGTTGTTGCTGTTGAATCTGTACTTCAGCAGCCAATCCCACAGGTAAGTATCCCTTTTGTTTGCTGAAATCAATTCATAACTAGAGTTGTTTATGGGTTGACGGATTGATACATGAAAGGCAAATTAATTAAAGATTGGCTATGGAAATTTTGTGGCTCTCATAGTTTGGTTTTAGCTACACACCGTAATATACTATTTTGTTTTTCATTCATAATTTTACTCTCAATGTTGGATTAGAAGTATCTTGTTGGCAGAGGCTGAAACCCATAAAAAATTGTAAGATGGACGGACGGATTAGAATATTAAATAGGATAGAATTATTTGGAAGAGTGAATAGGATATAACAGAATATTAAACAGGGACATATGAATGATAATTAACCTATATTTTTTTCTTTTAATTCCCCATCTCCTGAGAAAATTATTCAAACTGTGAATCTTCTGTATACAGTTGGACTTAAAGAAAGAGCAAAGGGTCACAAAGCTGCCTGTCTCAAATGAAGTAGGATAAGGCATACTAGCATTGTGATTTATGGTATATTGGATAGGACAGCAGGGATTTCGCAAATTAAATTGGAGACCTTCATGTGTTTAGGTGAGTTTTGAACAATTAGCTAATTGGTGCCTGAAGTAGATATGATGTGATTTCATTAGCTTTCTAGACGTGAAACTCAGTGATGAAGCACCAACAAAGCGAAGAAGAGAAAATAGGGAACCAATCCCAATCCCAATACCAATCAATATCTCAATATCAATTATTCAAAACTCATACCAAGTCTACCTTAGAACCTTTACATGAAGCCTAGATATATATATCTAATGAGGAAACCTAGGAATAGGAAATCAAGGAATTGGAAACTACTAATAAAGCAATAAAAATCCTATTAAACCATTATTTCTAATTATAGTAAAATTCATATAATTTTCTATTTATTAATGATGTCTTTTCAATCCCCATCACTCAGTGGGACAAGTTATGATATGTAAGAGTGATAAAGAAAAAAATTGAAGCAAGAAATTAGAATAGGAAAGAAATGTTGATGACTTGGTTAATTGATTCCTCATAATACATTGTATCTCTTAACTAATGCTTTATGCTACTATATGGTATTGTTTCGGTATTAGAAGGACCCCATGTGAAACTAGAATCATAACATGCTGCTTTGCACAACGTAAATATCGTTAGTCAAAAGACTCTAAACAAAATAAAAATTGTAGCATGGAGCACGTTTAGTGCATCATGCAATGAAGTTTCAGAATATTTTGAGTCTTTATTTGAGGTATTTTGGTAATTTTAGTAATTGTTGGACATGAGTAGTTAATCATATGTTGAACATGAGTAGTTAATCATATAGTCCATGGACAATAAATTGAGAAATTCTGATGATGGACAGAAAATTATTTGAGGTATTTAGGCACAACCATTTTTAGGCTGGTAAACTATGATGGCCAGAAAATTTCTGATGTTCGTGAGCCGCTTATGGCAAAGCATTTTATAAATTTAACTTCGTAATGATCTTAAAGTGGCAGTAATCTTTTGCCAGTATGCTTAAGTAGTATTCTTTGATAACTTTTTCCTACACCAGTAATTGCCAATGGCGCTAAATCCTTAGGTTGTGTTTGGATCTTTAATTTGTGGAGAGATTTGGATTTTTTTTTTTTGGGGGGGGGGGGGGGGGGGTTGGGGGAGAGAACGTAAACGAAAGAGTGATAAAAATTTAGTTTCTACTAAATTCACTTTTTCCTTCTCTTTTCTTTTCCCTTCACAAATTTACACAAATCCAAAATCGAAACATAGCCTGAAGGGGTGGTGGTCAAGGTTGATATGAGAGCACAGATTATTGTTTTAATGTTTTCTTTGCAATGGTGCGCTGTAAATTGACTGCATAATGAAAACACTTGATGTTTGGAAGATTATATTTACCGCAGTGAATTGCTAATGGTGATTTAATATTATTTTGGGTTTGTAAATATAATATTTATTTTTGGAGGGGGGAGGATTTTCTGGAGTCTTTCCTTATTATAATATGAATAGAATGCTATGCAGTTATAAATTTTTTTTTCTTCTGTCGAAACTATTTATTCATATTGTTTTTCTGTCCAAACGGGCAGGGAATCAAAGCCTGACCACTAGGCTGGGCACTTGCTCATTGTAGCCAGTATTTTTGTATTGTAATCTAATGCACTATGCTTATTTTGTTTAATAACAGGGCCAGGTGAAGCATAAATTATCTTCAAGGGGAAAGTATGTATCGGTAAACATTGGGCCTGTTCGAGTCATTTCTAGTGAGCAGGTCTCTCTCTCTCTCACTTACACACACACACACACACGTACACACACGATGCCATGCAATTCCATAATGAATGTATATGGTTTCCCAATTTCTTATCCATTATAATTTCTTCAAGTACTACAGTTTTTCATCAATTAGGGATTCATTTTGTGAACAGAGCTCTGTTTTGCCTATTCATGCATGGTGTCTAGATTTGCATGAGTAGTGCTACACAAATAAAAAATTTATACAAAATGATGTGCCAAGTTATGATTTTATCACTTTAAAGCAAAAAACCCATCAAGATGACTTGCATTTTCAATAATGTCTTTGTCACATCATTCTTGTCACAAATTATGCCTAAAAATTCTGCAAGCATATTATTTATTTATTTATTTATTTATTTTGTGCATATAGTTGAAGACTTTTGGGATACTCATTTTTTATGTGCCAGACTTGAGAAGTATAGCTGACTAGGGTTTTATTGTGCATTTCCAGGTTCAAGAGGTATACAATGCCATGAGGAGAGATGACCGGATGAAATATTTTCTGTAGTGTAATTTTCGTCTGTATTCTGTATAGAGTTCTACTTATCTAGGCACTGTTTTTGCCCAATGTCGTTTGCTTTTTATTTCCCAATTCTCTAATCCTTTGTTCTTTATTAAAAGCAAAACCTTTGTAGGCTAAGAGAAAAATGATTTCGAAAGTAAACTGTTTTCAAATTAACCGGAGATGGTTTTGATATACAAAAATTACTTTCCATTTACAAGTTCGGCAGAATAAAGCTGGACCGAGGTGTCAGTATGAGTATGGAGGATGGATAATGGATTGTCAACAAATATGATTTGATTATTATGCAGTTGCATTTGGTAGAACTTTCTAACTATGATTTGAGAGTGGGAGTTATATTTTGAGTTTGTGAGTTTTGGAATTATGATTTGAGTGTGGAAAATTTGTTTGGTAAAAGAGTTTTGAATTAAGTGTGAAATTTTTGATATGACATATGATATTTGATATAAAAACTTACAACTCATAATCAAACATATAACTCAAAATTCTATTAAAGTACATAAAAAATTTTAAAAAATTTGGAAAATATTTTTTTTGAATATATAAAAATTAACATATCAAAAAAAAAAAAATTTGCACTGTTCCAGTCAACCGACTGGACGTCCGGTGGAATGACCGGTTAGGTCAAATTTCAAAAAAAAAATTTTGAAAATTACCCTCTCTGAGTTTTCTACAGAGTTGTGAAAAATTAATTCCAAATACCTATCCAAACATCATATTAAAATGTGGGAGTAGAATCAACGTTTGGAAATCGTTCCAAACAGAACCTATTATTGTTCAAAATGATTACTCTTTTTTGATTTGGAGTTTTTAAGAACGGTTTTTTGAGTTTTTAATTCGTATTTTTATATTTTTAGTGATTTTTTTAAAATATTTTATTTATTTATTTTTTGGATTCATTTAATTTTGATGTACTTAAAAAATATAATTTTTGTATAATTTTTTAAAAAAATTCATTTAATACAATCAAATATGAAAATATATTGAATTTTTATGTTTTTATTTTTTATTTGGTGAATTTTTTTAAGTTATTTTCATAAATATTATATTTTTTAAATATATTTAGGTTAGGAGTATCTAAAAAATAAAAAAGTGCACAAAATATTTTAAAATTTCAGTAAAACAAAAAAAAATACAAAAAATGTATAAACCAAACAAGGTCTCTCCAATTTTCAATCTTGTTTTGTAGAAACCTATTTCTCTGCATGGATTCGGGGTTTGAAGCAAGAGGGTATGCATTGGGTAAAGGACAATCAGTTTTGACTGAGTAACTGCTTGTTTGTTTGATTGTGTTTTTGGTGTTTTCACAAACAAAAATAATGAAAGCACCATGGCTTAGGCGTTGTCACTGCCAGTCTAACCTCTTGCATGGGTAAAAACAAAGGCAAAATAACGAAACAGTGAAAATAATTTGTAAATAAATGGGTAGGTTTTGAAAATGACAACTGAAATGGACATCACAAAAAGATTTAAAATGAGGTGGAAATCACACCTTTTTTTTCTTTTTTTTTTCTTTTTTTTTTTCTTTCTATTTCACTGTTCTTCCTCTCCAACTTCCACCAAGATTCTCCATTGTGGGCTACAATTTCCCCGTTGTTCCTAGCCCCTCCCTAATCCTCTCTTGCCCACTTTCACCACTCCAAACCCCACCCAACCCATCCCAACCCATTTCTCCATTCCTCCCACCCTCTTTTGCCACTCCAAACCTAGGGGTGTAAAAATAGCCCGCGACTCGTGGATGGCCCGAAATCCGCCCACGGTCCAAGATGGGCCCGACCCATTTAGGTCCACTTGGGCCCAGGCCCGAGCTTAACCCGAGCCCCTAGGCTAAGGCCTGGGCCATTGTTTTGAAGCCCAGCATGGCCCGTGACCCAGCCCATGGGCCCGTTTAAGGCCCGGCCCGAAGCTCAACCCGCCCAAGGCCCAGTATATTTTTTAATGGAAAATAATAAAATTTTGGTAGAAAAAAAAAAAAAACAAAAAAAAATGGTTAAGCCGGCCCAAGCTCGAGGCCAAGCCCGGCCCACTGGCCCGAATACCCCTGGGCTTGGGCCTGAACTTATTTTTTGGCCCGTGAGCTTACCCGAATTTTTGCGGAAGCCCACGAGGCCCGACCCAGCCCGAGCCTGGATGGGCCAGGCTGACCAGATTTACACGCCTATCCAAACCCCTCCTCCACCCATTCCTACTACTTCTCCACCCATTCCCATCTTGCCCAAAAACTTAGGGCTTGTTTGGTTTGTTTTTGGGAGAGTTGTTTTAGAAATTTTTTTGGTTTGTTTGGTTGTATATTTTGAGAGAAAATCTTTTTGTGGGAGTTTGGGATGATTTGATATTTTGAAAGAATTGAGTAGATATGTGTGAGAGAAAAAGTGATTGAGAAGGAAAGAGGAGAGAAAAAAAGTGATTGATTGATGTGTAAGAGAGAGAAGTGATTTTGAAAATTATTTGAGAAAAATCTCAAACCAAACAAATTTTGAGAAATTTTTTTCTAAAATTCATCTCCCAAATTCAATCCAAACAAGCCCTTAATCGACCTAAACTCTAGCCACTAAACCCACTCAAACCCCTCTGATCTCTTTCTGTCCAGAATCCACACCTCTTTTCACCCTCCCACTATTGCAAAAATTTGTTATGTACAAGTCTTACTGGTGCTCACTGCATGTGTCCGATGCAAGTGCAATTTTTGTAATGTTGGAAGGCTTTGGGTGATTCCGGTAGCAAGAGTTAAGGTTGATTGGGTTGTTGGGTGGAGTGGAAAAGGAAGATTGGGGTGGAGGGTGGCAAGGTTTGGAGTGGTGAAAGCCAGCGGGAGAAGGGTTGTGGGGGAATTCATAGTCATAATCCCCCGATATGTAAAACGAGCTATCGCAGGATATAGATTCATAGTCATAATCCTGCAATACGTAAAAACTTCGAGCATAAAAGTAACCCCGCGTTACAGCTTAGAGTGGAAAAAGCATTACAGCTTACAGTGGAAAGAGTAAAACGAGCTAACACGGGATATGGATTCACAGTCATAATCCTGTGATACATAAAAACTGCGAGCATAAAAATAACTTCGCATTAGTGGAAAGAGCATTACAGCTTGTTTTTACGAGCATAAAAATAACTCCACATTAGTGGAAAGAGCATTACGGCTTACAGTGGAAAGATCATAACAGTATTGAAGTCCTGAAGTCGAGAAAAAAAAACCATCAAGATGAAAGGAAATAGAAGCTTCACTACTCGAGTTTTGGGAGAAATTTCAAAGTCTAAGAACACAGAAACATATCATAGAACCAGACACAAAATGTATATAGATGAATAAGATTTTTCTAAATGTTAATCTCATTAACAAATTTTGTAAAATCTTGCTCATTCATATATACTCTATGTCCGATTCTATAATATGTTTCTGTGTTAATAGCAAAACTAGAAATTTCACCCTCACGTGCAAAATGTAGACACAACCTCAACTGGGGACAGCAACAAGAAGATGGCCATAGCGATTGTGACTAGCCCGATAAGTTGGGGAACGTGCTCAGTCCTGATAGTCCCACTAGAGTCATTAGCTGTTGATGGTGATGATGTCCCTGTCACTGTGCTAGGAGGACTGGTTGTCGAAGAAGAATTTGTGAAGATCGCATAGTCAGGAGAGGTTGAAGGAATGTTTAGAAGCTCTGCTCGTTAAAATAGTTAAAAAGAAAAAAACACTACACAAAGTTAGCAAAAAGTTAGTGCCCGAAGATCATTAAAGTAGATATGAAGAAAATGACAACAATGTTGACTGAGGCAGGAAACAAATTGCAGTTTCCTTATAAACTACAGATACATAACATCAAAAATTAGCTCGTTGGTTGTTGGCTATCGTTTTTGCATTAAACACATGTCACTGTTCTGACTGGAGACTAATCACGTAATTTAGTTTTTTTGGTTCTTTGTAAAGAGGCCTTTCATGAATTAATGACTAGTTAATTCTAATCCTAGTTTCAAGAATGCCCAAACAAATAATGCTTTGTGTAAAGTAAAATCACATTCATAAACACTTTCTTGGCAATTTGGTAATTATTTTTGCACAAGTGGTGTTGGTATGTCACATATTCATGGGGGCATCAATCACTAAAGGAAACTAATGGAGGAAGAAAAGACGAAAGAACCCATTTTACACTTCAAAAATTGCTTTTATCTTCTTCCCTATAATGGACTTTGGAAAAAGCAGTAAAAACCTAATATCCCAATGTCTCCATAACATTTCTTGAGTACTTTATTTACTTTAGAAAATAAGAAAGTAGTTTTAAAAAGAAACTCAAAGAAAACAAGAAAGTTCTCATAGACGTTTTGAAGTAATTATTCTACTTACACATAAATCAGACACAATTTTCTCACATAGACATGCAACCCACAAAAGAAAAAAGAATCCACCTCATATAAGATAGTTGTGTCTATTTCATATTCAATTTATGTATTTTTAGCTTTTTTTTTTCTGTTTTGAAATGCTTTTATCTAAAAGAAGAGAAGGAAACAAATAAGCCTATAGCATAAGCAAACAAAAAGCTTGCCTTCCCTAACATCACAGCCACTGGTTGTAATAACTACACATCACCCACAACCACCACGGCCAGCCCTTCATCATGGCCATAAATGATGCACAATACCATTGACACATCACGGTCGCCACTATGTCGGGTTGTTACACTTATGCTTTCTTCACATTAATTTCAATTATTCTTTCAAACCGGTTAGGTCAAAATTAATGCTTTCCTGGCCAATAAATAAAAATAATAATAATAAAAAATAAAAAATAAACTAAAAGATTAATTGTTTCCAACATTGTCAAGAAAGATACTATATTAAGGTATCTTGTTAAAATATAAAACCAAAAACATAAACATTCTATTAGAAGTTTAACAACATTAAAATACTTGTCTTTTTAACAAATTATATACCATATTTCACCAAACATGAGAGATATATTACTAAATAATGAGCATTGTTAGGAATCATAAAAAACATATCATGAAATATTTTATGAAAATTCTCCATTCTTGAATTACACATATAATAAAATACCACACATTGATTAAATGATGAAAAATTTTCATGATCCCTAACATTACTCTTAAATAATCCCCACAAGTGCCTGCAAAATACATGTTAGCAATAGTTTTAATCAAAAGTACTTGCAATACTAATTGTGTATCCTCTAATTCAACCCAAATTGTCACATATTTGATTCATTGCCACATTCAGATGATGTTCGAATTCATTTATCGGTATGATGGTATTATTTAAATTTTTAAAAAAAATGATATAGGGATTCAAAATTCATTTGGTTTTTTTATTTATTTTTTAACATTCAATTAAGGTTTCTTGAAGCATATATGAAATATGTATTATAACTCATTTTAAATTAGGCAATTGAGATGCCATTGTACTTACAACTATCTTTTCAAATGATACTAAAATTGTCCATACCAAAAAAATAGAAGTTGATTTTGGTACATAAAAAATTAATAAATACACAAAAATATAAGAAATATACTGAATTTTTATATATTTTTTATATTTTTGATATTTAGTAAATTTTTTGAAGTTTTTTTTACAAATATTATATTTTTCAAGTGTATTTATGTCAAGTGTGTCTAAAAATTAAAAAAATTGATTGAAATATTTAAAAAATTCAGTGAAAACAAAAAAGTAAAATTTGTTGAAAAGTGAATTCAGAGAGTATTATCAGCTTGTTTGGTTCTAATTTTTAGAAAATAATTTTTTGAAAATTCTATTTTTTTATTTTTCGTATTTTAATATTTTCAGAAATTTGTTTTTTATAATTTTTAGACACATCTAACATAAATACACTTAAAAAGTATAATATTTGTGAAAAAAATCTTTAAAAAATATACAAAATACCAAAAAATACAAAAAAAATACGAAAATTCAGTAATTTTTTTTATATTTTTGTGTATTTATTAATTTTTTAAAATATTTTTCCCAAATATTTTGCTATTTAGATATATCTAAGTAAGATGCATTTAAAAAAGTAAAAAAATTACTTAAAATTTAAAAAATATTCACTAAAAACAAAAAAAAATACGAAAAAACAAAAAAACTTAACTTTTAAAAAATTAAATTCAGAAAACTGAAACCAAATATTTTTTCACCAAATATTTTCACAAATATTTTTTCTTTTTTTTTCTTTCTAATGATTCCTAAACATGCTTTTGGTAAAATTAAAAAAAAAAAAAAAGAAAAGAAGAAAAAAAAAAAGAAGAAGAAAGATCTCTTAGCACTCGTTAATGATTAAAGAGATGAAAACATAAATCGTATAAAATTGAAGCTTTGTTTCTCGCTAAAATGGCAGAAGTCAAGATCAATCATTATTTAAAAATTTTATAATACTTAAATCACCCCTTCAAATATAATTTTTGTTTCCCACTTTTTTCTTTTTTTTTTTTTTTTTTTTTTTTTTTTTTTTATCAGCAAAAATCAATAATTAGTTATTAGATTAACATTTGAAAGAATTGAAATCACACCCATACCCCTTAAACCTTACGCCTTACAAAAAAAATCTTCCCTTCCCATTAAAAGAGACTTGATTTTGTTTCTCACATGGTAAATAAAATGAGACATGTGTCTATTTTTAGTTATTATTCAACCAACAATTTCTTTCTTCAATAATGTTTAAGAGTTTTAATTTGAGAACTTTAATTTAATAGAATAATGTAAAGAGTGTCCATGTAAAGGTAAAGCCCAAGCCCACGCTCCTTTCTCTACCTCTCTCTACTCTCCCTCTTCCATCTCATCTAAGGCGTCGTTTGGGAACAGGCTAATTTAGTAACTTTTTGGTTATTTGACTAAAATATAAGCTAAAAAAAACTAATATGTTTGGGATGATTTTTTAACTTTTTACGAAAAGATGTGCAAAAAGTAGAGAGAAAAGAGAATCTTTGACTTTTTAGTATGGATTGTTGACTTTTTAATTTTTTTAGTAATTTTTTGATTTTTTTACTAAACGGGGTGGTTTCCAAACGAGGCCTAAGTATGTATCGTTACTCTTCTTTCTTTTCTACTTCACTGAAAGCAATATTTATTACAATCGTGTTTTATAAATATCTTTATAATTAAAGTAACACGATTTAAGTATTATAAATTTTTCTTTAACATCTTGCATTCAAAGTGTATATATATATATATATATCTTTAAAAAAGGAGAAATTAAAAAAAAAAAAAAAGGCCCTTCACCTTGTAACAAAATAAATTTATTTTCGTTAAAGTAAAACAGGAAAAAAAAAATTAATCATTAAAATTAAAATCAAGTATCCATAAAATATTTAAAACACTTTTTTTTTAATTAAATTTAATGACTGAAATACTCAATTTTATCTAACAAAAAATAGACAGATGATCAACATTGAAAACAAATAAAAAAAAATTAATATTTAAATTAATAAAATAAAAAAATTATAAGGATCAAACCCTGATTTTTTATTTTTAGAATCTTTCCTAGAAAAAATAGAGTATGTGCAACAATAAACCAAAAGTTAGATTTAATTTCCAAAATATGGTAGTAATATCAAAACCAACTTTCTCTCTTAATTTTTATAATTATAAACTAGTAATTTTTTTACAACGACTATGAAATGAATTTGTATATCATTTATAAAATAAAAATAAATAAATGATGTAAACAAATTCAAGAATCATTCGTCTTTAGTTAAATAAAAAACTTGAGATTGTATAAATGTATATACAATCTCAAAAGACTATAATAAGAAAAAAAATGATATAAATTCATATTTTTTGAGTCATAATTAAAATAAAATAAAATAAATTTTTTTAAAAAAAATAACAATTGTGTAACAAAGATCTTATCAGTTACAAGCAAAGAAGAAAATTGATCATCATAAAAAAAAGAAAGACATAATTATGGTGCATGCGGTACATGGAGTGTGTATAGCAGAACTTTCCATACAATCTTATTACTGTACTTACTCGGGCAGTCACTGATGCTGGCATTAGTGAGCTTGCAAGCAGAAGGAAGCTGAAGCAAGCGAGACTCTTGAATACCCATACTCTTCACCTGTTGTTGACTCCCACTGTGAGTCTGCTGTATATAATAACACAAGCATTCAGGTTCGCTCTGCTTGATCTCTGTCACCGACGTACAACACCCCTTCGTCGGCGTATCTGACTTCCCCGTCGCAAACGCCAAGCACGTCGCCACCTTCGTGAAATCATTGGTACACTTCTCTCCGATCGTCACCGCCTCCCCACACACTAATACCAGCAACGCAACAACAAAGAACAAGATCCAAACCCTAATCGTCTTCTTCATCATCACCATTTTCTTTTAGATTTGTATAGTGAATGTGAATGCGATTTTCTCTGAATGTGTTAAAGAGACATTTATACAAACAGGTGGTGTGTGTGAGTGAAGGGGAGTGAGTGGGGGTTTTAATGGCGGAACAGAGCAGAGCATGTGTGGGTGGTTGGAGATGGAGTAAATTCGGGTGTGAATAGATTAGACATAGGGGGCTACTACCGGATATGATTTTGAGCCGGTGTGAATTTAATGAGTGTTGAGCTGTATATTGACCACGCGTCGTCATTTCTTACACGTGGCACCATCTCAACAATCAACAATTGCTTTTTTCTTCTTTTTTTTTAATTCTATTTCAGTGGGTTCACACCTGTTTACACGTACGGCTAAGGTTACACTGGGGTTATCTCCTGTTATTAATTGGATCGGAGAGGTATTATTCGGTCTACTAAAGTTATTTTTAAGTCTGGTTTAAGAAAAAAAGCTTGGGATCTGAATTTCGGCACGCATGGGCATGGCTTCTCAATGTGTGCGATGGAATTTTTGTGTATTTTTATTTTATTTTATTTTATTTTGTTTTTGTTTTTTCTTTCTCTCACGGAAGATGATGGGGGAGATTGTACGGTGAACTTTTTGTAGGAGTTTCGATCATTGCTCTTGAATTAATAATTTAAATTGTTTATACTTAAAAATTAGATAAATTATAAATATACTTCTTGAAATTTATTTAATATACGAATTGTTTCATGTTGTTTGGAAAATTACAAATATCTCCCTGTTAAAATTTTTTATTTAATAGAATTAATTAAAAAAGTGAAATTTTTAACTGTTTACCTATATTATAATACAATTATTTGAATTATTAATTGAAATAAAATTTTAACATTATTAAAAACTGTTAATTAACTTGATAATTTATTAATAAAATGACTTATTTGTTATTAAATTAGAAACCTTAAAGGGTATAATATAATTTCTAGAATCACAAAGAGTAATTTATAATTTAAGTAAATTTCAGAGAGTATGTAATTTACCCTTAAAAATTCATTGATTATATTATTCTTGTAAAAGATTAAATCGATTGGATAACGACAATTATGGCTTATTTTGGCAAGCTGGTTAAAAACTAATTTTTTGGGTCACATCATCCATCTACTTTTTTACATGTTTTTTCAAAAAAAGTCAAAAAATCAACTTTTAACCAATTTTTCAAAACAACTCTATATACTCATATTAATTTCAACAATGATTTAGACCACTAATAACACTAATGCATTGGAAATGGTAAAAAAAAAAAAGAAACAAGGCATAGAAAGTAGGCGGGGCCCACTGCCACATCATTAGTGCTCCTTCTAGTGCTCCATTTCTAGTGCTCCTAAGCATTTTTCTATTAATTTTTTATGGACCATTTATTTTCTTATTAGTCTTTTTTTTTATATATACAAAACTAATCTAAACATGTAATTTTCGTTATCAATCAATTTGATTTTTTACAGAAGTAATATACCTGATAAATTATAAAATATGAATAAATCAAATTATTAAGGGGAACTTACCAATAAATCTCATACACAAAGTTCAAAACCTATCTAATCCCAAAACAAAATACTTGCAACAATTAGTCCTATATATTTTTAATTGTTACCAAAAAAAATTTTTTTTTTTTAAAAATTTACAGATACTGTTACATCCCACTACCCTCGGACTTCCGTCAAACGGTCACCGGAGACTCGTCGGAATATTCAACATCATTGAGAATTCGTCGGAGTATCACTAGAAAGTCGCTGGACTGGAGTATCGCTGGGAAGTCGCCAGAAGTTCACCGGACTGTTATGAATGCCAATGGAAGTCATCGAAATGTCCAGAACGTTCGCTAGATGTTAAGAACATTATTAGAGACTCACCAGAATGTCCAAAATATTGTCCCAAAAAAAAAATGGAGAAATTGGAGCGAAAAAATGTAGCAAAATATGTTAAATATTGATAAACTTAAAAAAAAATGTAATGATAAAAAATAGTAACAATGGAAAAAACATATACTCCCTCCGTCCCATAATATTAGTCCCTTATTCCATTTTGGAAAATGATCGATAGCTCGAAAAAGACGGCTCGAATTGGCTCGAAAACCCCAAAACGACGTCGTTTTGGGGTTTTCGTTTTTTTTTTTTTTTTCTTCCATTTCTGCCATTTTCGTTGCAGAGGCGAGGGAGAAGAGGGAGAGGGAGAGGGAGAGAAAGAGAAGAGAGGGAAGAGGTCGTCGCACAGCTCGCCTCCGGCCGTCCGCCGGCCCGTCGCAGCTCGCAGCTCCGCCATCGCAGCTCTGCCCCGATCGCAGCTCGCAGCTCCGCCCCTCGTCGGCTCTGCCCCGATCGCGTCGCCTCCGCCCCCTCCTCCTCCTCCTCCTCCTCCTCCTCCTCCCCTCCCCCTCCATTTTTTAGGCCCCTTCCAGTCCCCTCCTCCCTCCTCCTCTCGTCTCCTCTCCTCTCCCCTCCCCTCCCCCTCCATTTCTGCGTCTGAAAACAAAAAAAAAAAATTCGAGCCGTTCGAGCTACGTAGCTTTCGAGCTACGTAGCATGGTCCTTCCATTTTTCATTGTCCCAAAATATTAGTCCCTCTTCAAAAATCAAGTACAAAAATAATATAAATTTTCTATTTTGCCCTTCTTTTAAATTCATAAATAATATAAAAAAATATAATTATGACATTGATATTCCCAAAAAAATGTACTATCAAAGGGTAATTTTGGAAAATTAACTTTTAAAAAGTACAATAATTGTACTACCAAAAAAAGTTAGATTCCCCAAAAGGGACCATTATTTTGAGACGGAGGGAGTATTATTTTTTAATTTTTGTAAGGTTTAAGCAAATAATCTCCAATATTGATCAAACTAAAAAGCAAGTTTTGAAACTGTAAAATATTACAGTTTTAGAGTAAAAATCTATTAAGTATTTATCCTTATTAATCAAACTGAAAAACATGTTATCAAATCGCAAAATTTTACAGTTCTAAAGAATGTTATGAAACTGTAAAATTTTGCAGTATTAAACCATGATTTATTCCAACACCAAAAAAAATTGAAACTGCAAAATTTTACAGTTTTCACCGTCTGTAACTAATACTCGAAAACAACTTATTCAGAATTTAAAAATTTTCTCCATTAAAACAGAAAAATAGACTTGTGTAATAGAAAAAATGTAGAAAAATTGAGAAATCGAAGGAAATAATAGATATAGAAAAAATATTGTACTCCAGCAATTATTTTTAATTTAGATCTAATCGGATCTCATGTAGATCTACTCATCAGATTTGAGTAGATCTACTCATCTTCTTCACCGTCGGTGATGATGAAGTCACGAGTTAATGTCGATGGTTGGTGGTTGTCTGTGAATTTCAATCAACGGTGGTCATCGGTCACTGATGACTATATATTAGAAAGAGAAAGAGAATAAGAAAGGTATGATCAGCAGTTGTCGTCCATGACAAAGAAAATGAGAAAAAAAACGTACAAAAAAAAAAAGGAAGACGTAAAGAATGAGGCAAAAAGTAGAGAGAGAAAAAGGAAAAGTAAGACTTTTGTTCTATTCAAAAAGTTGTTAGATTAAATAATATACATATATTTCAAACATGACTTATGAATAATTTCCCCAATTATTAAGCTAAGACCAAAAAATGAATTTAATGGACCAAACGAAGCCCAGGCCGCTAAGGACTATCTTCAGTGAGATTTGGTTCGGATGTCTATGCTCCTTTCTGATCCACTGTAATGAATTTTATTTTATTTTTAATTCAGAAAAAAAAACAAAATTTATAATTATTAAATAGATAATGAAAATATTTCATTATAATTACATGATAGAAAAAAAATTATTATTATTTTTTGGAATCTTCATATATCGTTATAAATTTTATCAACATTTAAAAAAAAAAAAAATTTATGCAATGAAAAATTATTGGATAGTTTTAAACTATTAAGGGTTGGTTTGGGAAGTGGGTTGGCTTTTTGGCTTTTTGGCTTTTTTGGCTATTTTAGCCTGGGCTAAAAAGTTTGGTTTGGGAAGGGCTTTTTGGCTTTTTGGCTTTTTTGACTTTTTTTGTGAGAGAAGAATGTAATAATTATGGGTTAGATGTGATGTTTTGTTTTTTGTGGCTAAAATAGTCTATTTTGTCTTTTGTGGCTAAAATAGCCAAAAAAACCCAATGTAGCCCTTCCCAAACGGAGCCTAAATGGTAATAATAAAGTTGTTCTATGGACCAGATGATTTTCACCAAACATAAATGTCAATGAATGATGGGTCGTATACGTGGAGTTTGTCGTATACTAATGTTATAAAATTATAAAAAAAATATTATATGAACCAGATTTGCTATTGATAAGGGTGCATAATATATTGAGTTCCATCTCTATCATATATCTGTTGGAAAAAATAATTTTATGATGATTTTAATGTAAAATTAAAGTAATTCTCAACTATTGGTTGAGGTGAGATAAAATGAGTTTAGATTCTTTGAATAATGTTACATGCGCTAACTAGTATACTAACTAATGTATCAATTGATGATGTGGCATAATTTAAGATATTTTGATATTTGTAATTTGTATAATGAGTAGGGTCAATAATAATGTTATAACTAGTATTACTACACTAGTTAGTACACTAATTGGTGTATGTAACACGACCGACATTCTTATGGGAAGATATTTAACCATAAAAAGAATGACAAAAAGTCATTAAGAATTGAATGAGAAATTGTCTCATAAAGTTAGCCTCATAAACGAGATATTGGAAATTGTGTGTAATTACCAATCTCACATTGATTGTAAACGAAAGCATTGATGGGTATTTAAACCTCAAGATTTTGATAAGGGCATGAACCCTTTGGGGTATCCAAATTTTTCGAAGAAATGGAGTTATGAATGCTTCAAGAATGGGCTTGGACCAAAACTATGATCCAAGTTAATTATGCAAAAATTGCCACACAAACGTCGCATGCCCGCCTAGACCGAGTCTGTAGATCTTGAGACTTGAGGTTTGCTGGAATAGGTTAGGTTTGGGCTGGACCGAATTGGTGGTCCACCAACCTGTCACGACCCAAACTCGCCCCTATAGGTTTAACATCGTAACCGGCCAGTAATCCTTGGATTACCGAAGGCCTCAGAACTGATTAGCAAAATTGAGAGGCTAGCGGAAGCAAATACATAATTAAAATTGTCTAATGAGCTGTACTGACTTATATGAAACGAAATATTTAAAACTTTATATATGCATTCAATAGTCATTTCATAACATTATTAAAATTGTCTAATCAATCTTTGGACGTCGACCTACAACCACAAAAGTACATAACACAAGCATATCTTATCATTACACATTCATGTGGCCATCACGGCTTAGCTTTCATTACATTGATTCTTATTCTTTCTTATCACATTGCTCAAAACACACACACTTGCATTCTCTTAACTTAGTATATTCTTTACTTAGTGTGTTTCTAACCCATAACCTCATTATCATGGCTTAATTAAGTCTTAGGAATGCCTAAGATGCAATGAGGATGCCAAAACATGAGTTGGAACACTTAGTCAAATTTCTGAAAACAGGGTCTCCGCTCGATCGTAACTTTCCTCGCTCGAGCGGACATGCAAACATGAGAGGGGTCGCTCGAGCGCATATTCCTTCGCTCGAGTGATCTGCAAAAACATGAAACTTCTGGGAGCTTGCATTTCACGCTCAAGCGGACTCATGGTTGCTCAAGCGGAAGTGCACGCACTCAGAGCGGTCGCTCGAGCTTGAACTCCTACGCTCGAGCGTAGATGCAGAATCTGGAATTTCCAGATTGCACCTCCAAGCTCAAAACTCAAATTCAACCTTCCAAAACACATCTCTTGGGCCCCAAAACTTGAGATAACATAGTAAACTTGCAAAATACGATGAATTAAGGATCATTTCATAAAATCATGGCCCAAGAGTTTGCCAAAAGCTCCCAATTTCAACTTAAACTTTAAGAATGTTCATGAACACAACATGCATGGATTTTCTTGATCTTGAGCTTCTCAAAACATGATCAAATACCACAAAACAACTTGAAACTTGAAGATTTCCCATAACTAAGATGAATTTCAAACATGCATGATATGAATCATGTTCAAAATGATGGAAGTAAACTAAACTAAGCATGCATGTATGAATTAACTCTAAATTCATCATCTTTGGTCCAATTCTTGTACATAATCACAAATTCTTCTTGACATGATCTACTTGATGGGTAAAACTCATAATTAAGTCTTAAATCCTTACCTAGAATCTTGAATTACTCTTATTCTTGCACAATCTTGGTGAATTCAACACAAAACCTTCAATTCTTCTTCAATCTCTTCCTTTCTCTCTCTAGAATTGCACTCTCTCTCTCTTTCTAAAATGAGTTCTCAGATTTTTGTACTAAGGTGTAAAAGAAATGAGCTCAAAATGAGCTTAAGGCTCATATATATAGCTATGATGCTAAAATACATTAATTAGAATATAAGGCTAACCAAACACGACTTAATTTAATCAAACTGAATCAATTTTTAATAAAATTTGCCATAAGGTTTTAAAAATTCCAAATAACATATTGACGTAATCAATTTAGGTTTTGGATGCCGATAAGGCTTTCAATTTTCATATTAAAGCGGAATTCCAGACAGATATTTCTACAAGTAACAGATAGGGAGCCAAAATCATGCAAAATACCGACCAAACACATAATTTATTTTAATCCTCCCATTAGCATCATTAATTACGAATTAGAAACTAATTATGGATCGGGGTTGTTACACAACCTAATCTTTTTGAGCCAAGTTTATTTGATGGCTACAGATATACACACATGTCTATATTGTGTGTAACATCTATAATTAAGATGGTAATTTACACCATCAGTTTTCTTGCATTACTTCTTGACACATGTCTATATTGTGTGTAACCTCTATACTTAAGATGGTGATTTACACCATCAGTTTTCCTGCATTACTTCTTCAGTTTTGCAGAAATTAAATTCTACATTTGTGGTAGAAAAGCTCCTCTCTCTCCCATTGTGTATAAAAGGAGACATCATCTTTGGTTTTAGAGATAGAATTTTTTGCCTCCATATTATATAGTCAATCTGCCTATATATTTTCCTTCCTATGTGAGAGAGTGCTGCTGTTATCAGTTTGCCGAAGCTAACAGAAGGTGCTCATGCATTAGCGAGTTCCATACCGTCGTATCCTGAGAGACAGATACCGACAGACTTTCAATACGCACGATGAGGCGGTAAATCTGTTTTAAAGAGACTGTGGTACTACACAAGTTTCGGTTTGCTATATTTTTTATGCTTTATCTTGTTATGTATTTCTGTTGAATCTAGTTGTAATTTCCAACATAATTTCTTATTCTGTATTGTAATTTATTAAATATAAATCTATTTATTTGTTTATTTTATTTAATTACACAATTTAGACAACAATATCTACTTTAATAAATTTATGAATACCTAAGTGTATATCCTTTTATTTTTCATACGCGAAACGTATCTTTTATCTCATATTATGTGAAAATTAATCAGCACTATTGTATTGATGCTGTTTAGCATGATGGACCAGTGCGGAATTCAATAATATTTGAGTTTTTGGCAGGCCAAGGATTGAGCTCTTATTCATGAAGAGACTAGTGTCGTTATAAAATATTTTAAAATTATTGCTAAAAATATTTACCAAACTTTCTTTCTTCGTTGTCAATTGTTAAAAAATTTTAACAAAAATGTTGCCATTATTTGTTGGAAAATGATGATAAAACCAAAAGAAAAGAAAAATAAATTAGCTTTAAGGACTAAAATAAACTCTAATAATAGGACTTAAACTCGACTTATATTTCTCTTATTTTTTTATTCTGATTTTATTTCTCTTTTTTTATTACTAACTTAAATATGAGAGAAACTTTTGGGTCAAATTCTAGTAGGCTAATGCTAATGACGTTCTAAGTGTGCAAACAGGTAAGTTTTTGAAAGGCTCCAAAAGATATCAAGTAAAAATTCATAGCTAGTTTCAAACCAAACCCCCCCCCCCCCCCCCCCTCCCTCTCTAGTTTCACCTTGCACACTTATGTATTGTCAATCAACTGCAAATATAATGCATTATCACTGTTATATCTATATAATAAGGGAAGAGAGTTTTTGAATTTATCTTGCAGACAATTGTCATACTAAGACATTTTAATGATCATGATTCATTTATATATTTAGATGGACAGCTGAGATGAAAACCTTCTCTCTCACTCTACCTGAATTTCCCGCTCAAGAGTCACAAACTTTGCAACCACCCATCCTCATCTGTTGCACCTCACCTTTCCACATTTTAAATTTCAAAACACACGCATCCACTCCCTACAAAAGAGAGACCCACACTCATCAAACTCTCTCTATAAACTCTCCTCTTTTTTTCTTTCAGTCTCACTTCCAATTTTCAAATTTCAAAACACCCACGCTTATCCAACTCTCTATAAACTCTCATCTCTTTGTCTTTCAGTCTCACTCTCAATTTTCAATTTTCAAAACACCCACCCTCTCTATTTCTCTCTCTATGCCTTATTTTCCTCTCCGACGGTGATACATCTCTTTCAGATGATGATACATCTCTTTCCGACGACTCTCTCATGACCCAGCCATGGTGCTGCTCATCACCTCCTCCAGTCATCACCACCGCACAACACCACTTTCTCCAGCCATCTTCACCGATGTTGCTCATCACCACTGCCACCACTCATCATCGTCGTCGCCATGGATAGATCGACATCAGGCTACTGCCAACGTTTTTTTGGAGAGCTCCCCACTCTCCTCCCTGCCTTTTTAACTCTCCATTCTTTCCCTACACACTATCACGAGAGAGAGAAATCACATCCACTGTGTTGTGTGACTGTTTGATGCATATAGGTCACATATTGGAGTGTTGAGACATCTTTGATCACTGGAAGGACTATACCAATGTTTTGTGAACTGGGTTTCTGAGAGAGAAAGAGAGAGAGAGAGAGAGAGAGAGAGAGAGAGAGAGAAAATGAGAAGCAAAGTGAAAGAAAATAGAAGGAAAATGGGAACAGAGGCAGCCATGGATGAGATCAAGAGAGAAAAGGGATGTAGTGTGGTGGGGCCCTGCGTCTGGCTAAGTTTGGCTTTAGTAGATGAGGGTTGTTTGGATAAGGACTAATTGGAATGTGAAACTCTTTTTTTTTTTTTTTTTTGATTTGTTCCCTGACCAATGTTTATCTTCCTCTTTTGAGAAGTGACTCATCCATGTTTTCCATATATAGAGAGATATATCCGAAGCATATTTTTTGTCATCTTCTTCTCTTAATTTTTTAATGAACCTCCAATGACTAATTATGTTAAAGTTTACACATAAAAATAAGTGGGATTTAATTTTATTTGACAAGTTTCAATAATTACAGGGGTGTTTTAAGAAATTAGTTAAAATTTTGTGTTATCTTACTGTTTGTGTGTTCTGTTTGTTTTTTATTTATATAGATTTTTTTTTTTTTTTTATGCGGCTTATGGATTTGGATTTAATTTTTAAAAAAGTTTTCGGTCTGAAATAATAGTTGATCTTTATAAAATGGGTTTTAGGTCTGAAATACATATGACTCAAAAAAAATGTTTGAGGTGACATTGTTTAAATACATTATATATATGAGAATTATATGAGAATTTGAAGAAAAAAATGAGAAAAAATGTCACCTCAAACATTTTGACTTTTAGCAATGAATTTGATAAATTATATTTTAACTTAAACGAACCGCAATCGTACGATATCTGCTAAAGTCACGGTCGGCAGTGGTGTTGCCGTAGATGGTGGCGGAAGTCTTATGTGTGAAGTTTTATATTATAGTGAAATTATTGTCATCTTGAATTGATTTATTATAATTGATTTCTATAGTAGTGAAATTATTATCATTTTGAATTGATTTTTTTGTAAAGGATATGATACTAATATTAATAATTTATGTTGATTGATTTTTGTAAAATATGTGTACCAATATTATTTACACCGTCCCTTTAGGCACAGGCATACGCTAGTATATATATGTGGGAACATATTTTGTGAGTAACAACACGTGGCCAAGGTGGTACCGAAGTGCCAGTTGAGGTGCCACGTGTCCTGGACATGATGCCAAGATGATCTCAGCTAGGCCGAGGTTATCTATGAAGATGCCGAAATCCGAAGTAAACGGATAAGCTATAAGAGTCCTAGAATGGAGGAAGACTTCAACTTGGATAAGGACAAAGCTCTTAGGAGTTTATCTTTATCTGTTAGAGAGTCCAGTATGGGTATTGGGCCAGAGTCCAAAGGAAGCTAGGCTTCTACAAGAATCAGGTTAGTGCTGGCTATAAAAGAATAACACCCTCGTGGGTCTAAGGTACGCTTTTTGTATTCTGGCTTGTAAGTTAAGCACAATTGCTTATCTTTGAGAGATATTAATTACTGACTTGATCGTCGAAGTCCTCGGGTGGACGAACCACCGCCGGAGTCTTTTCTTTCTGTGACAAGTTGTTCGGGCATGATCTATTCTGCCAGTGTTCTTCAGCTGAGTACCTGTTTGGCAGTGTGGTCAGAAAACAGCACACACAATATATATATATATATAAGTTTGACAATCTACCAAGAGACCCTTTTTATTATTTTAATTTCCTAACTTTTTGGCCAAAATTAGAAAAGTCAGTTTACATAGAACTATAACATGGGATGATTAAACACAACAAAATTGTTCAGCTCTTTATGACTTGTAATATCATGAATGTCATTACCACATCCGAATACGATGTCTACAATGTCATTTTTTGCTTCCGTCATCCTGTCCTCTAGTACATAATTCTTTCCCAGAAGTTTTTTCTTTTTTCTTTTTTCTTTTTTTAAGGTACATATGAAGGGGAAAAAAATCCAGCTTAGTCATTTATAACTTGTATTTTTTTTAATGATGATCAAGGTTGTGTTTTTTGGGCCCATCATTGCAAAATAAACTCCATCTACAATCATTTACAAATCACATGTATGTGTGTTAAGTCAGAAAAATTTAAAACGTCTAAATTATTGTTAATCTTAAAATTCACTATTTAACGTTTAACTGTCTGTTCTAGTTATTACTATGCTAACTTGAAAATGGGGACTTAGTCTTAGCTAGAAAGAAAGAAAGAAAGAAGGAAAAAACTGAGGGGATTCTCGTTAGTCATGCCTTCTTCTTGGTCCCAAGAAAAATCATCAAACAGGACTCTACTCTCCCCCTCCAAGGAAAAACAAGAGGAAAACATTGTATATAAAGCTTAAATAAACACCAAATTAGCCATTAATCTAAAGCGGGAAAATGTTTACAAACAGAAAGTTTATACAGAAAACACATCCAGAATGATGTGTTAATGGCATTTTGGAAACTATGAGAACAACAATAGATGTTTTGATTAGAAATGAAGGAACCAAAAAAATCACATCATTCTGCATGAAAATTCTGTACAAAGTTTTGTCTGTATATCATTGCTCATCTAAGGTGAAGGTGCCATGGTGTCGAATGATCTCCCCCTGACTGATAGGCAGGTAATCTTCGATGGCTGATTATGCGTGTTATCGACTGTGCACGCAACAAAGTCAGGCCGGTGGAGCGCTAGAGTCAACCGGTACTTCTCAGCATCCAATCTGGTAGCATCCAAAAGAACGTGCCACAAGTTCCTATGAGCCTCCGATATCCAATGCATAGAGTACCGCGTACCTTTCACATCAGCTGGGTAAGAGAAAAGGCCTTTTGGGCTATGTTTACACTTCCTTCGAAAGTATTGACTCAGTTGTGACCCTCTGATCCTCAAATCAAGCCATGTTTCTGGTGCTGCCACAACTTTTGAATCCTTATAACCTACAAACTCCCTTATGAAATCGTGTTCTTCGTCTATAACGGTCATATAGTAGTTTCCCCTGAAAAAAGGGTATGATTCACCAATCATCATCATGGCCTCTTTCAAAGTTGGTGTGAAAATGACCAAGTACTCATCTTCATTCAGCCCACATTGCTGCAAAGCTCTGTTCCTGACTTGTATCTCTGGGATTGACATAAAATTGCCTTGAAACGATGATTTCTTCGTGAGGATGTCGAGCAATCTTGAAGGCTCCAATGGGGTTCTGTCAAGGTCGGAGAGGCTGGCGTTGAAGGACGGTGAAGATGAGTCTCTTGGACCTGTGTTTTTGGGCTTTTCGTCGGGCTGAGTAGTCTCTGAGGACTCCTCATTGACACAGAGAGTGTAGAGATCAATGTTATCAGCTTCTTCAACTAGGCCATTGCTGTATTCTGGGTACTTGGCAAAGACATATTGTTGTACATATTGCATCTCACTTAGGGTGATTGGGCCAGACCATCTTAGGTCTAGGCCATGGAGGGTTGAGATTGCTTCAGCTATCAAGTGGGCTGGAATTACTGTATGTGCTTTCTGTTTTTAGAAATCAATTTTTAGTACAACAAATGGTTGATCAACGCAAATGCAACATTAGAGATGAAGAAAAATCAAGGGGGAAACTGAAAATTAGTGGAAAAGTGAAAATAATTACCGAAGTGCAAGTGGTGTCATGCTCTGTTGCAAGCAAAAATTGTACTCCTACTTCTACCCAGGGATAGAATTAGAAGAAGACATAGCTCTGTGAAGAATATTGTTTTTCATAGAATTTTAAAAATATATATATTATTTTATACATAAAATGAGCTCCAATATAAAAAATATATAGCTCATTATTCTCCCATCTTGCATTTTCTTTCTATTTTGCACAAAAAACTTCTTCACCGTATTAGAAATACTTTTATGGTATTTAACTTGTTTTCTATGTGTATATAATTATATATCGTATTGTATATACAGGTATGTTTGCGTATATGGTGGAAAAAAAAAAAATTTCTTTTGACTCCTTAGATAATGAAATCCTAGTTCCGCTTGTATCCAAGTACAAATTTCAAGCATGAGATCATTTGTCTTATTCTTTGTCCCATCGTTGATGGGGTATATGGAAAAGAGAGTGAGACAAATGATCAATGCTCCAAATTTCATTTGCACTTTCATATTTTTGTGATTGTTTTCACCTCTTTTCATTGTATTGAAATTCTTTAAAAAAATCAAAGCAAAAAAAATGTAAGCATAAAGTTATGTTTGGATTTTGAGTTTATTAAAGAAAAGAAAAATTAAAGAAAAATAGAATTAATTTCCTCTCATTTTCCTATATATATATATATTACACAAATTATATCCAAACACAAACTGAAGTAAATTACTGGAGAATATACCTTGAAAACCATGCTACTTGGTCTGCTAGTTTGAGCTGGTGATTTGGGTGCAGAAGCCAATAGCTGTTCTCCCATTTCACCTTCTTCAACATCCTGATCATATTATAAAAAAGTTAAAACTATTATAAATCTTGTATCCAAAAAAATAGATTAACCATTAACAGAAGGTATAAGGAAGTTGAAAACAAAAACATGTTTGCTTATTATTTTCGCTTTCAAAAAATTTCTATAAACAGAAAAAATATATATATATAAATTCACTACCTCTAAAGGGAGTGATGGATGCTTCAAAACAAAATTAAAAACTTATTTTTGGAAGAAAAGGGAAAGAAAAAAAAAAAAATCAGAAGAGAGAAAAACAGACCTTAGATTCTTCATTGAGAGCAATCTGTTCTTCAAAGTTTCTTCCCATGATTATGAATCTACTTACAGTGAAACTGATATTATGGGTCTTTGAACTAAAAGCAGAGTTTGAGATAATTGAACTTGACATTTATTTATAAATACTTTTTATTTATTCAAGCACAAATAGGATGTCAAGATTGTAATATATAAAAAGCTCAAGACAGAGAGAGAAACGACGACGCATTGACGACAGCAATGACTTGCAACATACAGCTATATGTATGAAATAGCGGTTCAATTTATTTATTTATTCTCATGCCTTACCAACTATCAACAGTGAATGCATGAGACTACAGTCATTTTGGTCCAACTTTTAGAATTATTTATTGCTTCTTTTTTTTAAAAAAAAAAAAAATTTGTTAAATGTTTGTTGTAACTTGTGATTAAAGTTTTTTAAGGTAAAAATAGTTAAATAAGTTTAAAAAAATAAAAAACTAAAAAATTAGAAGAGGAGTTTTTTTTTTTAAAATCATGGATCATTTGTCCTCAAAACTCATTGTTCTGAAAGACTCTGAATTGTACGGTGTCGGAAAAATCTTGAAACTCCAAAAAAACTCAAGGCACCATTGTGCGCCTAAAAACACATTGAAAATACAAGAGAAATTTTGAAGAATTGAGAATATACACATTGAATTATATGCACGGTAAAAATTAAGAATTCCTCGCCTTTATTAGATCGTGTTTAAATTCTTTAATTATATATTAAAAAAATTATACAAATGCCTCTTTTTAAAGAGGTGAAAGTGATATAAATTTATAACTGAAGTATTCTTAACATACAATTCTAAAATTAAGAAAGATAGAATGAGAAAATTAGTGATAAATCCAATTTAGAGAGTGTCTAAGGAATTAGGTCTAATGTATTTTTTTTTTATTAATGAGAGATCTACCATTTGTGAAATAGTTTGGTGAGAGATGCTTTTACTTGTTTTGAATAACATTTTATTTCTAATTTTGTCTCTTAATTTATTTGTTGACTTTTTTATTGGTAATAGATCTGTCGTCGACGGAGGATGACAATCTAACGACGGAGACGAGATAGAGATAGAGAAAGAGAGAGCGCGAGCTGAGCTATGGAGCTTCTTCATTCTGTCGATCGCCGGAGTGGAATCGTCAATTTGAGGCAAAATCTAGAGAGAGAGAGAGAGTGAGGAGGAGGAGAGAGAGGGGAAGCCTTTTTTGTGTTTACATAGTGCAAATCATGTATATACATATATGGAGGGTATTTTGGTTATTTAACGTAAACTTGTTCTTATGAACAAGTTAATTCAGCGATTGAACTTCTCACCAAACAAAATTTCAAATTGAACTTTTGGCCCAACACCCAGATAGAATAACATTTGACACTAATTGAAGAAGTTTATGTGTAATTAATCCAATAATAATCTAACTGAATAAGACACCCATATGACAATTAGCTAGGTTGGACATATATGCTCTAAGCCACCCAACAAATTTAAAATTTTGAAGAGATGGTGACCTTTTGAGCATTTTAGAACCGTTGGCTTCAGACACGAGGATATGTGGGCCTCACTTGGGTGATATCAGATTTTCAAGAAAAGGGATTAATTTAGGTGATGAGGATTTGTCTTGTTTAATAATTGGGGTTTTGAAGTTGGACCTTTCACTGTTTAATTTGTCTTTTAAAATGACAAGAATTATATAGATCTTTTCAAAAAAATTTAATATTTTAAAACTTATTTTTTTTACTATACTACCCTCATATATATATATATCAATTCTCTTGTAAAGTCATCCTTACAATATATTTCAGAGTAAAATTTATTATAATTCAAAATAAAATTTTATATCGTTAAACACATATATTGCCTTAGAGGTAAAATTTTTCACAAAAACAGAGTACATACCAGAGTAAAATTTTACTCTCATTCTATCAAACAAAAACAAAGCACATACCAGAGTAAAATTTTACTCTTATTCTATCAAACAAAAACAGAGGACATACTAGAGAAAAACATAGAGAAATAGAGAAATAGAGAGATAGAGAGAGCACATATATTGCCTTAGATCTGGTTTAAACCAGATACTGTCTGAAAAACATAACATGATGAGGAGACAGAGAGAAAAAGATGGAGGTAATATAGATCTGAAATGATAGATCTCAAATTTGAGGTCATCAATCTTAGATCTGAAGTCTTGAACACTTAGGATGACGATGGTGGCATCGAATTGCGTTGGTGGTTGAGATGCTAGTGGTGAAACGGTGGTGGCGGCGGCGGTGGTGGTGACGAACATCATCGATGGTTGAGACGGTGTTGGTGGAGACAACGGAGGTAGTGGAAATGATGGTAGTCATGGTAGTTGTGGTAGTAGAGATAGTGATGGTAGTGGTGGTGTAGATGGTGGTAGTGGTAGTGGTAGAGAGCTCTTAGAAAGAGATAGAAAAAGAAAGAGCTGAGAAAGAGATGACAAACTGATGGAGAAAAAGAGAAGAAATATAGAGAGTGTGTATAAAGGAGTAAATTTGTCACACAAAATATAAATTTGAAAATTTGTGTCCTTTATACAAGACTTTATAATTATGAGGGGGCTTTGAAAATATGATTTTTTTTATTTTTTATTTTTTATTTTTTGGGTCCTTTTAACAAAAAAATGAAGGTAAGATGGGTTTATGGTCAAATTTTCCTTAATAATAATTTTAGGTCATGTTTGTTTGGCCGGATTAGATTAGGTTGGATTAACATTCCCATGACTAATAATCCTAGGACTACAAATCCCTTTAGATTGTATATCTTATCCTATGTTTGGATTGGGTTAAGATTATAAGGAGGGATTAACAAAATATTATCCAATCCAATGTTTGTTTAAAGGAATTGGAATAGATAGAACATAGGACATCTAATACATCGACCATATTATGGTCATTTGATAGGTTAGTCCAGACTTTGACTTAGTCTCCTAATTTATATCTCACCCCCTATATGAGATTGAATAGTTCATCATATGTGGGACATCATATTTGAATGGACTGTTAGTCCATACTTTAATTTTTTAACCAAATATCAGATTAATAATTTATTGGACTATTAGTCCAATTCCAAACACATATCCACCCAAACAAACATGACCTTCATATACTCAACCTTATTATATTGGAAAGAAATTTAATAATAATAATTTTAGGGTTTAGTAAAAGAAATTGCACTGTAAAGCATTGGAACACTAGAAGCCAATTGGCTCTATCATAGTGTTAGGTGGGATAGATTTGTGCGAGTAATTCAAAAATAGGTTTATTAAGTGAATAAGTAGAAGAGAAAATAAAAATATTATGAAAATAGAGTCAAATTGGAGAGTCATTCTTCATTAGAGATGCAATAGGACTCTTTGATTGAGGAGTTGGCTTCAGAGATTAATTAATGTTAATTTTTTTTTTCAACTTAATTGGAAGGAGAAGATCTTATATCCTGTATTAGATATACTTTGTTAAGATGGCTATGGAATAATCATTTCATTTTATTTTATTTCATTTCATTTCATATTCTTCTTCTTTTTTAGGGGCATATATTAGTAAGTTAATAGAATTAAATTACCACAGGAGGCGATCGCTACTCTCATTAACTCAAATACCAAAACACACCTCATTAGTACCTGTTGGGATTGGGGATCCCGCCCAAGACCTTATAGAAACCATGCCAAGCAGAAATACACACCCACACACAAGGAGACACAATATTTTACGTGGTTCGGCCTCAATGCCTACGTCCACGGGAGAGTAGCCGATTTTCACTATACCAATGGAAAGATTACAGAAAGATTACAATAGAGGAGGAGCTCACACTCTCCTCACTCACCCACTCTCCCGTCTTCTCGCTCACACCGAGGGAGACGGGTCTCTCCGTCTCACATCTCACCCTCACTGATATGCTCACTCTTGGCTCCCACACTCTCTAATTTTCTTCCTCCTCTCTACATCTATATATATACACATGGAGAAGAGAGGACAACAAACATTGGTGAGTGGTCAACCACCCCACTCCCTTGCTAAGTGCTCCACTCCCTTGCTAAGTGCTCCATTCTCTAATGGGGTGGGTGAAGTGGTGACCATTAGCTAGTGGGTGCTCATAGTGGATTCTCCACAATGGGTGATATCTTAACAAATCACCCGCTCAGCCCATGTGAGGTGATCCACTGCACACACTGCTGCTAATCTTGTTACGCCCAAAATTCAACATAGTCTTCATCTCTTCACTGAGACGCTGCATCCCCTGAAAGCTAGAGATAATACACCAGAGATACAAGAGGAGGAGGGAATCCTACATCCTCAACTCAACTCACACCACTCTCTGATTTGGAGAGAGCCTCTGCTCCCATCTCCCACGGATCTCTTCCACGCTTCCTGTCTCGGATGTCTTCAGCATAGTCTGCATCTCCTCTCTGCGATGCTTGCACCCCCTGAAGCTAGAGATAATACACCAGAGATATAAGAGGAGGAGGGAATCCTATATCCTCAACTCAACTCACACCACTCTCTGATTTGGAGAGAGCCACTGCTCCTATCTCCCACAGATCTCTTCCACGCTTCTGTCTCGGATGTCTATACCTGCTATACTTGAACTTGCGTAACCAAGATATCCGATACCCCCTGATTGGATGTCCTGCACCTCCTGCTCGGATGCCCTTGACTGTCATGCCTTATCTCGCAGGACAAGTCTTTGGAGCAATAGAAAACTCGTCGTTTATCCCATTAACGTCCTCTGTCTTCTTTGCTCGGAGCTTTTCCTCTGAACTATCAGCCTTTGCCCTCTGCACTTCTGAACAACCTCCTGGCGTTTCCACATACGCTTGTTGTCTGTGCCTTTGCAATCCCTGATTTGCTGTCCAGTAGATTGATGGTTGACAGTAACTCCATCTGTCAAAGCATCGTCAGCTATGCACTTCCTTGCATAGGGAACACGGGAGCAACTAGAAAATTTCAGAGTTTGACACATCAACATCCTCAATTTTCCTTGCTCGGAGCTTATTTCTTTGAACAACCAGCCTTTGCCTCTGCACTTCAGAACAACTTCCCAGCGATCTCATACGCCCGTTGTCTGTGCTGCAATCCCTGATGTTCGGTTCTGTCTCACTTGTACGTCCGTACTGATGTTTAACAGTTAGCCCTTCTGCCAAGACAACTTCCACCGATCTGTACAAGTTACCACTATGCAACCCTGTGCATAGTGCTCGCACCCATGGCTTCTGGTCTCCCTGCGTCGAGCTCGCCTGAGAGATCTGCATCAACTCTATCCTCTGCTGCCATGGAACTCAAGAAACCACCATAGAGAAAAAAAAGGACTTGCCACTCATTGGCGCGCACTCTTGCGTTTGTCTCAATTTCTCTGTCTAGAAGTTCCTGTGAACTTTCAACAACCCGCTGCTGCACACTCCTCTGGCGCCTCTGTATGATACTCTACCGTACCCTTGCACTACTGCACGTCTGCATTTGTGCCCCTACGCTTAGTATGCTCCTCTGCAACTATTGTTCTACAGGTCCACGTACCACCAGTACTTACTCGTATACAGTAGCTCCAACAGCCACAGCATTTCCCTGAGCCTGAACTGGTTGCCAAATCATCTATCCGTCGATGAATGCTCTTCTCTTCTGATTGAACCAGATCCTCCGATGAACTCCGGAGATAATCATCTTTGCAATCCTCTGATCGCCCCTGACCAATCCTGATCTCCCTCGATCTGCCATTTGATCATCAAGTCTGGTCTGCAATCCTCTGATCGCCCCTGACCAATCTTGATCTCCCTCGATCTGCCATCAAGCCTGATCTCCTCTGGCCTTCAATGATCTATCTCGAGTTGTATCTGGTTGTCCAATCTGGTTAGAATCTACCCATTCTAACCTCTTCAGTAACTCCGCAGCGTTCCACAATATCCGGCAACCTCCCTCCGAGTATTAAAGATGACAAACTCCCATGTTTTAACAATCTTTAAAAACCGTTCAGAATTTCACCATTCTGACCTCGCGGTTGCGTCCGGAACGGTCCGATTAGCTAGGACCAACATTCGCTGCATTTCCGGGGACCTCACTGAAAAATATCCCCGAAAGTTGGGCCACATCACAATTTTCTGAAAATTCTGGGCCAAATTGCAATTTTCAGAAGTTCAGGGAATATTCCGTGTACCAACAGACTATTCCGTCCACTGCACCCGATGCCGTCCGTCCCCTTAATCTGCCTTCTTTTTACAGAAACTCCGTCTCCAAAATCTGACCGTACAGATGTGTCCGGAATACTCCAAATAGTTGGAAACCACTATTGGATCGCCAAAAACGGACTCCAAATGGTTTAGATCTAGCCAAAACATTTTGTACGCCTCAGATCTGCGGCTGCACCATAGCCGCGAAGCACTGGATCCTTCCTCCTGTGGCTGTACCATTGCCGCGCAACACAGGATCCCTCCCTGCCTCTGGTTGACCTGTCAACCCTTGCTGACGTGGCAGATGACGTGGCGGCCACGTGGCAGTCCCTGACTGGCCCACGGTGCCACATGGCACTGACGTGGCACGCCACGTGTCGATGACGTGGCATGATGACGTGGCAGACACGGGCCTACCTTTGCTGACGTGTCCTGTCACGTGGACTGCGCGTGTTCACCGTGCGTGAGCACCGCGCGTGCGCTACACACGCTCCTCCCCACTCGTCTTCCTCCTTCAGCCGCGCGTGGCGCGCGTGCGAGAGCGTGATATGACGCACCGGTTCCCTCCTCGGCGCGTGGGGCGCGTGGCTGAGAGTGGGACTCACACGCCACAGTCTAGGGGCGCGTGAGGGCGCGTCCGGCCTCCGTTTGGGGTGTTCTTTGCATTTCTGTAATCCTCTCGCCGAGCTCTTCCTCCTGGTATGCTCAAAACTGGATTTCGCGCAATCCGATTTCTGGGCAGATTCGAAACAGCACGGGTTTTTGTTCCAAAACGCCACCGACGAGGCTCTGATACCACTTGTTGGGATCGGGGATCCTGCCCAAGACCTTATAGAAACCATGCCAAGCAGAAATACACACCCACACATAAGGAGACACAATATTTTACGTGGTTCGGCCTCAATGCCTACGTCCACGGGAGAGTAGCCGGTTTTCACTATACCAATGGAAAGATTACAGAAAGATTACAATAGAGGAGGAGCTCACACTCTTTTCACTCACCCACTCTCCCGTCTCCCTCGCTCACACCGAGGGAGACGGGTCTCTCCGTCTCACATCTCACCCTCACTGATATGCTCACTCTTGGCTACCACACTCTCTAATTTTCTTCCTCCTCTCTACATCTATATATATACACATGGAGAAGAGAGGACAACAAACATTGGTGAGTGGTCAACCACCCCACTCCCTTGCTAAGTGCTCCACTCCCTTGCTAAGTGCTCCATTCTCTAATGGGGTGGGTGAAGTGGTGACCATTAGCTAGTGGGTGCTCATAGTGGATTCTCCACAATGGGTGATATCTTAACAGTACCTAAATACTGCTCATGGTGTCAAGTCATTTCATTTCATATTGATTCTAGTAAATCAAACGCTACTTCAAATACTCTTGGTTATTACTTATTTGTTACTTCAAAATTTTTATTAACTTTAAAAAAAGTTATAATTATAATAAGTAATTAGTTGTGCTTGTTATACTCCACTAATCACCAAATGTCAAGTCTCTACTGTTCCCTTATAACCCAATACAAAATTGTAAATCTACCATACCGTTTCAACTAAACACAATACTCTTAAAACACCATCTACCCCTACTTGAGAATGACCAAATAACTTCTCCTAAATAACACATGCCTTGACAATTACTTCCAACCAAATTGGTATAAAAATGTAGTCTTTCATAGAGGCCACACATTGAGTCCAAGCAAGAAACTACTATTACTAGCACAAATCTTGTACCTATGCATCCAAATAATTTAAGTAATCTTTAAACTTTAGGCAAATGGCATCAAAATCAGTCAAAGAAGAAGGGGAGTGGAATGACTGACCATTGACTTGATAGTGATTGGGGTGTGGGGTTAGGTTGAAGAATGCCGACCACCACCACCAACGGTTGTGCGGCCTCATGTTTTTGGAGTTTTGTTCTAAAACAGCATCTCCCACACAAAACACACCTTTCAACTGCCATTCCCACCGTTACTACCTTCTTCTCCATCTTTGACTAATAATTATTCAGATGGGTTTATCAATTTGTTTTAGGGATAATAACCAAACTGTGGGAATTGGGGCAATAATTTGCACATCAATGGGGTATTTTGAAAATTACGGCTGAAATGGAAAGAATAAAAAAAAATTACGAACAGGTGGAAACCACTCATTGAATTTATTAAACTACCTCAGTCTTGCTCTGTTACTTTGGTCAATAGCCTCGGCCATCGACCACCACTCACTATATCCTGTGTTAGCTCCAATTGTGTTATGCTAGTTTTTTTTATTTTTTGGTCGTCTTTGGCTTGGTCTTTTATCGATTTATTCCCATGATTTGAATGAGAAAACTGTGTCGACTAAGCAAATAATCCATGCAAGCTAGCTTGCAAAGATCTGAAGTATAATTGAATGAAATTTGTTAAAAGATCAAACTACCAACACAACTATATAGCTGAATGAAATTTTAATCTTATCGGAAAGTCTATACTTAAAAAAAGAAAGAAAGAAAGAAAGCTGGAAAAATTCCTCAAGAGCAATTTTCAAGATCTTATTCTTGTTCTGCATGCAACATTTAACCTTGTCATTGGACTATTTTATTTTAATTTATCTTTTTATAATTGGATGTCTAAATCAACTTTTACTAATATTGAAACTTTAAAATTAATGATGGAACAATTTTTTCGTGACTTTTTAGGAAGATTCGAATTCAAGATTTTTAATTTTATACTCAAATGGTTGGACTATCTTTAATTAAAATCAAAATGGCTTATTTCACGAATTTTAAGTGGGAAATACTATGGTACACATCTCTCAAAATATGTATGCCATATATACTTTATAACTAAAGAAAAAATTAGTATAATTTTATATTTTTTGAATCATTACTAAAAAAAAATGTCATAATCAAACACAATATAAAGCATGATTAAATAACTCCTAGATCATAATTAAAATAATGTCATAATTAAATAATAAAATTAATTATAAATTAAAAATATAATATAATTAGATGTTCATGTGATATATTCTTTTAAGGGAGTGTATGTTAGAATTTTCCATTTGAAGTATCCTATAGTGATTGAAAACAATTCAAACATTCTAAAATGTATTGAATCGAGAATTAAATAATTTAAAATATTTATGTAATGAGTGAAATAATTGGATTTGAGCATCTTTAGTAAGGATAGTCAAAATAGTTATTTAAAATTTTACTTTACTATTTTAGTTAGTCATTTTTTCAATGTACATCCCAACAAGGCTATCTACTTTAGCTATCTTTCTTCTTTCAAATATTATTTTTTATTCTTTCTTCTTTCAAATATAATATTTATTAAAAAAAATTTTGAAGAGCACACCTGTTCAGAGATCAATGCGAGGAACGAAGAAAATAATAAAAAATTATGAGGCTAGAGCACAGTGCCTCATCTTCTTTGACGAGTTATTGTAACTCAAAGTCATTTTAACAAGTTTTTGATGAGGCTGTTGAAGACTCATTTTCGAGCTTGAAACTTAGCTAAAATAACAAAATTAGTGATATAACGATTCTGCAGAAGTTGCTCTTAGATAATGCGTATTTGGACAGGCTATGTCCAATAATTCATAGAAGTTGGCCAATCCTAGGCTGTGCTAATGAATTGAAATAACTGTCCAAGTTTAACTAAAAAATTCCTACTTTAAACAAAATATATATATTGATTATCATAAACTCAAGAATTGCATTTTTTGAAAATAAAAAGAAAATCAAAAAATATGAACCATAATAATAATAAAAAATTAGTTTAAATTATGTATACCAAATAATAAAATATATTACATTACAATATAATTTAATTGAAAGTGTGATAAAAAATATGTAATTATATAATATTTCAGACTTATTACATACTATAATTTATATATATATATATTAACTAAATAATTCAGTTTATTTGGATGGTTAAAACTCATATTAAAAATCATGCTTAAATTTAATTTAAATTAATGAATTCTATCTTAAATCCTTATTAAGTCTAAAATTATACAATTCAAACTAAAGAAATTTCGATTAAACTCGGCTCATTAATATTAGATAGGTTGAAAAAACAAGAAAAAATCTAATATACACTATCTTAAAAATGATATATCATATGCGTATGTTATTTTTGTTTAGTTATATTATTTTTATTATGATTCATAAAATTTTTAATCATATATTATATTATGTTTAATTATAATAATTTGTTTTATATAATTATGACTTAAAAAATTAAAATTATATTATTTTTTATTTTAGTTGTATAAGGTGCATGTAAAGTGTGCCACACTGTTTCCAAAAGACAGATAGGGTGTGTTTGTTTGGACGGACTGGATAAGGGGGGATTATAATTCATCGAACTATTAGTCTTGAGATACATTGTCCCTGTACTATTTGGTTGGACTGGATTTGTATCCTATATTTGTTTAGTCATGGGATTAAAAGTCTGGATTTGACTATTTTTAGTGAATTCAATGTTTGGTTGAACGGACTGGATAAGGATAAATGTTCAAAAGACTATTTTACCTTTATAATTTATAGTTTTTATTTAATATATAATTTTAAATTTGTAATCTATAATTTATAATTTAACAACACTAAATTTTTTTAATTTACAAGGCTATAATTTTTAATTTATTATTTTCAATTAAATTAAATTTATAATATATTTTTTATTTAATATGTAATTTTAAATTAACAACACTAAAAAAATAATTTTATTTAATATATAAATTTAATTTTTTAACAACACTAAAAAAATTTAATTTATAAGGCCATAATTTTTATTTTATTATTTTTAATTAAATTTAATTTATAATTTATAATTTATATTTTTTATTTAATATATAATTTTAAAGTAACAACACTAAAAAAATAATCTTATTTAACATACAAATTTTAATTTTTTAACAACACTAAAAAAATTATAAGGCCATAATTTATAATTTATTATTTTTAATTAAATTAAATTTATAATTTATATTTTTTATTTAATATATAATTTTAAATTAACAATACTAAAAAAATAATTTATAAATGTTCAAAAAACTTTTTTTTTTTTTAATTGTTTATTAAGTAATAGCACGAGAGTAAAATAGACATTTTACACATTAATCTCATGGAATCCCAATCTCATGAAAATAATCTCACTCCTCTCTCTAAGATACAATAATTCATCATATGATAAACTAATAGTCTGGAGTGACTATTAATCTAAAATAAAAAAATAAAACCAAATAATAGAATATTAATCTGAATGGACTAATAATTCAACCCATGGAATAATCCTCAAAACAAACGCACTCATAGGGTTGTCTACTAACTCGGGACGTTCGAAACCCACCCCCCAGTTTTTCTACCAATTTGTCTCTGCTCTCAGCTCTGTCGCAACCCAGGCTTAAAAAGCTCTCCGATCTCTCTCTAGAACTTCATCGCCATGTCTCAGGTAAATCAATCATCTTCTTCACCTTTCAATTCTCCATTTCTTCCTTCAATTCTCTCTCTCTCTCTCTCTCTCTCTCTCTCTCTCTATATATATATATATATTTGTATTTTGGAAATTAGGTTTATATATATATATAAATATGTTATGGAAATTAGGTTTTATTGAATGTGTATGTTGTGGATTTTCTGATTGTTTGATTGATGTGAACAAATTTAGGTTTCAACGTATGCGAACGGTGCGATCAAATTTATATATGCTTATATTTGTATATGCGCGAGTAACATGATTCGATTCATCGATTTTTAGGTGGATAACAGGAATTCTTCAGCGGCAAAGCGAGCTCGAACTGACGGTATGCTTGTTTCTCTATCCTGTCTTGTATATGTGTGTATATGCATGCATATATTTGCATCTGTGTATTTACATTTACTCTTTAGTTGCAGATTCGTTAGGGTTAAAGAAATTGCTTTAGTTGCCTTTATTGCTTCATTGTAATTCTATGAGAATAATGAGATACAAATAGAAAATGTTATACATAAATTTTATATAGAATGATGTATCAAATTTTTATTCATTAATTACAAATCAAAAGACCCTGAAAAGGCTTTGTATTTCGAACTGCAATTGACACATCATTCTAGTGAATTTTTTATTTTGTTTTGGGGTGCAAAAATTGCTGTTTTCAAATCATGGACAATTGCCCCATGGCTTATTCATTCATTTTGGTTTCAAATGAATTAATATAATTTGATTTGACACGTCATTTTGTATGAAATTTGTGTATTACTTTTATGTTTGTATATCATTACTCATTCTATAATTATATGAGAATACGTTATTCACGGATGTGTGTGAATCAATTATTGGATAGTCAATTATATAATGACACCTCACCAAAAATGGTATCCAACTAATCGTCACTCATGTGTATACACCTTAACTCATCAGATCATTATGCTTTTCTTTTTCTCTCCTTCTTCTCTCCCAAGCAATCATTGACAACCGCCACCACACGAACCAGTCATCAGAGCAACCCAACACTATCTTGGCCATGACAATTTTCTTCACCAGTGGAACATAGAAGTCGTTCATTACGGTATGTAATTTCAAGTGAAGCTTGAGAAGGTTGAGATTCATCTTCACTGAAGAACCAAGAACGAACTGCCCCTTTTAAGCCTATTGGCAAGGCTCAAATCTTGGATTGAAATCGATTTGCAAACCAAAAACCTATTTCTATTGCAGTCTACACACAGGGAGGGTGTGGTGGGAATTGGGGGAGGGAGGGGCAGTGATGGTGAGGGCTAGGGAAAGAGGGAAGGGGGAGGGAGATAGCAGTGCAGTCGGTGGTGGGGAGAGAGGAAGTGGGAGGGAGGGTGGTGGTCAATTGTGACATAGGCGGGGTGGTCAGTGGGAACAGAGCAAAAGAGAGGGAGAGAAAATTTGTTTTCCTACAACACAATAATGTATTTGGGTGTAAAATATTAGTGAGATTTGTTTGAGTAGTCAAATTTTAATTGATTGTACATAAGCACACTGCTTTACAAGACAACCTTATGGAATTTAATCTCTAATTATATAGATACTATCATTTAGACAATAGTTGGACAGGTAAGCTATGTTAGAATACTTATTATTGTTCTTTTGTTCTCTTGTTAATATTTACTTAAGTTGAGGGTACGATGGTCATATTGTTATGTTAGGGATTGTATATATATTTTACTTATGTAAAGTTGAGGCACAATGATTATTCAATATATATAAAATTTCTCTTTCTTTTGCTTCTTCTTCCTCCTAAATCCCAACCCTAAATTCCTTCATTTTACATTCTAACTTGGTATCAGAGCAATCTATTCTTCATCAGAAAGGTTTCTACAGAGTCTGGAGATCGATCTGAGGTGATCGAGACGTGCTGATGTCATCAGTCGTATGATGACATTAGCACTGTACGGACAAGTCCTTCACCCCTAGACTTAAAATTTCCTCTCGAGATTTATGGTGATTTTTGTGGAATTTTTTGATCATCACTGATGTGGTTTTTTGATTTTTGAAAGTATTTCATGTTTTTTGGGACTGTTTTTCAAATATGCTATTGGGACTGCTTTTTGCTTTTTTTTCTTGCTGGAATCTCTACCCTAGGAGCCGAAATACATACCCTAGGGGTCCTTGATCTTAATTTGTGGTTTTGCTACTGTTGGGTTGATGTTTTATTCGATTATTGCCTATTTCTGGTCGAGCAACACTGTTTTCTTAGTGTCGCATACACATCTCCTTCTCTCTTGCCTCCTCACATTTTTGGTTGTGTGGCCTTTGTCCATGTTCTTGACCCTGGTTTGGATAAGTTATCCTCTTGAGCACGCAAGTGTGTGTTCTTCTGTTATTCTCGCACTCAGAAAGGGTATCGGTGTTATCATCTTGAGTCACGTCGCTACTTTGTCAGTGCTGATGTTACTTTTTTTGAGTCTACTTCCTTTTTTTCTTCCTTTGGGCAACAGTTATCTATTAATCTTCTCTCTTCTCGTGAGGGGGAGCCAGTCTCTCTCAGTCCTACTCTTCCCTCTTATGCTCCTTCCACATCCACTCCTATATCATTTCGATCTCCTCTCGTTTTTAACCTTCCTTTGTAGGCTTATCAACGGTTTCGAGCTCGTGGCATTGTGTCTTATGGCCCGACCAATTCATCTCCTTCATTTGAGGCCACTGTTCCACCTGCTGATATGCCATCTGATGACCTTTTTGCACTCCGCAAAGGTAAACAAACTTGCACTCAACATCATATTGCGCATTTCGTTTCTTATGATCGCCTCTCTCCTGGTCTTCACTCTTTTGCTTGTAGCTTATTTAGTATTTCCATGCCCCACACCTATCAGCAGGCTATGTCCATATCTGGTTGGAAGCATGCCATGGATGAGGAAATTCATGCTCTTCATCAGAACCAGGCAGGGGAACTTACCCCTCTGCCATCTGGCAAATCTATTGTGGGTTGTCGTTAGATTTATACCATTAAGTATCTTCCTAATGGAACTGTTGAGCAACTTAAGGCTCGCCCTAGAAAGCACGGATACGGATACGAGGTACGGATACGATACGATACGATACGGATACGACAATACAGCAAAACCTAAAAAAGTAGGATACGAGTACGGTTAGGATACATTTGTAAAAAATAAAAAATAAATAAATTATTAGTAGTAAGTTACACAAACTCAAGAATGTTGAGAAACCACAGTAATTTTATGATGCAAAATACTAATCTTTAAGAATTAGGTATTAATTTAAGGCAGTAGTTAGTTTAGTTTTTAAATTTTTAATAGGTCTTGCAAATATTTCATTTCAATATCAAGTCTAATATGTTGATATTATAATATCAAAACAATCCACAACTTGATCCTATGCTTTTTCCTTTTGTACTAGTCAAAAATATTCTATGCAAGTTTATTTGCTTATTTATTTATTGATATTTAATTTTACTATTGTTATATTATCTTATTAATCCTTACTTCTATGTAGTTATAGGAGACATGCATGATATAATGAAGATATGTCAATTTGATGAATTCTATTACTTTAGCTTACTATGTTATTTTTATAAAAAAACTAAGCAAAGTATTGGAAAAATATTCTATTTATCATCGCAATTATATTATATTATGATGTTATGTAAGAAATGATACAATTTTAATTTCGTAAAAGGAGTAATATGTGACTTGGAGCATTTGATACTTCAAAATTAATTAAGAAGTATTCGATAGTATATGACTTGGAGCATCCGATACTTCAAAATTAATTAAGAAGTATTCGATAGTATATGACTTGGAGCATCCGATACTTCAAAATTAATGAAAAATTAATTAAGAAGTATTCGATACTTTTAATAAGTATATGATACGTATCTGTAAGGATCTAAGGAGTATCGGTATCCGATGCGGATACGATACGGATCCGTCTTCCTATTTGAAGTATCCGTGCTTCATAGGGCTCGCCTGGTAGCTAAAGGCTACGCCCAGACCTATGGTATTGATTACTTGGAGACCTTCTCTCCTGTAGCTCGTCTTAACTCTATTCGGATTCTTTTCTCTGTTGCCGTTAATCAATCTTGGCCTTTATATCAACTTGATATTAAGAATGCCTTTATTCATGGTGATCTCCAAGAGGAGGTTTATATGGATTAGCCCCTTGGCTATGTTGTTCCCGGTCAAGAGCATCTTGTTTGTCGATTGCGGAAGGCCTTGTATGGTCTTAAGCAGTCCCCTCGTACCTGGTTTGATCGCTTCAGTGCTGTTGTGCTTGCCTATGGATTTTACCGTTCCACCTTTGATCACTCTGTTTTTGTTCGCCATTCGTCTATTGAGAGTATTGTTCTTGTTGTCTATGTGGATGACATCATTATTTCAGGGAGTAACTCCAATGGTATTGCTGATTTGAAGCAGTATTTGAGACAACAATTTCACATCAAAAACTTAGGCCATCTTTGGTATTTTCTTGGGATTGAAGTTGCCTGCTCTTCTCAGGGCTTGTTTCTTTTTTAGCGAAAGTATGTTCTTGATCTTCTTACTGAGACTGGCCTCTTAAGCACTCGCCCCAGTGATACTCCTATGGTTTCTAGTGTCAAGCTTAATGGTGACACTGGAGATTTATTTCCCGATATTGGTCGTTATCGTCGGTTGGTTGGGAAGTTAATATATCTCACTGTCACTCGTCCAGATATTACCTAGGTTGTGGGTGTAGTCAGTCAGTTTATGTATGCTCTCCGCCAACCCCATTTTGTGGCTATGTGTCATATCTTACAATACTTGAAGTGTGCTCCAAGTCGGGGTTTGCTCCATCACCCATCTTCTTCTTTGTCTGTCACTGGCTTCAGTGATGCTGGTAATAAAACTGACCGCCATTCCACCTCGGGCTATTGTACTTTTGTTGGTGGTAATCTTGTTACTTGGCATAGCAAGAAACAGACTATTGTTTCTTGTTCTAGTGCCGAAGCTGAGTATCGTGCCATGGCCCATGTTGCTTCTGATATGCTTTGGGTTCTCAGTCTCTTCTCCAAGATTTTGGCTTTTCTGTTCCCACTCTTATGAGCATGTCTTGTGACAATCAAGTTGCTATCTTCATTGCCAATAATCCTGTGGTTCATGAACGCACCAAACATATCGAAGTTGATTGCCATTTTATTCGTGATCTCTTACTCCGCAAGCAACTTGTGACTTTTTATGTTCATTCTGCCGATCAATTGGGTGATATTCTAACCAAACCTTTGGCTCGGCCTTCGTTTCATCGTTTATCCGTCAAGCTGAGCAAGTTCGATCTCTATGCTCCAGCTTGAGGGGGAATGTTAGAATACTTATTTTTGTTCTTTTGTTCTCTTGTTAATATTTACTTAAGTTGAGGGTACGATGGTCGTATTGCTATGTTAGGTTTGTATATATATTTGATTGATGTAAAGTTGAGGCACAATGATTATTCAATGTATATAAAATTTCTCTTTCTTCTTCTTCTTCTTCTTCTTCCTCCTCATTTTTTTTGATCAACTTCCTCCTAATTCCCAACCCTAAATTCCTTCATTTTACATTCTAACTAGCTGCATAGTAGCTTTTTCTTCTTTGCATCCTAAAATGTCTTGTCTTAATTGTTGGATAAATGTATTTAAAAAAAGAAAAGAAACCTTTTTTTTCCCTAATAATATTGGTAAGATTTTCTTGGAGGCACATATCCCGACTCCTGATCAAATTGTAGAAATGGGAAAGGTTCTGTTTTGATGCTGATCCAAACGCAAGTAAAACCTTTGTTTGTGCACAAGATTTTTTTCATGTTTTTTGCTTAGGTCTGTGTGGTGCTTGTTATCATGCTTTGTGAAATTGACTCCTGAAAGGTGGAATCATTATCAATTTTTTTTACTCCTTATATCAATAATTGGCTCTGATATATCTCATTTCAGAAGTTATGATTGCGACCCATCTGTTAATCCCTTTATGTTTGTAGGCAGTCGCAGGGAAGATGACTGGACCTGCCCTAGCTGTGGAAATGTCAATTTTTCATTTAGGACGACTTGCAATATGCGCAACTGTACTCAATCGAGGCCAGCAGATCACAACTCAGTAAGATCTGAAATTCGATGTGATATTAACCACCCATGAATCAGTTAACTCACTTAAAGTTCCTTATAGGAGTTGTGTAGAGATTCATGTTATAATATGCACGTGTCATTTTTGATAAGTACTTTAATTTTGCATATTTATCCAGATCTGTTATTTAATAGGAAACTTAATGCTTTCACAGTGTTCTTTGTAAGATTAAAAGTTCTCTTTTAAGTCACAATGGCAGACATGTTAATTATGTGTGAACATTACCCTGAATGTATTTATGAGGTCTTATTTATATCTGGCTTGTTGGTTGCTTTAATTCTCATTAATGTCCTGTCTGGTCGAAGTTTTCATTTTATCAGCTCTTCAGTCTGTATATATTTTCATCACATCATCCTTGCTTGCCATCTTCGTTTTGTTTTATCATGGTTGATCAACATGTTTCATGGTTTGGTGGTGTTTTGCAGCTAATTTATTTTTTCTTCTGTCTACTGTATTATTGAATTCTTTAAACCAATTTTTTTTTCTTATGTTTCAGAAATCTGCTGCAAAACCCATACAACCCATGCATGGCTACTCATCCTCAGCTCCCTATGTAGGCTCTGGTGCACCCTCCTCGATGTATATGGGTGTGCCACCTTATGGATCTTCTCTCTTCAATGGATCATCTATGTCTCCTTATGATGTTCCATTTTCTGGGGGTTCTGCCTATCCTTACAACTACGGTAGCCGCCTTTCTGGAGGCAGCCCGTATAGACCCCTGCATATAGCTGGTCCAACACCTTATTCTAGTGGATCTATGATGGGAAATGGTACGCGTGTCTCTTGTGCTTCTTATTGGTTGCATGATTTGAAAAAAAAAACTACTATAAAGCCTGTTTTCGTTGTATCAGTTTCTAATTACCTTTTTTAATTCCCCTTACCTGGTTAACTATTCTGTCATTATGCGTCCCTTTTATCTACTCTACTTTTTTCCTTAGAGGTAACTTTTGTGAATCTTTATCTCTTTTTATAGGCTTCATAGGAGAGCTCTGTATTGGTGTAGGCCTGTGATTAGTTATGTATGCTTTGGCAAATAGAGATTTTTAATGTAGTTTATTTTATTTATAAAAACCTGCACCCCTATACCCATCCACCCACATATGCAAGAAAAGGGTGATTTGTAGTATTAGAATTTTTTAGGGCTTATTGAGCATATAAAGATATGATAATCAGCTTATGATTCTTGAAGGCTGGTGCATTCTACAGTCTTACTTATTATCTTCAGCTGATGCCCATTTGGTCTTTTTTTTTTCTTTTTTTGATTTGTATTTGGCTTTTGTTTTGGTGTAGCATTTATGAGGTTATGTTTTTATTTATTATTATTTTTGTTTGTTTTAGGCGGGATGTACGGTATGCCACCCCTGATGGACCGCTATGGCTTGGGTATGGGTATGGCCATGGGCCATGCTGGCATGGTATGTGCAAAATGTCCATGTCTAGAGCTGTTTACTCATTAATTTATTTGCAAGGAAGCATAGTGTTACAAAATAACGTACATGATGCCTGCATAATCATGTTTAAGTTGACAAATATTTTCAAAACCATACTCCTTCTCTATGTGATGGTTTAGGAAAATTTTCTCTGAACTCCTCCCCTTCTCTACCTAGGTTCCCATTATTTGTTTTGGTACCATGAATTATTGAAAGCTCTCTCACCTCTTGGTATATTTTCTTGTATTAGATGTTTGGTTGGAACGAGCTCATGACTGAATTTTTTTCTGCAGGGCCCAAGGCCTGGATTTTTTCCAAATGATAAATATCAAAAGAAAGGTGCAGATTTTGCCATATCTAGGCTGTTTTTGAACTTCTGACCAATGATTTGACTTGATGCTATCTCTTTATGTACTGACTTGTATCTCTGTGTCTTCAAACACACCTGTAGATGGAACGCGTGATAACGACTGGACATGTCCTAAATGTGGAAATGTCAACTTCTCTTTTAGAACAGTTTGCAATATGAGGAAGTGCAATACTCCAAAGCCCGGACCTCAGGTTTGAGCTACTTTCATTTCTAGATTTTACTCAACATTTACAATGTCTGGTATTATAGCTTGCTCTTTGTCATTTTGGATGCTGAATTTGGAAATTTCTTCATTACGTTGTGTCATCATCCTGTTAGTTTAGAAAAATTTCCTTTGATGTTTGTTTAAAGTTTCATTGGTTTGAAATATTACTTTGTTGAATATGCAGGCTGCGAAATCTGATTCCAATTCTAGTAAGTCCTTTTAAACCTACCTTGTGGTTGGCTGCAATTTCTTAGCACGATACTTATAGATCTTGTCTTTCAGAACACAAGATGCCCGATGGGAGCTGGAAGTGTGAGAAATGCAATAACATAAACTACCCTTTTAGGACCAAATGTAACAGACAAAACTGTGGGGCCGATAAACCATCTGAGGGACAGAAATCCCCTTCAGAACCAGCTGATGAAAACGATCAGGTCTGTCGTGAGATACATTTACTTACTATGTCCATTTGTTGCTTGAAATTTCCATTAAGATTGTTAACCATCTATGTGTATAGCACAAACAAAAAAAGTATTAAAGTTCACAATATATCTTTAGTTAATGATCTTTTGGCGGAACTACTATTTTTCCCTCTTGCTCGTCTTGGTTAGATCTTGTAGTAGTTGCATCTGTGATTTTCCTATTTTGATATTGCTGCTTCTACCTCCTCGAGCATTTATTAATTTTTCAATTGTCTAATTTTCCAGTGAGTTCTATAGGAAATGTTTGTGGGTTGAGAAAGGTCCAGAGTCGTCGTCGTCCAGCTATGCTCATTATGGGTGTCTGAAAGTCAGTCATGTCGTCGTCGTCGTATTGCCGCACTTGTCAAGTTTATTCTGCCTTCTCGTGATCCGTGTCGAGTTGTATTAATAAACTGGGATTTGGTATTTGTGGTCTAGTATGGATCTTCTTTATTCATATTATGCATTGTGTCTGCCAGTTTTGTCTGGTAAGAATTTTAAGGGAGGTTATGGTTACTTTTTAAGACAGGATTTTGCCTATCTGTTTTAGTGGGTTTGTTGACAAATATGCATAAGATTGAGCTATATAGGCTATATATAAACTGTATATAATTGTGGGTCTTAACTGCATTCTTCCTCTTTCAGGATTATAATTAGGGATCTGTATCTTACAAAATTTGGGGACTAGGAAAGTGTAGTCAGTCGACTAAGTTGGGGTTTGACAGTTGTTTTTTTTGGTAGTTTTTTTTTCCTCCCTTTTTTAAAATCTTAAAAAGCTTGTGTTTAATAATTGTTAAAGAAGTTTCTTTTTGTTAGGGAGAGTTTTGTAGGTATTTTCAAACTTATATTTTATAGTGAGAAATTATCATATTACTGTTGTGTTGTAGTGGAGCTCTATTTAACATAACCAGGGAGACGGTGGAATTTCTTGAAGTATGGAGGGTAAAATTTTCTTTTAATGATTTTGTTAATATTTTCAAGAAGAGTAGAAGTTAATTGTTTTTTTCATGAAGTTGATTTTTTTAGTCAAACCAAGCTGCTTACTTGGTGGCTTTTTTAGTTAAAAAATTACCTATTTAGATATTGTCAAACAGGGAAGACAAAGGCCCAGTAAACTAAACTAGTTTCGGGATTTTAAAGCTAGATAGATGTATAAAAGCTGAATTGTTAGATGCTGAGTTTTTTGCATTAAAACAAAAAAAAATTCAGGGGGAGGGAAAAAAAAAAAAAAAAAAAGGCCCGAACTAAGCTTTTAAAATAAATAAAAATGTTTTCCTTCCAATAGCTTTAATTATATAGACTAGGCTGCCAAGTTTGTTCGGTTTGAGGTTTAAGCTCGTGACTCAGTGGGGCCTCGTTATACTGGTGGTCGTCTCAGGGTTTGATTTTGAAGCTTTAAAGATATGTTTGAATAGTTGGGCTTGGATAATTAATTTCGAATAAAGAAAAGGAGCGAAAGTGATTTATGAAAGAAATATTAGTTAATTTTTTTTTTTTTAAAAATTTATTTAAATCTATAATTCGAACACAAAAAGTTTTGTATAACCGATCAGTTAGAACCAGAGTCAGAACCACAATTGCCAAATGCGGGACGGAAGAAGCATGGAAGAGGTCCCGGCAGGAAAACTGAATCTCGAAGGTCTGTCAAATTTGCGTCTGTTGGAGTGCTGAAATTTTCTCGCTTCTGCTCTTTTTCTTTTTCTTCCTTTTTCCTTTACAAAGGTGGGTGGAAATGTTATCATCTTTTGGTGTTTGGTATGATAATAAATTAATTTGGGAGTAAAATATGTTTTCATACTAAAATTTTATGAACACCAACGCTACTACCTTGATGCTACCTCCACCACTAAATCTACAAAACCAATTTTATGAAAAATATTTTACTAGAAAATGATTTTTGCCAAAACAGGGGAGGGGAGGAGAGGGGAGGGGACTATTGGCTTGATTGGTATATTCTATTTATTTATTTACTAAATATAATAACCCAATTTTAAGATAAAAAGTAATAACAAAACAAGACTGGTTCATTGAAAATGCTGCTTAATTCAATGATGGAACATCCTTCAGATACATATTTCACCATATTTTCTACCTAGTGCGTGCTAGATTGGGCTGGCAATAATAAAATTAATTATCTAGCATTTCGGAAACACTATGGCCATGTCCACCAAATTTTGAAGAAAATTAACAACAATTTAAACACACGAGTACTAAAAACTGAATGGCCACACAGCCAGGCTGCAACTTAAACAACAAATGATATGCTGCTATAAAAATAATTAAATAAAAAAATTTAAAAAAAAATTATGTAATCGGATATTTGAAAGGAAAAGAGAAAACCAAAATGAGAAAGATTTGCCTTAATTTTGTTTGATTCAGTTAGGAAAATGCAAAGAAAACAAATAGATATTTCCAAAAGAATAATTCTATATGCACCAACTAGTGTACCAATTAATGATGTGGCATAATTTAAGATTCTTTCGGTATTTGTAATTTGTATAATGAGTGAAATCAATAATAATATTATCAAAAATGCTAGAGGCCCCAAATATTCTACCAAAAGTTTTACCAAATATTCTACCAAAAGTTTTATCAAAAGTTTTACTAACTAGTGCATGCAAAACCACAATTTCTAAAAATATAATTACTCTTACATTAAAGAACAAACAAGCAATTTCATTTCCTTTTAGTCTTCCTTTTCCTCAACAAACCCAACATCCAAAAACCAGAATACAACACAGTAGGTATGTCACCACAAAATAATGCCTACCAGTTTTCAATGTGTGTCCATAGGCATTAAATTAGATAATATGATAAACAATGAAAGACCGGCAGATAACATCAGGAACGGTTGGTAAACCTAACCTCCATAGAACTTCAACATTGCTTCAAGTTGGACAAAACCAACAGCTCAAAATTCAAAAAGTTTTTAATTCTTGTATTTAAACGACAAGAACTCAGTTAGGCTGTCTCGAAAGCATTAAGGGGCCATTCTGTGGCTAAATCTTTACCATGAACCCCCAGGGATCAATAACACTACATTTCTTGAAGCAAATATTACTAGTTGACAGTTAAAATGGTTTTGACCAAATGGTTCATTTCCATTTTCAAAATATCTTAAAACATTAAAAATATACGGATCTCAGAGAGCCTAACCTTGTTAGGAAGGAAATGACTGAATGGATTCCAGTTCAGTTCATCAGATTGGGATAAAGGGCACTTTCATACGGTGATTTGAGGAGTTGGATTTCATGGAACTGGCTGCCATCGTTTGTGGTCAATGGGTGAATGTGTCGGGGATCGGTAGAGTGTTGCTCAGTCTGCCAATAGTCTGATGAAGATAGTGGCAAACCTTGGGGGACTCCATGGATCATGGGCTGAGGCATGGTCGTAAGATTTACATGAATGGGGTGGTCGAGTGCAATGTTTGCTGGCTCTGAGCCCCAAGAATTGGTTGACAGAAGAGAGAGAGCACGATGATCTGGCGCTGCATCCAAATTGGAAGAGAGACCTGCCAAAGTGAAAGTTAGACAGAGAGTGAAAGGAAAAGAATTCCCCAGACTCGTACTTGCTCAAGGACCTCACTCAGGTCTCATGAGAATGCAAAATGATGTTTGGAGAGGATTTTCGGACACTATATAATGAATGATAAGTTTTAAATATTCATGAAATGTTTTGGCTGAAAACAGCTTTTCTTCTTTTTTAGGTACTACAACCTTATTTCATAAAATAACGGTTCTCTTTCACAACAAAAACTTCATCAATAGCATGGGGCTATTCAGTCATTTGGAAATGTCATATTAAAATTGAGAGTTGATCTGAAGTGAGATGAAAACTTTCCAGAGGTATAAGAGCACCAAAAACATTTCCTATGGCTGCCTTTTGAAATTCTCCATAATCACAGAAGAAATTATTGAGAACCTTGAGTCAAGTTATGCAAAAATATATATATACACCCATTGCACTCACATTTGTTCATTATCATCCTCGAACCACAATAATATTAAATTGGCCAAGGTTACTGAGTGGTTTTCATCAAAAAGTTCATCAACATACTAACACTATATATGAGTCTTATGTTTTAATTTCAACATTTCTTCAATACCATTCAATCTCAATTTCTGGCAGTACAGCAAATAAGAAGAGCAACTTTACTCATTTCTCAATCATTTGCTATCAAGATTATTTGTCACTACAAATAGGGCTGAGCAAGGAATTCGTAAAATCGGCAAACCAAACCAGTCCAGTCCAATCCGGTAGATTTGGATTGGATTTTTGAATCCGTAGTTCGGTTTTAAATTGGAAAATTGAGAAACCATTCCCCTCGGATCAGTTCCGGATTTCACTTCACAATTCCGGATTAGAACTGATCTGAACCGTATGCAACTTAGACTATATTCATACCATACACCCTTGTTTTTTATTGCTATTGTTGTGTTATTTTTTAGTTTTAGCTTTGTAATGGTATAATGGTGGAACCAGTTTTAGTTTTTTTTTAAAAATTTGGTAATGGTTGTTGTTATTGTTGATGTGGAACTAGATATTATGTTTGTTTAAATTAATAGTGAAACCATATGCATGTTTATGTTATGAGAAATTATGGGCAGATTAATGTTGAAATAAAAATATTATAAGATTTTTCTTTGTTTATAGATTATATGAATCCACGGTTCCAAACCGAGCCGAACCATGTTTAAATGGTTTGGTTTGAATTGGTTCCATGATTTAAATGAATTGGATTGGTTCCCATTTTTACGGAACCATATACAACAAATTAATCCTGATTTTACCCCAAACTGAACCATGCTCACCTCTAACTATAAATGCTTTCAAATTCTATCTTACTTGGCTTTCCTTTTGCTAATTCTTAAAAACAATTATATGATCCCTCACCCTTTTCTTGTTCAAAAGCTTTATAAAAGGCCATCCGTCTTATAGTTCCTATTTCACCTCAGCTATTCTCTTTTGCAGTACCAAAATTCCAGTAAACACTCTCTCAAGTTTACACCCTCCATCAGAGGTCACCAAGAGTTGTCCAATTGTATTAATTATCATTAACTGTGGATCACTAAAGTTTAGGCCACTTCTATGGCTCACCACGTGTCATAATATAATTCAAAATGCTCAATGATAGTCCTATTGAAATCCATATCACTTCTCACTCAGGCTGGTTTGGTACTTCAAAAGGTAATTTACTTAGGTTTAGACTCAAATTCAAAATGGCTATTCAACTCAATCCAACTTTCATCTATTTGCCACAAATTTCAATAAAACCTTCATCTTTGCCTTGGCTAAATACTTTTTAATTTTAACATGTTTCCCTACTCTAGTTTTATCAACCAAAAAATTATTAAACTAAAAATATACGAATAATGTATTTTTACAAATACACACGCAAATGATCCATAGTCAATCAGAAAGATGAAGCTTGAATGCCAATTCAAGAAAACAATGTCAAGATTTTCTGGCAATAATGATAATTGTGGCAGTACCAGTAGTTATCGCCGTAGTAGGGGTGGTAACAGTCAGGCATGTTGGACACAAGCACCCAATGGAGGTGATCAATTGTGAATACAAAGCAATGGCAGACATTATTATTGATACAGCAGTAATTAAAGCCCAAAGATAGAAATATTATGCCATTGCACATTCAATCCCTTAAGCATGTAGTGTTGTGAGTTTGAAACTAAATACCATAGGCCAATCATGCCCAAAATCAATTACACCATATCTGGAGAGCCAAGTATAGTTCCATAAGTTTCCTATTCGTTGGTGAGCCATCTTAAGCTTGTCTTTTATGTTTACTTTATATTAGAATGCCAGTTTTGGTTCTTCAACCTAGTCACTTGCAGTATCTAAATTCTATAATCTCTTGAAAATCCTAGATAAATGAAGTCTATAGTTTCCAGATAAAAGAAAATAAAAAACAAAAAGGTCAATATTTTCCCTCTAGTTTACTAAATGCAAATGCGTCCGGCAACTTAGTGCATGATTACTGGTAACAAGGTCTATGATATGTCAAAGTCAATAAAAATATCCTTAAACCCAACCTCAAAAGAGTCTTCATAAAATCTTGTTTTCCAGAGATGAACGAAGTAAAGACATTAGATTAATGGGATGGAAATATGACTGTCATATATCTTTCAGGCAGAAGGTCGGTATGTGATATGGAATCATGTAAAAAGGCCAAGTAAAAAAAAAATGGGGTTAGCCAAATCATCAGTTGCATGTTAAATTAGTGCCCTCCAGGAACCTGTTAAGTTCATACATTTTCCCCAACAGAAAGATTTCAGACATTCTGACACTGAATAATGTTCCATCATTTTAGTTCACCATATTAAGTTTGGTTCGTGCAGCAGTGGATAATTCCTATGGGAAATTTAACACTATTATCAAAAACTCAACTCTGCCAGAAGTATCACGTTAAACAATTTATTAAAGGACTCAATTTCCTGTGGAGAAAGCAAGACGAACCTTGAGTGAAAATCTCAGCTTTGGAACCCTTGGATGGAAAGAGCCTATTGGAATTCTGGCCATGCATACTGATGGCATGTGGCAGCTCAGTGCCTCGCAATTGCAGCTGCCCATCAATGCCTCCATTTTTCTCAGATTTCAGCAGATACCCTTCAGTTAGTGTGAACTTGGGGTTGCATGTGCTTTCCCATGTAGGATTTGCAGAAGATCTTGTGTGAACAAGCGGCGCATTGTTCAATACAAAACTCATCTGTTGCCTCCCATCTGTACATGTAAAAGCGTATCGTCTCAAACTAAATGCATAGGTACAGTGCAGAACATACTAATGATTATTTAATTTTGATACTTCAATCCATCCTCAAATATTCTCCCATAAAACAGAATTCAAAAACTTCATAATATATGGGTTTAATGGAACAACTGGAAAATATCACTATCCAAGTAAGCACAATCAAATAAATTAATATAAGGATATAATACTTGCAATCATCTAATCATATGCTTATTTAATACATTGAGTATTGACCATCTCCAAGTTTTTTTTTTCTTTTTTTAAAATTAAAATCTCTGACAATGTTCCAAGTCAGAGTTACGACTTTTGTTTTTGCATATACATAATAATCAATATGTCACACATGATAGATATGTAAGCTATTTAATATATTAGGAGAAAACAAAAGATGTTCGAGAAATCTACTTTACTTTCTCAACTTCAACATGTTCATTTTATAAAAATGAACATGCATCAGTGCATGTTCATTACAATAAGCAAATGAGTGCATCAATGCATGCATCCTTTGTGATAGAATAAAAGTGGAAATTGAGAATGGACAGAATTTCTAAAGAATAAAAGTTCATGAACAGAATGGAAATTGAGACATCACATCACAATTTCTAAAGAAAATCATGGCATAAATGTTTCATCTTCTAAATTATTAGGTAGAGAACAAGATCTCAAAACTAAAAAATAGCTACATGTTTAAATGCAGCTACTCAAAGTCAACGCTAACAGGAAGCAACTGGCTCAAAGTCTAAGTAAAAATCAATACCCAAAAATGATGAAGGTAGCCTTGTCGAATTAAACTGGTTCACATCTTGTTGTGGCTTACGGCGCCGTGCATTATGATCTGAAAGCCGCCTACGACAGCTTCGCTTCTTTTCGTCAAATTCTGACAAACTGTGGAACCTTCAAAACCGCAAACAAGCCATTGTTGTGTCAAAATCGTTCATCATAAGCTAGGAGGAGGACTTAGGGCAGAGTAGAATGAATCTACAATAATTATTCAATACAACCGACAAAGATTTCAGGAAGATTTAAATTACTGAATATCCAATAGACGACAACATCAAGACATGAATGCAACGTAACTATCAGTCTAAATGATGTAGGCGAGGGAAACCATAAGCAGTCAACAATTCTAAGTTAAGAAACAAAGCATAATTGTATTCCTGTTTTCCTAGAGTCCCATACAGAGTTTACCTGCTACATTGTTGGCAAAACCGACGTTCTAGACCACCTACAACCACCTTTGGGCATTTGGAATGACTTTCACAAACTCTATGCTTGCGATGATAGTCTTTAGCTGATGAGAGATCAAGGCTGCAACCTTCAACTTGGCAGCGTGGGGGAGGCGTACTTTGACAAGATGATTTGATTTTCTTTGCTGTAGTGGCAGCAGATGATGCGGGAATCGCGGAGAACGATGAAGTCTTAGTGTTGCCTCCAGTACAATTGTTTTCAAAATACGTCCGCTTACCTAGTTTCAGACCAATCAACGGTTCACCAGAGCCAACTGAAGACTCCAGTGGTGGAGAAGTTCCAGCTAGCTCAGCTCTAGCCAATTCATTCTTCTTGCTAAAATCTCCAGTAAAACCATGAAATACCTCAAAAGCATTCCTGGATGCTTTCATTACCTCCTTTGATGAAGAATCAGTAGAAGCTGATATTGAGCTCCTTGCAGAAGAACCATGTGCCAATTCAGAACCAGAACCACCACCTCCACCTCCACCTCCAGATAGATTAAAAGACACCATGTCAATTTCTCCCTCTTCAATTCCCCAGTCAGTTGGTTGCCTCTTAGGACTTTCAATGGATTTTGAATTGAACATGACTAGGTTTTCCCAGTCCCACTTAGAATTCCAATCCATTGCAGGGAGAGAATTCATGAATCAATTTCACTCAATCTTCTTCTCCATAGAATCCACAAGCAACTGGGTAATCAGATCTGCGTAAATTGGCAAAAGTTCACTCAAAATTAGTTTAGTTGGAATGACATCTGGCATAAAAAATCTACAAAAAAAACAAAAATACACAAAATTGATCACCCAAGAGGTACAAATAAAAAACAAACAAGAACAAAATTAAATTGTTCAGATTCTAGAAAGATTGGATTACAAGATATGCAAGGGGATGTGTAAGCCATCATTCATCAAGAACAAAGCCAAACCTTTAAGACCTGGTCCATGAATCGGCAGATCTGTATCAGAAGATTAATGTGTTGCAGAATGCAACCAAAATATTTCCTTTCAAAAAAATAGTACCACTTGTTCTATTCTCCACACACAGACATACAGAGAGAGAGAGAGAGAGAGTGTGTGTCTAGGGCAGAGAAATCATGTATCAAGCAGTTTGGTTTAGCTCTGAATACGAGCATACAAGTGGGTATTCTAAGCCAACATCCAATTGAAATCCAAACAATATGCATAAAACTCACTACTCTGCTATTTCTCCATTTTTCATATTGCAGGGTTTGACTCGGAAGTATAGCATGTTACCATTCAGACTACCCACAGACCTTAAAAATCTAAAATTACAATTGGGTCATAGTAAAAACAATAAACTTTCCCCAAGTTCCTACAGCAACTGTGGTAAATTTTACTCTCCACTTATGTCCTCCTCCCCCACCAATTTCTACCAAAAAGACTGTAACAATCACCCACCTGAATTTAACCACTCTCTATTCCACAAAGTCTCTCTCTCTCTCTCTCTCTCTCTCTCTCTCTCTCTCTCTTCAATTATTTCAGGAGAGACTAGAAATGTCTCACTTTTTACTGCCACATGCATATAAGCTGTAATTCTATGGTTTTAGTTGCAAGAATAGGAAAACAACACGAGTGTGATTGAATTAGAGCCAGCAATTGGGGTCAAAGAATGTTCAAACAATTTACACGAAGCACATATATCCTCAATCTAAGCCACATGTTTCTAACCCATTAAACCTCTAATAAATCAAACTATCAACAGTGTATGAAAAAGGAATTCTGAGCCTTTGCTCTCATAGTCATCAAACATCACTGTCAACGACCTTCCCACCTAATCAAGACACACTAAATCAATCGCCAAATTGCCTTAACTTAAGCACAAAATAAATGTTCCATTGATGATTGATCAAACAATACACAAAAAATGAATAAATAAATTGCTTTTCTCGTGTCTAAGCATTTACCACGAACTTTCATATCGAGAAAATCATGAGAAACTCGTTTTTTCCGTCAGAAATAACCGACATAAAACACCATTATTGGCAAAGCTGTGGTCTCCTTTCTAGGGTTTCATTAGATTTAACCACCGGAGAAGAGAAAAATCCTTTCCGTTTTCACGAGAAAACGACATCGTTTGCCTCGATTAAACTTCTCCTTGCCACTTTCCCGAGAAAATAGTAAAGAAAAATAAGTTGAAGGAGAAAGAGAAAACAATAATTTCCATTTACGAAAGTAGAAATTAACATTTTTGGAGGGATTCAGAAATTGATGTATCAAGTGCCAACCTAATTAGGAAAATGAGCAGATGTCTCTCCGAAATCAGAAAAAAACAACAACAAAAACAACAACAAAGACCACCAACAACAACTTTTTTAATGCAATCAAGTTGATTCCTCTACACGATGCTCTCAATAATTATTTTTCTTTTAGGGTTCATAGTAACAGTAACGTTGAGCAAAAGTAAACAAAATAGTAACCAGAAAAAACCTCGAAACAGCTTTGCTCTCCTTTTTCCATCTTCTTTTCTCTCCAAATTCCGAGAAAATATCAAGGAAAATAAATAAAATTAAATTAAAAAAAACGAAGGCTTTAACTTGGTTTGGTATGTGTATAGCTTACCGATTCACAAACACTCGAACATTTTCCAAGAAAAGCTGGGAAAATCGGATGGTTTACACTTTACCAAATCGAGAAAGTTGAGAGTGAGAGAGAGAAAAGGAGGTTAGAGAGAGAGAATGTGTGAGCTGTGTTTTCCACAGAGTGGTGTGAAAAGCGTGGGAAGTGGGGCTGAGGGTGGGCCAGGGCAATGGAGAGAGAAAGAGGGTGGGGCTGTGACCATAGGCTGTGAGTCTGCACAATAAGGTTAAGTTAGTATATATTTTTTATCTTTTTATTTTTTTTATCACATCATTTTTTTATTTTTATTTTTTTATATCTTTTCGTAAAAATCTCAAACAATTCCTAAAAACTGGTTTGGCAATTTGAGTTTTTTCGGTTTTTTTTTAGAGTTAAAATAGCCATAAAATAATAAAATAAATTAAAAAATTAATAAAATAAAATACTACATTTAAATTATAATTATTTTATTTTTTTTACAAAAGTTTAAAAAATTAAAAAAATCTAATCCAAACTAAAATTTTTAATTCTTAACTAAAAAAATTAAAAAATTGATCCACATTTCAAACAAAACTTAAATAATAAATACAAGAATTGATTGGTTGGCTTGGGTATCGTCATGTAGTAGTTATTTGAAATGTGTTATATAAGTATACTTTTTGACTTTTTGATTAAAAAAAGTAAAGAAAAAAATATATATATTTGAGATAATTTTTTAACTTTTTATGAAAATATATTTAATAAAATATTGTAGTAAAACTAAAATGACCATTTTATCCTTTTGACTTTTTGAACAGTTGAATTCAAACAGAAAAATAATAATTTTGCCCTAATGACTTCCCCACAAGCTACCCTTGAATAGTATAGACTTTTTAACTTTTTTTAATAATTTTTTGATTTTTTTAGTTTATTCCAAATAAGACCGTAATGTCTCAATGACGATGGGATTGCTTGAGGGAATAGGACTGCTAAATTTGTGTTGAGTGGCTGAAAAAAATGAAAGGACATGAAAAATTGTGATTGGTGAAGGAATATAACTACAAGGCGCTTTAAGATCAATCAATAATTTTTTGATGAATGAGCTTTCAAAATTTGACAGTCTCCTTGTGAAATAATTATTAAATATTTCCAAATATTAAGATACTGTTTATATTTTTAAAATTATTAATTTAAAATAGTTATAAATAAATTATAAATTTATTTGGTATAATTTTTCATAATCTGTAACAAAAATTATAAAAATATAAAATAAAATAAAAAATAAAAAACTGAATCACTTTGGTGAATAAGCTGCGGTATAACTTTTTTGAATAATGTTTGAGGGCCCGAAATTAGGGGCTCGAATTGGCTCAAAAACCCAAACGACGTCGTTTTTGGTTTTGAATTTTTTTTTTTTCTTCCTTTTCTTTCTTCTTCTTCGTTGAGTTGAACAGAGGCGAGAGAGACGTCGTCGCAGCTCGTCAACGTCACAGCTCGTCAGCCGTCGGCGTCCCAGCTCATCGGCTGATCTCGCAGCTCGTCGCTCGTCACTCGTCGCTCGTCTGCATCGCAGCCCCGCCTCCACCTCTGCCTCCGCCCGTCGCTGCCTCTGCCTCCGCCTCCGCCTCCACCTCCACCTCCACCTCCACCTCCACCTCCACCTCCGCCCGATTTTGTTGGCCCCTCCAATCCAGTTCTCCTCCTCCTTCTTCTCCTCCTTCTTCTTCCCCCTAATTTCGAGCCAAATTCAAGCCCCTATATTCGGGCTCTATACCATTACTGAACTTTTTTATTATACAAATATCTACAATGTCTTTAAACTATTCTAAAAAGTTTTAAAAAATTATAATTAAAACAAAAGAAATACTCAGATTATTTTGTCCATATATATTTAGGTGTTATGAGAAAATATGGCCCAGTGGGGATCAGATATTACAAATCCATGGAAAACTTTAGAATTATAATTATTAATGTTTACAAAGTTTTTAACTAATGTGCAATTTTTATTTTATTTTTTACTTTTACACTGAATTGTTATTTACTTTTATAAATAAGCTATAAGAATTAAAATATATATATAGCTTAAGAAAATGTTCTATATTTTTTTATCAGATAAGTTGAAAAAATAAAGTAAATTATAATCTGAAATAACAATCAAACACCAGTAATTAATTTTCTTTTGAGCAAATAAATTAAATAAATTGATGGATAGTTCTTGAGTGTGTAAGGCATACGGTATGCCATTTACTTATGTATTTACACACTTTTTTTAGAATTTACAACGCATTTTATGTGTTAACCTACTCGAATTTGTGTTAAATTATGTGATTTTGCAAAGTGATTTACATATGCTTGTGAGAACTTACGTCAATATGTGATTTCTCAAATTTTTATGAATTAACTTACATACATTTGTGCTTAAGTTACATAATATATTTATGAGAATTCACACTACATATGGTATGCAACCACTTGCATATGGTTGCACACTCAAAACACTTCCCCTTATCACTTAAGAATACTTCATTTGTCTTCTAACTACTCATCAAAAGTAAATTAACATATCTTAGGAACAAATTTTTTAGCTACATGATTCGTTTGCACACCGCAAATAATACAGCATGATATTCTAAAATTGTTAAATAATTACTTGTGTTCATGTTTCTTATTGAAACAATGGTTCTATCTACACAAAATTTTTATTATATAGCCATTTGGGAAGAGATAAACCAGGGTTTTTTGGTTATTTTAGTCACAAAAGACAAAATAGACTATTTTAACCATAAAAAACAAAACATCACATTCAACCAATAATCATTACATTTTTTTCTCACAAAAAAAGTCAAAAAGTCATTCCCAAACTAAGTTTTTTAGCCCAGACTAAAATAGCCAAAAAAACTAAAAAGCCAAAAAGCTAACCCACTTCCCAAACGACATAAAACTTTCATTTGGAATGTGAATTGACTTTTTAAATTTTTTTGTTAGTTTAGTTTGGGGTTAAAAAATCTCATTTGAAATGAATTTTTTAATTTTTTAACTTTTATGAGATAAAAAATAAAATAATTATGGCTTGGATATGACATTTTGGAATGGTTTGGGATAATCTAAATAAGTGCACTTTTGACTTTTTATGCGGTAGAGAGGTGATGTGACTTAAATAAGATGATGCGGTAGAGAGATGGTGACTTTTTGATTTTTTAACTTTTTTAGGGGATGCCAAACATAGCCTAAGTCACATCATCTTATTTAAGTCACATTACCTTTCTACCGCATCACTTCGAACCCAACTCATATTTCATAAAAAGTTAAAAAGTACACTTATTTATAACATCCCAAACAACCCTTAAATAGGATAATAATTTTTTAACTTTTTTACTTTTTTAGGTTATGACAGATAAGACTTTTATCTTATTAACATTTTAATCTATTTTATTTTTTATGACTAAAAAAAAAAAAAAAACCCACAACCAAAATCAAACACAAACTTCAATTACAAGCATTTTGTGGATTTCATTGTGTGATTTCAATCCATACAAGAGGATAATTTTGCGTTAACAAACGTGATACGGAGCCCGAAATGCTCGAGCTCGAATTTGCCCGAATCCAAAACGACGTTGTTTTAGAATATTTTTTATTTTTTATTTTTTTTCCCCCTTTCTCACTGTTTTGAATATGAAGATGAAGAATAAACATAAACAGAAGAAGAAGACGAAAAGAGAAGAGGAACAACATGTTCATCAACATCATTATCATCAACAGATCATTATCGGCCAAAAAAGAAAAGATTCAGATTTGATTTGCTCTGCTCCAACTCCGTCGATCACCGTCGATCTTCCTTTTCCGCCATCACCACCATCACCGTATTCTTCTCTTCCTCTTCCTTCTCCGCCATCACCACCATCACTGTCTTATTCTCTTCCTCCTCATTCTCCCCATCTTTTCTCCTTCTTCTCTCTTCCTCTTCTCTCCTTTCTCTCTCTCGCCTCTCGCCTCTGTGTTTCTGTCTCTCGCATCTGTGTTCAAAAGGAAGAAAAAGGAAAAAAAAAAAAAAAGAAAAAAAAGAAAATGAAGAAAAAAAAATGAATCGTTTTGGATTTTGAGCCAAATTCGAGCCGTTGATTTCGGGTCTTCATGTGACAACCCAGATTTTTAATTATTCTATAGAATTTATACTAATATTATTTAATCTCAATTAAGAAAATATATGATTTATTACATAAAATAATATAATTATTAAAAGTTTAGGGGTCAAAATATAAATAATAATAATATAGATAATATAAATAATAATATTAATAAGTGTGGTATTAAAATAAATAATTAATTTTATATTGGCATACGATAAAATGTAATTTACTTAAGAATTAAATTATTTATATAATTATATAAAAATATTGGGTTAAAGGGTAATTATCTTAAATATTTATTTAGGATAAGATTGAATCTATATATATTAATGGCGAATCTGGAGAGAGACACGTGGCTGGACACCTGTTGGTTAGGGATTGGGTTTCGTCCCTATAAATAGGACGATTGATCAACCTGGAGAAGAAGAAACAGAAAAGAAAAGAGAGAAAGAAAAGAAGAAGAAAAGAAAGAGGGATGGAAGGAAAGAGTAGTGGAAGTTGAAAAAGTCTTTAGTAGTAAAAAGAAAGAGTAAGGTATTAAAGTTAAGATCAGTTATATTATACTTTAAGTCACCAAATTTTACTTATGTTTTGACTTACCAAAATCTATTTTATATAAGTTACTTTGTTAATAAAAGTTATGTTTTATAAAGATTTCAGTTACGTGGTTTATGTCTGAACCCTATTTGCTTAAAATGAAACCCATGGATATGTTTGTTTATATTTTAAAGAATATTTAGCTATGACCTTATATACAATTATGTTTTGTAAGTACTACCACGGGAGTCCCACACCTTGGGAGACCTAAATAACCATTGGCCTCTGTTTGGTTACTTTGTGGCCCTCCGATCCATTGACCTCTGTTCTATGCGGAGCAAAGTGCTGTGCGGAACTAAGTGCTACACTATTGTGGGAGCCACCTCTAGAATCCGTACGAGCCACCTCTTGAATCCGTACCTCTGTTATGTGCGGACCAAAGTGCTGTGCAGAACTAAGTGCTACACTATCGTAGGAGCCACCTCTAGAATCCGTACGAGCCACCTCTTGAATCCGTACCTCTGTTCTGACTGTCACTTCTGTGACCTCTGTTCTATTCTATACCGTGGTTATGGTTATATATTTATATAATATCTGTATTTCAGTTTCTGCTACTTAAATAATTTCTGCTACTCAAATGATTTGTTATGTAAATGTTTTGACCTAACTAACGATCCATGGTAATTTCGTGTCCCTTATACTATTGGTATAATATTCCTCACTCTGCCATGTGCTTATAGTTTTTTACCAATTTTCAGGAAACAATGCACTTTAGAAATAGCTTCTGGAAAGTCTTAGATGCGGTGCTGCGGAATAGACACACACACAGTATTTTTATGATATTTCCCTATGTAAATATCGGCATTTTTGGTCAATATATTTTGTAATAAAAATAGAAGCTCCAATGATTATTTTGGTACCTTCATTTAAATATTACTTCCGCTTGCGTTTATTGATCTGTTTTAAAATTGGCCGGAGGTAACTTTAGTTACTGGTCATCACGATACTTAACCCTTAGGTACGGGGAGCGGGTCGTGACACTTCAAACAATTTTCTTGTGCTAAATACCTGTACTTTCACTTCGTGCATTTTAAAAATTAAAAATATTTCATTGGCATAATTTTTTTTCTCATAAATCTCTCAAATGACATGGTAAGAAAAAAAAAAAATTTAATAACCCACTATTTTGGTTAAAATAATTAATACGATAAAATATAATATTTAAACTATAATTATTTTTATTTTTATTTTACAACTATCAAATCAACTATAAAAATAAAAATAATAATAAAATTATTTGGTGTTGTTGAGACGCCACGTGATAATACTTCTCACCAATTACAATACATCATGCTCCTATTATTTTTTAATTACCAAACACAAAATCGCGATCTCCACCTCCTCTATTAATCAAAGTACTCTTAAGGCATCATATAGCAAAACCTCAAAGCTAACCAATAATTTTTTTTAAAAAAAATTATCTTTTCAAACATGGTTTTTTTAATCAAAGTAAAATAATTAAGAAAAATGAATGGGTGCACTAATTAGTGCTCCCACTAATTAGGTGGCAATGGGTCTCACCAGTAATGATGTGATGTTTTAGTCTTAGAGTTGTATTTTTTTTTTTTTTAACTTTTTTAATGTATTAATGCTATTAGTGGAAGTGTTTTTAATGGGATGAATAATTCAATAACTAAAATAGTCAAGTTGAAATGGAGCTATATTGTCATGATTCAAGTGTAGATTGGCATATAGATAGAAAGAGAGGGTTTTTTTATGATGGGGTTGATTGATGTTGGCATTCATTTGTTTTGTGGAGTAATGGAGATGATGCATGTGGACTAATCTGTTGCTGCTGTCACTGAGATACCAGCTTTGCTTTGTTTGGCGTTTTGGCTGTGGTGGCTTTTCAAAAGCCTCTTGTCAGTCAGACTCCCTAAAGTCCCACTGATTTTCCAATTAATTGCCCTACCTCAGGTGAGGTGAGGTGGTTCTCACATTTCTACAATTTTTTCTTTTTCTTTTTTTTTTTTAATTTTATTATTTGAACTGTGAACATTTCTACATTTTGAATTGTGAAATATCATTAGATGATGAATTCTTCTCAATTACAAAAAGTTAAGTTAATTATTATATTTGGGTTTTTATAGTTTATTTTTTCAGATTGTGAAGACGTTTTATGTATTGGTGTAAAGATTATTGATATTGAACCCTGGATGTAATATTATTTTAAAATGAATAATGTAAAAAATTATATTCTTATGTATTTGATTTAAATTCTTATTTTATTTTTATTTATATTTCATATTTCAGTTAGTGGCAGAGCCAGAAAATCAAATTAAAAGGGACACTTATTAATTACAATATTAAAAATTTCAACCAAAATATTTCACGCAAGTTTTTATGATTAGTTTTGAGAAGCATTAAAAAATAATGTTGTTTATAACTAGCGTATCATAGACAGTATAAAAAAATATAGATATAAGTTTTAAAATAAATTATATAATGATAAAATATTTTTTTATGCAAAATTTGATTAAAAATTAAATATAATAGTGATACCACGTCATCATTAGTATCTGATATTACCAACTAATAGTAAATAAACATATAGAGAGTGAACCTCACATGTTAAATGCCACTAACAATCTAATAAATTTCATATATTTATAGTGAGATTACTTATACTTACATGTCAATAATAATGACACCATTGTTATATTTAAAATTTTTCATAAAATTTTCATAGATAATAGGGTTTATAATAGTTTCTTCATTTTCAATCAAAATATCCATTATTGTTCTTATAATTTTTAAAATGTCATTGATATTTCACTTTAATAATATTTTTGTAATTTTTTTATTTAAAATATTTTCTTATATTTGCCACAGAAAAAAAAAAAAAATCCAAAATGCAGGGAGCACGTGACCCCCTGGTTCTCATTTTCCTCCGCCACTGATTTCAGTTATTCTGATAAAATCTATTAATTCTTAGCCTCTGTTTGGGAAGTAGATTGACTTTTTAACTTTTTGTCTTTTTTGCCTATTTTAGCCTATGGTTAAAAAGTCTGGTTTGGAAAAGACTTTTGATTTTTTTGTCTTTTTTATGAGAGAAATAATGTAATGATTATGAGTTAGATGTAACATTTTATCTTATTGAGCTAAAAAATTTATTTTATTTTTTGTAACAATTTTAGTCAAAAAAGCCTCAAAACCAACTTCCCAGAAGGGAGGCTTAAGAGACGAGACGAATGAGGATATAAGAAGGGAAATAGAGGGGTTGTTTGGGATGACCTAAATAAGTGTACTTTTTGTCTTTTTATGAAAAGATGTGCAGAAAAGTAGAGAGGTGATGTGATGAAAAAAAGATAAAAACATGAATTATTTTGGTGTTGCCAAACTTGGCCAGAGAATTACATACTTTTAAATTATATTTACCAGACTCTTGGGTATTATTTGGTAATATTTACGTTTTTTTTTATGATTATAAAAATTTTATAAATTAATTTTTATTCATTTTTAGAAAAATATAAATTATAAACGCGTTTGGTTTAAACAAAATATTTGAAAAATTTTAAAAATATAAACTAAAAAATATGTTTGTCTAGGCCTAAAATATTTATATTTATTGTTTATTATTTTATGACAATGGGATTATACACATTATAATTAGAAAAAATAATTTTAAAAATTAATTGCAAAAATAATTGAAAAAAAAATATTAGTCAAATTTTTAAATTTCTATTTAAAAACCAACATAAACTCATTTTTTGAGTTTACGTTTTTTCTTCAAATTTACAAACTGAGACAATCATTTATAAACTAAAAAAATTATCAAACAAATTTTTACTATAATTTTTAAAATTTTTATAAATATAAACTTAAAACAAAATAATTATCAAACAAACGGTTAACAATTTTAAATCATTTTTTTTCCCCCCTCCCATAACTTGTTTTTGGTTCTTTCCAAACAGAGCTAAGACTTGGTTTGGCATAACCCAAAAAAATTAAAAAGTCACTATCCTACTTAAGTCACATCACTATTCGATCACATCACTTCTAACCCAACTCATACCCAACTCATATTTTATAAAAAATTAAAAAATACACTTATTTAATTTATCTCAAACAACCCTTAACTGTGACTACAACTTCTTTTCTTTCCTAGCCCCACGCATCACTTTTCTTGGGAGATGAAACTTTAGTTCATCAATTCATGTGGAAATTGGTGGTAATGGCAATTACTATTACAACAATGATTCATCCCACTAAAAACACCATCACTAATAGCACTAATGCATTAAAAAAGTAAAAAAAAAAAAAAAATACAACTCCAAGACTAAAACATCACATCATTACTGGTGGGACCCACTGCCACCTAATTAGTGGGAACACTAATTAGTGCTCCCACTCATTTTCCTTACTATTACTAGCTTTTTGTGTTTGGTACTTTAGATTTTAGCTTAGGGATGTTTTGAAAATTTGATTAAAAATTAATTTTTAAATTTTTTATTTTAAAAATATAAAAAAAATAAAGAGATGATGTGATTCAAAAAAATTAAAAAATTGGTTTTAAACCAACTTGCCAAAATCACCCATCATTGAATCAATCTATAATTTAAAATATTTAAAGCATAAGCACACTAATTAATTGTTTAATAAGAGCAACTTGGACTAGTTGATATTGTGGATCTAATATGCAAGTGCAATTGTTTGGGTGGGACAAAGCCATTAAGGGCTAAACTTGTTTTTTTTTTTTTTTTTTTTTGTTTTTTTGGCATGCAGGATGGGATTTGAAGATATGTATAACATGGCTGTCTGTCAGGTGTGGTCGGATATTTTTTTATTATTTTATTTTTTCAAAGGTGGATGGACAACTTGTGATTTTTTGTTGGGGGGGGGGGGGGGGGTATTCACATGCTATAATTGAATTTTTTTTTAATACTAAACAAAAAATATATTTAATACATTTTATTGTAAATTAAAAATTAAAAATTAAAAAATACAAGTCTTTATCTTTCAGCTTATGTAAAATATTTTAACTTAATAATCTATAAGTAAAAGTTATACTAAATAATCTAGTATAAATTTTTAAAATTTAATATATATATATAAGCAACTTGTATAAATTGTACCTAATAATCACGTTTAAATATACATATTATTTGATGCAAAGCCTTAAATGGTCTGAAGATATTAGGTAGTGTTGTTTTATTGGAGTTTTTTTAAAAATATTTTAAAGAATGAATTTATTTTTCAAAATAATTCACTTTTTAAAATTATTTATCAAATTAATTCACTTTTGTAAAAATATAAGTTCAAAATGCGATTTTATCATGAAATCGCATGTTTAAAATGTGATTTCATATTGACTTGACTTATTGATATATAGATATGGATCATACCAATATGAAATCGTATATTCAAAATACGATTTCATGAAATCGTATTTTGAACCTGTGACTTTAAAAAGTAAGTTAATTTAATAAATAGTTTGCAAAGTTAATTATTTACCTAAATAATTTAATTCTTTAGAATATCTACACACAAAAAAACTCGTGCTTCGACTTAGATTTTGGACAGAAATAAAATGATTATTCCTTTGTCTCTTGATAAAGAGAAAAGATTTGTGCCTCGAAAAATTTGTGCCCCGAATGCCCCGAGAGAGAGAGAGAAAGAGAGAGAGAGAGGAGGCTCGCAGCCGGCTGCCCCCTGCCTCTGCTTCGCCGCCTCCGCCCGCCTCCGCCGGCCATCGCCTCTGCCTGATCGTCGAGCCCCGCCTCCACCGTTGCCCTCCGCCGGCCGTCGCCTCTGTCCGATCGTCACAGGCCCGCCTCCATAGCCGCCTCCGCCTCTGCTTCGCCGCCTCCGCCCGCCCCCTGCCTCTTCCCCCTGCATTTTGCCCCCTGTATCTGCCTCCGTCCCCCTACCCCCGCCTCTGCCTCCCCTCTCTTTCTTCTTCTTTCCTTCTTTCTTTCGTCTTCTTCTGAACTTCTGATTACAAAAAAATAAAAATAAAAAAAATAAAACGACGAAACGACGTCGTTTCGTCGTTTCGGGGCATTCGGGCGAGCTCGATTCGGCCTCTCAATAACGGTTGCTTAATAAAATGACTATTCTTCTAAATTGTTAAGTGGTTATTTCCTTTGGAAATGTACATTGGCAATAGGCTCTTCTTTTTTCCTTTCTTTTTTTAAAGTTAAAATAGTACGAAAAGATAAAATAAATTAAAATTAATAAGATAAAATGTCACATTAAATTTATAATCATTTTATTTTTTATTTTACAAATATCACATCTAATTACAAAAAAAAAAGAAAAAGACCCTATTCCTAAATACAACTATTTTTAGCCTATTGAAATAACTAACCGATTAAATATTAGGTTAAAGTTTTACCTGAATTAATATTAGGTTAGTAAGGCTATCTCCAACGGTTCACCAAATGTATCACCAAATTTGAATTCGGTGAAAAAGTGCATCTTTTTTGGCTCCAACGATTTTATCAAAACGATATCAAATTGAGAATGCTCCAAAATTTTTATGAAACTAAAGATGTCTTGCACCTTTCAACAATTTACCGTACATAGCCATTGAGTGTGAACCCACTAGATGACCGGCCGGACATCCTTCCAGATGATCACCTCAAGCAAAATTTAGTAAAAATTTTACACTGAGAGGTTGACCCACTGGTCGACCACCTCTTTAACCAAATAAAGTTATTCCATTACCTCTCTGCAACTGTGTCTCTGATGAATACACAGATCAGCTATATCATTTGATCTAGTTGAAATCTCAGGCAAATTTGAAACCGACCCAACACTTCTAAGCAAATCAATAAAAGATGTAATGTTTGAATTTGAGTTTGTAACAATCGAAGGAAATTTTTCAGAACCCAGAAAAATAGATAGTAAACCAAAGCCTTTAACTTTTTTCCATAATTGAGAAACAGTGATGATTAGCTTTGGTTTGCAATCTTTGATTAGTTTTGAAAGCTTAGAGACTATGTACATAAGATTTATAGTAGTTGCGATTGGATTGAATTTAGGACAAAAATGAGTACATCATCGTTTTTCTTTATACCTAGATTGAGCAAACCATCATTTTTTCTGGTTCTGGATATGGAACATAGAGCATAAATTGTCAACCGGTCGATCGACCCTCTGGATGACCTTTGTTTTGATAACAACTATAAATTCACCATTTGAATGACTGATATCAGATAGAAGAATTTGTACTTTTTTTTACTTAGATTTGCCATCAAAATTTAATTTGGTGAAAAAAGACTCATTTTTTTGATTTAACAGTTTCATCAAATATGTATCAAATATAGGATTTCACTTTTATTTCATCAAACTAAGGACCATTGTGCGCCTTTCATCAAACTACTGTTCATAACCGTTGCCAGATGTCCTTCTAAATGTCATTCCGGATGACCACCTCAAATAAAAAATTTGTGAAAAAATTGCACCAGCCGGATGTCTACCTGATCGGCTGGTGTTCTGATGAAATTTCAAAATTTTCCGTTTGAACACTTATAAAAAGAAGTCTTTACTCAAATATTTATTCAAATTTAATAAAAAAAAAATTTAATGTACCGTTAAAAATGCATTAAGTAAACGGACAATATCTTAATCCGTAAATGAAAAATAATGTCGATGTGATAAATATCATCTGTTCAGATTGGACGTTTAGCTCTGGAAAGGAACTAAGCTCTAATAAAAAAAAAAGTAAGGTCCAACATTTAGTTTAGTGTAATTTAAGATGCAACTCCATAATAAAATTAGAAAGTAGCAACTTGTTTAGATTAGGTTAAATTACAAATATACTTTTTAAGATTTGTTTAAAATATAAATTGTCTTATGTAATTTAAAAAATTATGAATATTTTACTGTCAGAAGTTTTTATTTAATAAAATTAACTGAAAAAATAAAATTCATAATTATTCTCCTATAGAATAATAAAATTATCTAAATTATTAATTGAAACATATTTCTAACATCATTAAAAACTGTTAATTGACTTGATAATTTATTAATAAAAGGGATGATTTGTAATGAAATCAGAAATCTCAGGGGATAGACGTAATTTTTAAAACTATATGAAATAATTTGTATTTTAATCAATTTTTATGAGGTGTATTTGTAATTTACACTTCAGATTAAATTAAAGACATTTTTTTAGACATTTATCTATGGATTTTGTGTGGATTAAGGTTGGCACCACGTAAGTTCTTTGGGCTAAAATATTGTTTAATTAAGGGAGTGCAAAGGTTAGATTAATAATCAGGATATCCGAATGAGCACATTAGTACTAAGGCATTCATGTCCCTACTCTCTGCCTGGGTCTATATTCTTCCATAAATTGTACTTTGCACTTCTCAGCCACTCATATGAAGAGTCAAACAAGAGGTTGGAAGGTGCTAAGCTAAAGCTAATCCAAGAATTTTTTGGACTTTTATTTCCTAATGCCTGGAGGAGATAAGTTATTCTCCCTACCCTATCTATTCATATTTATTTTTTTTGAATTTTATAATGAAAATCATTTATATAAAAATTATCTTAATGGAACAACTATAAATAAAGGAACAAATTGTATTTTATTTTATAAAATAAATTATTTAAATTTAATTATATTACCATTCATTTTATAAAACAAAATGGGATTTATTTCTATATTTATATTTTTTTTGATGAAATTGAATTTTTGCATGAATAATTTTTATTGCGAGGGCTACGAAATAGACGGTTCAGATTATTGATGTAAGTTCATATTGAAACCTATAAGAAAAATATGGAGAGATGAGATATGTATAAGAACTTATTCCCTGCAAGATCTATGACTACAAATTATCTAATAGTTCTGAAACATTACGTGTTTGTATGTCTAACCAATGATATTTTATAATTTATCTACTATTTTCTCATTTCTAAAGTTATGTATTTATTTGTGTGTCTAACGAAAAACAGAATAATGACCAGTTTGATTTATCAAACTAGATTGAGTGAAATTACGAGTAAGATATAATTGATTGATAAAATTATTAATATGCCAGCATTAAATTAAATGTAAGAACCTTGATTATATAAAAGAATAATTTTACTGTTTTTATAAAGTAAGGGTAAAACAGGCTTTAGCCATCTAATAATTCTGTAGAATTCGATTGTGAATTTCATCCCTCCCGAGAAATACTAGTCCGATCCCGTGGGTATTAACAATCTATGGAGAATCTTAATTTTATGTGATTTTCAATTAATATGATTTTGATCTGGCTCGCGAATCAGCAAAGCTCCAACGTTGCAATCGGACAAAAATTCTTAGATGAAAATGGGTAACGTTAGACACATGCGTTCAATCCTAAACAACCAGTCATCACAATGAGAAAACATGTGTAACCTCAGACCTACAACAATGGGTCAATAAAGACAACGTACAAGTTATTCAATGCTCATAGAACATGATTAAATAATTTCTCAATGAGATTGTAATCAATAAAGATGATGAAAATTACCACTTCATATTGAAAATTTGAGAAATAATAAAGACATAATATTTAATGATTAGTGTATGAAGATGAATACTTGAATAATTTTTGCAAAACGACAGGTAAAAATTCCACACTTTGGTGTTGTTTGGTAAGTTGGTTTGTGGCTAAAATAGTCACAAAAGACAAAATAAGTTATTCTAGCCACAACAAACAAAACATCACATCTAACTTAAAATCATTATACTTTTCTTAAAAAAAAAAAGTCAAAAAAACCAAAAAACAGCCTATTTTGCCTTTTGTGGCTATTTTAATCACAACAAACAAAACATCACATCAAACACATAATCATTACACTCTTCTCTAAAAAAAAAAGTAAAAAAAACAAAAAAACAAAAAAACGCTTCCCAAATCAAACTTTTTAGCGCATGCTAAAATAGTAAAAAAAAATCAAAAAATTAAAAAGTCAACCCACTTCCCAAACGGAGGCTTTGTGTGTGGCTTGTGTTCGGATGTTCCGAGCATTTCTTTTTGGGTCGAACTCCTCTCTAATTCGGATCCGAACTGGACGTCCAGTTTAAGCAAGCAACGAATGCTGCCCATGTTACTACTTTTTGTCACCTACAAATCCAATACTAAGGTTTTGGTTTGTCATAATTTAAAAAAATTAAAAAGTTAAAATGTTAAAAAATTATTATTCTATTTAAGTTATATCATCTTATTTAAATCAAGTTATCTTTCTATCACATCACTTTAAATCCAACTCATATTTCATAAACAATAAAAAAGTGCACTTATTTAGATAACGATCATACTACGTAGCTCGAATCGCGGGGCTCGAATCGCGGCTCGACACCAAAACGACGTCGTTTTGGTGTCGAGTTTTGTTTTGTTTTGTTTTTTTGTTTTTTTTCCGTCTGTGTTGCAGAACGAAGAAGATGGTGGAGGGGGAGGGAGGGGAGGGGGCCCTAATAACAGGGGAGGAGGAGGCGGAGGCGGAGGGCGAGACGATCTGGCGGAGGGAGGACGGCGGTGACGATCTGGAGCTGGGCGAGGACGGCAGGAGGTGAGGCCACGACGATCGACGGTCTGAAGCTCCTCCCTCCCTGCGACGATCGGCCACGGTCTGCTGCGACGGACGATCGGCGGCGACGGACGAGCTCCTCCCTCCCTTCTCTTCTCTCCCTCCCTTCCTCTTTCGAGCCATTTCGAGCCTGGTCCCTCCCTTCTCTTCTCTCCCTCCCTTCCTCTTTCGAGCCATTTCGAGCCTGGTAGCTTTGAGCTACCAGGCATTTTCATTTAGATAATTCCAAACCACTCCCTAAGTCTTGGTTTGGCATCTCCAAAAAAATTCAAAAAGTCACTACTATCCTATTTAAGTCACATCACTTTTCTACAACATCATTTCAAACCCAACCCATATTTCATAAAAAGTCAAAAAATACACTTGTTTAGATCATCCTAAACTACTCCTAAAATTTAAATAAAAATAATAATTCCATAAAATTTAAACTTTTACCCATGGTACGGACATGAGAGAAGTTGTTCTCTCTTTTTTAGCAAAGATAAACTACGAGTACATCTCTTGAAATTTGTTTAAAATATAAATTGTTATTTGTGATTTGAAAAATTATAAATATTCTTTTATTAGAATTTTTTATTTAACAGAATTAACTAAAATAATAAAATTCATAATTGCTCTCTTATACAATAATAAAATTACATAAATTATTAATTGAAACATATTTTTAACATCATTAAAAACTGTTAATTGACTTGATGATTTATTAATAAAAATAAGCGATTTCTTATGAAATTAGAAACTTCAGGAAGTGGAATGTAATTTTCAAAATCACAATGAGCGATTCGTATTTTAATCAAACTTCAAGAGGTGTATTTGTAATTTACCTTTTTAGTAATTAGGGCTGAGTAAGGAATCCGTGAAATCCAGAATCCGATCCAGTCCAGTCCAATCCGATAGGTTTGGATTGATTTTTTGAATCTGTGGTTCGGTTCTGGATTGAAGAATTAAAAATCCTTAGCCCACGGATTAGTTTCGGATTGAATCTCACGGTCCCGGATTAGAACCGATCCGGACAGTATATAAATAGTCTATATTTTTATTATACATCCTGCCCCATAGTATCTTCTCTTATTCCATATAAAACCTAAACTCAAACCTAAACCCGCATAATATCTTCTTTTATTACTTTTGTTTGTTAGTTTTTAGTTTTAATTTGTAATGGTCTAAATACTTATGGTGAAACCAGTTTTCTTATACTTGTTTAAATTATAGAATAGTGTGTCGTTATTATTGAAATACATATTACTATTGTGGAACTAATATAGCGCTATGTTTATATTTTTATGAAATTAAATATATTTTTTTGTTATTTAATTATGTGAATCCGTCGTCCTAAACCGATCCAATTCGTGTTTAAATGGATTGGTTCGGATTGGTTCTATAATTTAAACGGATTTGATTGGTTTCAATTTTCCAGGAATCATAGATAACGGATTTGATTGGGACCATGCTCACCCCTATTACTAATGTCCAAACTTATCCAATACACGTGAATTCTAGCTCTATTTTGTAAGAAAATTTAGTTAAAATCCTTTTATTAGATCTTTATTTGGTAAAAATGACAACTTAATTTATTTTGTTTCATAAATCCCGTAAAGAGAAAATACATAATTAAGTAAGGATAAAGTAACATTTTTTTTTTTGACAATATTACTAGAGTAACATGTTATTGTAAATCAAAATAACATGTTACTGTCAAATAAAATTTAATATTTTAATAATATTGATATGTGTTAAGTTTTTTAAGAAAAACGTTTTGTGTTTATTCTTAATATATTAAAATTCTATAGTGAGGGAATTTTGACTAAATTACTGTATTTTGTGTTTGGTGAATCCAAAGTGAGCATGTCCCAGAGAGACTGCATGATAAAAATAGAAAAAACAAAAAACAACAACATCAACATCAACATCAACATCAACAACAACAAATGTAGGTGCAATTCAAACATACTAGATTTCATTGGAAGCAAGTCACAGACCGAAAGATCAAGTGGTCCGACCAAATTACCAATTAATATATAGTTTAGCAATTGGTTTGGAAAAAAAAAAGGGTAAATTTTGGGCAGTGTCAAGTTGAAGAATGTTGCACCAGTTTTGGGTTGGTTTTCATGTTTTTAATCATCTCTTCTTTGAGAAGCCTTCTCAATATTTTCCCAGAAGGTGACCTTGGGATTGAATCCACAAACTGAACCACTCTTACTCTCTCATAGTTTGCAACATTAGAGGCAACATGTTTCACGATCTCATCTTCACTTTCTTTGGCATTTGAGTTCATCACCACACATGCTGCTGGTATCTCCCCCGCTTCTTCATCCGGTAGTCTGAGGAGTTAGAAAAAAAAAGTAACTCAAAAAATAATTAAAAAAAATAAAAATTAAGTGCGTGGATCAAATTCATACTAAATTTGAATCTACACCGCTTGAGCTGCTTTTTATGGATCAATAGCTTTTTCTTAAAAATAATGACAAATTATGATATAATGATAACTAAATTTTTATGTATTAAAAAAAAAACAGTGTGGCGTCCAGATTCATTTTAAATACGAATCTTATCATACAGAAATTAAATCTGAATCATATATTATTTTTCGATAGAAATTTGAATACGTAGAATTAGTGTAATGATATATAAATGATACTGACGGAATAACAGCAGCATCCGCAACAGATGGGTGAGTTAAAAGGATGCTTTCTAAGTGAGCAGGAGCCACCTGCACATTCAGAGTTAATGAAGTTAAGTAACCTCTTATTAATCCATGAACTAATTAACCATTAATATTAATTTGAACTTTACTATATGATAAACAAATTTCTTGATGGGTCCAACTGCTATCACTAATAATTAGTCTTTAATTTTGAATATGATTTTGTCCACAAACTTGACAAATAGTTAAATGAGGAGATTTTCTATTTTAAATAAGGTTACCCACACTCCAAATTAGCTTATTACATTATTTTAACTAATTAAAAAATATATTTTATTCATATATCATGTTAAATATGTGTACCAAATAAGTCTTTCTAAAATTATTTTAAACTCTGTATAAATTTTAAATTTATAAAAGAATTTGTGAAAGAGAAAAGAAAATGGATAAAAAAAAGAGATATTTACCAACAAATCTTATCTTACAAATAATTACTCTAATTAGTTTCAAATTTTTTTCAATTGATCTGTTAAATCCTATTAGTAAAGAGTTTCTTTTCGTGTGGTCTTATTTTTTATTTTGGTAATATTTTGGTGGATAATTATACTATTTTATTAATATATGACAGTTATGATTTGATACTCCAATGTAGTAGGTATTAATGTGACACTAAAAAAAACTAAAAACTTTTTAGTGTACTTTCCTAAATATGACAACGTAATGGGTATGATGTGACACCCCAAAACTTTTACTAAAAAAAAAATAAAAATTTCTTAGTATACTTTTCCAAACGTAACAACGTGGCAGATATAATGTGACACTCGAAAAAAATTGAAAACTTGTTAGTGTATTTTTCTCAAACGTGACATGTGATATTCCAACATGACGGGTATGATGTGATACTCTAAAAAAATAAAAAAACTTTTTAGTGTACTCCAACATGGCCACTATGATATGCCACTAAAAAACTTTTTAATGTACTTTTTCTAAATGTGACACTCTAATGTGACAGACAAATGAGTCATTACACATTCAAAATGACTAAATGGATGAAAAGAAAAAAAATATGAAATTATATGAATTACAAGTCCAAAATATGGGATTTGTTGGTCAATCTCCCCAAAAAAATGACAACTAGTTTTCGTTCACGTTTTTAAAAAAAAAAAAAATGAACGTAGAGATAATTATTCAGTAATTCTGAAGTATAAATATGTGGTATTTCATAATATTATGATTGATAGAAGATGTGTGTAGCTGAGAGATATTGCCTTCGTTTGGGATATGAGTTGACTTTTTAATTTTTTGATTTTTTGGCTATTTATGGGGCTAAAAAGTCTTGTTTGAGATAGGTTTTTTGGCTTTTTAATTTTTTGTGAAAGAAAAAATAAAATAATTATGATTTGAATGTAATTTTTGTAACTATTTTAGTCAAAACCCCATGTGGGTGATTAAGGCCTCATTTGGAAACAAGTTATTTTAGTAACTTTTTAGTTTTTTGGTTAAATTATGAGGTTAAAAAAAAAAAAAAAGCATATTTGAAATGACTTTTTATTTTTTATGAAAATATATGCAAAAAATAAAGAAAAAATAAAATTTTTAATTTTTTGGTATAAGTTATAAACTTTTAAATTTTTTAAATAAATTTTTAACTTTTAAATTAAAAGTGTTACATGCCAAATAAGATTTAAAAAATATAAAAAGACAGAATAAATTATGACTAATTAAAAATAGTCTATAATTTTCCATGCACGTAGTATTGAGGCCTTGCTTGTCATCCCCTTAACAAAGTCAAAAAGTCACTATTCTATTTAAATCATATCATCTTATTTAAGTTATATTATTTCTCTACCATATCATTTTAAATCCAACTCATATTTTATAAAAAATTAAAAAATACATTTATTTAGAACATCTAAGGCCTTGTTTGGGATGACCTAAATAAGTGTACTTTTTGTCTTTTTACGAAAAAATGTACAGAAAAATAGAGAGGTGATGTGATGGAAAAAAGATAAAAAGATAAAAAATGTATACTTATTTTGGATAGCTAAACTTGCCCTTAATAACTCATAATTATAAGGCTAAAATATCAACACGCAATGATTAGGGGAAAAAACAGATCTTACTTGAAATCCTTTGTACTTGATTAGTTCTTTAATGCGATCCACAATGAAGACATCTCCATCATCGTCAATGAACCCAATATCACCAGTGTGAAGCCACCCTTTTTCATCAATGGTCTGAGCTGTCTCTTCCTCGTTTTTGTAGTAACCTGTAAAGTTTGTGATTTGAAAACCCCATGATTGCTAACCTTTTAAAGTTGTTGTAATGGCAGAGTTACACAACAAGTCTACATCTTCTGCCATTCAAATTATTACACATAATATTCGTCTTCTAAATGAGACGTTATCTTATCAGCTATGGTGTATAAATTCAAAGCGTCTTGTTATGGTGTGCAATTCCGTTGCATACCATATGCAACCAACACAAAAGGTGTAAGTGGAAGGTGTAAACATAAAACAGGACAGCAAATAGAAAGGCGTAAGTATAAGGTGTAAGTTGCACACTTAAAAAAAGTCCAAATTCAAATCCAATTGGTAAGCCATCTTTAACTATTTATCAAATGTTATATTAAATTAAAATAAAAATATATAATTTTTTTATTTGATATCATTCACTTTAATGATAAATTTATAATTATTATCAAAACACAAGTTATTCGGAGAGACGACCAGCTAATCGTCCAAATAAAAAAAAATTAAAAAAAAAATCACTAGCCTGCTGGCAGTCCACAAAATTACACTACTCTGGGAATGGTCCAATTAAACAAAAACCCGCAAAACGTACAAACAAAAAAAATAAAATAAAACAAAATATGATTCTCATCCTATAAATTCAAATAGCCAAATCCAATTGCCTTACCAAAGAAATCATAGTAAAATCCATACCAATTTTCAGGGGTTCTATTTTCTTGAAGACCCAGATCATAATAAGGTCTCATTTGAGAACATGTTATTTTAGTAATTTTTTAATTTTTTACGAAAAGATATGCAGAAAAATAGAGAGAATGATGTGATAACTTATAGTGATTTTTTGACTAAAATATCTACTCTCCAAACAAGGCCTAAAATTCCAAAACAGCTCCAATCCTCAGAAGTTGCCATTAACAGTTCCAAAAAAACAAAAAAACAATTTCCTTTCCTTCTTCTTATTCAACAAATCATAAATCACAACAAAACTCTTATTTTCCAATCCATCATATACTCATCAAACACCAACTATCACTCTTTTCTTCTCATCTTCTACACACACAGAGACAACAAAAAAAGAGCTATATATATATATAGAAAGAGAGAAGAAGAGAGAGAAAGTGTAGATATAAAGGGAAATTGAATGGTTGACGAAATGCTTGAGAGAATAAGATGTTATTAGTAGAGCAAAAGAAAGGAAAGTAAAATCGATGTATATTTGTGCCATATATGCCTTTTAGAAGATCTAGCAGATGTATAAAGAAAGAGAGAGAGAGAATGCAAAGAACGATGAGAAGGCAAAGACAGATTTGCTTCGGAAGTAAACAACTTTGGAAGCTTGTTGACAGTCCAAACCATTGCTCTATTCTGAGAATTGTTCAAGTAACAAGATGATCGGGGGACAACCGGCCGAACGTCCTGTGTGTACCATCTGCAACAGTCTTGCACAGTGTTCTGGTGAAAGGTGCCTAGATCTTCAATTTGGTGAAACATTTGTTATTTTCTCAATTTAATACAAGTTTGATGAAACTATTGGAGCACAAAAAATAGTATTTTTTCAACAATTTGAATTTGATGATAAATTTGGTGCAGCGTTGGAGATGGCCTTACATGTTGTAATTTCTCATTTCTTACTCCGATGAAACCAATTTTATATAGACAATAAATTATCTCCAATTGGACAAAAGTACTATTGGGTTTGATGGGCTGTGCCTATTTTAACGATTCAAATAGTTCATTTTGCATTTATAGTTTTGGGAATAAAAAATTAACAACTTAGTTGCTCTCTTCTCTTTTTAAGTAGAGTTCGTTAAGTAGCACATCAATGTAAAAAAATTAAAATAATTAGACATTAATAAATATATCATTATATCATATTTATGTTAAGAAATGTGATCTGATCATATAATTACTAATATTATATCAATTTTACTTTTTACATAGATGATCGGCTTAGTACAATCATACAAAATACACAATTTAAACTATCAAGATGGACTCACCTAGCGTAACAACATTTCACCTAACTGCTCAACGAGAGAATCACTTAACTTCTAAAAAAGCAAATATCACACTTTTTTGGGGGTAGGGGTGTAAATTTGCCCCGGTCTAGCTCGACCCATGTCAGGCCTTGCGGGCTCTAGCCAAAATTCGGGTCGGGCCAGCCCACAGACCAAAAAATTAGGCCTATGGGTAGTCGGCCCAGTGGGCCTGGCCTCTGTCTTGGGCGGGCTCGCCCTTTAAAAAAAAAAAAAAATTCTACCAAAATTTTATTATTTTTCATTAAGAAAGACATTGGGTCCTGGACGGACCAGGCCTTGAGTAGGCCTTAAGTGGGCCGATGGGCAAGGCTTTAAAATGATGGCCAAAGCCTAGGGATTCGGGCCCAGGCCTAAATGAGCCGGACCCACTTCAAGTCGCGGGCAAGTTTTGGGCCTCCCCACGGACCGCTAGCTATTTTTACACTCCTATTTGGGGCTACTTCGCATTTTTTTTTGTTTTGTTTTTTTAGGTATATCGGAAATAAAGGGGGTACCTTGCATTACGCATGGGCTTCGAACACAGACTTCGCCAGGGGTGTTCTTGGGGAGAGATCGACCTGTGTTTGGATCAACAAACTTTAGTTCCATATTGGGAAGGATAAACCCAACCGAGTTTTTCTTTGCAATTCGATGTCCCTTGTTTGGATCCCCGTGGGTAAGTGTTATGCAACTATGCTCTGTCATTCCATATGCCTAGCATTGACAAAGTCAGATTAGTATACAAACACTACTTTCATCGTAACAACATAACATCAGATTTTGAATTGAGTGATTTGAAGAGGGGGAAAAAAAACAGAAGAGAAAAGAATAATGGTATATCTCTCCTTGTTTGAAGCAGTTTAGAGAGAAATGAAGAGAGAGTGGGTTATCCTATGTTATTGAGATAAAAGTTATAAGCTCAGGTTTATAGGATCATTTTCGACGATCTCAACTGTTTAATAACTAATTTGAAATTAGCGAATTTTGTTTACTATCTTATCTTTTCAAATTACTCAATCCAAATGGAAGTGCATCGAAACGAATGCTCACCTCCTGCACATCCACACCAGGGAACTTCTTCTCAAATCCCCTAAGAACCTCCGGTGCAAGCGGAGCTGCAGCGGTCATGACAGCCCTAAGCTTCAACTTACTAAGATCAAACTGATCGACTGCTCGATTTTTAACCAAGTCCGATATAATAGCAGGCACAATGGGTGCAAAAGTGACTTCATGAGTGATCAAAGCTTCCAAAAATGTCTCAATCTTGTACCTGCCCATAACCACCACCTTCCCTTTGTTCTTCAGGGTGGCACAGCATATTCCGGTCATTCCATATATGTGAAAGAATGGCATGAGGCCGAGTGTGGTCACCTGGTGTTGGGTTTTTAGATGTTAAAAACACTTGAAAACATATATTCACTTGCACATAATTAAATATATCAAATGTTAAAATTACAAAATCAATGGATCAAATTACATAATAGAAAGAACATGCAGGTTGTGAGATTGATGAGAGGCACAACAAGTTTTGTCGCCCTTCATGCAAGTTCTAATGGACCAAGCACAACTTTAGAATACGCTCAAAAGCTCAGTTACGCATGATTGGTAGTAAACAAGATATCAAGTTTGTCTCGAATTGTATATTTTTTTTTATCTTCTAGGATCTGAATGGTGGTTCCTCCTCCTATCTTTTTTGTCAGTTTTTTTTTTGTTTTACCCAGTAGTGAATTTTTTAAAACTTGTCAATTTTTATTTTTTATATTTGTCTCGAAGATCTTTAAAATCAGTGTTTTTGTAAGCCTTTTCCATTTTCAGTGATTTTTTTTTATATTTTTTCAAACTTGACTCAATTTTTTTTTAATTCGAAATCTTCAAGTCCAGACGGACTTAAAAAAACAAATTATTTTTTGACTCAAAAACAAAAAATAAAAATAAAAATCAAAAGAATAAGTTGAATTTTTTGGTTTATCCAAATGAAATAAGATATATTCACAATGGACATATCTATTGACTTGTGTCCGTTAGACTATAATGTTTGGAAACAAAACATTTTAATTAAAAAGTTTTAAAAAATAAATTCTCAAATTATTCTTTCTAATTTTTTGCATCAGTCAAAATATAATTAAAAATGTCAATTCCCAAACGCGACTTAATTTATCTTTAATTTACCTGTCCGACAAGTTCGGGTCCGACACTGAAGAGTGTAGAGCACAGATTGGCGACGAGATTGCAGTGAGTGAGCATGACGCCCTTGGATGTGCCGGTGGTGCCAGAAGAGAATGGAAGAGCGCAGAGATCGGTCTGGAGGATGGTTTCGTTGATGTGGTCGGTGTTGGCTCTATCTGCTGCTTCCAGCAGTTCGTCCCAGTATATGGCACTCTCTACCTTCTCTTCTCCTAGTACTATTATTGGCAGTCCCAGTGATTTCACCTGTTGTGTTCAATGGGTTAATTATTAGAAGGATTAAATTAATCGTACATTGCATGTACAAAAATTGGTATTCTTGTTTTGTATTAGTGATTCATGCAACGTTTATTGAAATAAGAAAATAGTACTTGTCTCACTTTTTTTTTTTTTTTTTTTTTTTTTTTTTTTTTGATCGGCAAATGTTAGTTGTTAGTTGTTAGATTAGCACCTATGGGAGCAAAGCTCCCCACCCTTGGCAAAGCACATAAGTGCTTGCACTCCCTTAATTCAACCCCCCTAAGGGGAATTGAACCCATGACCTCCTTGGGACTAAGCCCTAAGGAAGGCAGTGTAATTTACCCTTTAAAAATCTCAGGGAGTGTATTTGTACTTGTCTCACTTTCGTTGTCAATAGCTGATGATAAAAAGATGAAATGTCCCTAATAACGCGTTTGTGATTTGATTGTACTAATCACCAAATTGGTGATTTTTCAAGAAATTGAGCAAGAATAGATAGGCCATGTTTGGTTAAGTTTTTGGCATTGCTTCTAACTGTTTTTTTATTTTTTTATTTTTTGAAAATTTGCACTACAGGGTTTGTGTTAGGTGCAACTTCTATTTTACAATTTATAAAAAATAATAAGTTAAATTAGTTAAAAAAATTGATCATTGAGTTTTGTTTTTGTTTTTGTTTTAAAACTCGTTAGACTTTACGCTACGTTTTCATTGTCTTCATTTTCATTTTTAATGTTTTCAAAAATAGAATAATGAAAAATTTATGACATCTATAGTTTTTTTTTTTTTTTGCAAAAATTATTTATAAAATTTTAAAACCAACTTTTTTTAAAGAAAAAAATGCATGTTATTTTTTTAGAATATTTTTCTCAAAAATTGGGCTCAAGAGAATTTTCTAAACAAATAATTAAAACACTAAAATGTAATTTTTAATTTTTTGAAAATTGTTTTCATAAAAAAAATTTAAAAAAATTCAACTTCTCATAGTTACCTTGACATAGTTTGGTCCATTGGTGACGATAAGCTTGGCATCAGCAGCCTCCACCTGCTTCCTAATCTCTGACTCATGCGCCGCCGGATTAGCGCCGGAAAACACCCCACCAGCCGCCATAATACCAAGAGCAACAACGGCATACTCCGCCACATTCGGCAGCAGCACCACCACCACTCGTCCCTTCCTCAGCCCTAGAGACCTCAACGCCTTTCCAAACCTCTTTGTGTCTCTAACCACCTCACCATGTGTGTACTCTCTTCCACTGCCTACCTCCACAAACGCCACCCTGTCGGCATACAATTCGCCACCCTGGAGCACGAATTCCGGCAGCGTCGTGTTTTCGGGCACCGGCACGGGTTTATATGGGCTTTGGAAAACATGGTGTTCTTGTTGTTCTTGACCTAGTTGTGTTGCCATTGGTGTTGATGGGTGAGAGGGAAAGGGGTTGATTGAGAAGTTTTTTATAGGATGAAGATGAAGATGATTATGGGTTGTGCATGAGATTGGCATGAGCTTTGACAGGTGGGGATTTGTTGAGTCATGTTTGGTTTACTTTCAATTCTTCGGAATTTTTAATTTCGTGTTTGGATCATAAATTTGAGTATAGGTTTGAAGGAAAAGATAAAATAAAATAAAATAAAATAAATAGGTGAAATGTTTCACTTTTATTTCATCCACATTTTTTCTTTTATTTTCAAAATTTTTATCCAAATTTATGATTTAAATACAAATTGAAACTGAAAATTTGCCAACCTTCAAACTTGGGGACAAAGATGACCTTTGTATAGTTATCATGTGCATATTTACCTAATACGCCTAAGTACATTATTTAAAATTTTTTTTTTAAAAATCTTTATAAGTTAGTTTTTATAATTATAACTTCTTTTTCTTTTTTTTTTTAACATTTCCGAAGCACCAAAAAAATAATTATAACTTTTAGATTATTAAATTTTAAAAAAATTTATCAAAAATTATAAATCTATTTAGTATAACTTTTGATAATCTATAAAAAAAAAAAAAAGTAAACATGTTTTATTAAATAAGTTGTTATAATTTTTTGTATTGTGCAATATGTATTTAAGGTTTAAATAAGTTTTTTTTTTTTAAAAAAGCTAGAAATTGTAATTTAAAAAAATTTCTTATTTTTTTACCAAATAAACTAAAAAATTTAAATAAATTATAATTTACCATTACAAGCACAACACCATCATTAATCACTTTTACTTTTATTGTTTCATATGTACAAATAAGTTGACATTTAGGCCCAAATTCAACCATGTAGGACTTTGTTGCCCAAACTTGCACAGCGGAAATTGATCCACGTGTGGATTTGTTAAAGGCCCAAATTCACTCTTACGGCCCACGTAGATGGGCAATTGTTTTAGGGCGATGTGGTGCCGCGTCAGGCTTGAGTTTAAAATGTCACGTTTGGAGAGTTGATTATTTTAATAGGTTGTTTTAATTTTTGACTATTTTAATAAGTTAAAATATTTGTATTTGGAGAGATAGTTGAATTTTTTTGTAGTTGAATGTGATGTTTGTGAGAGAAAAAGTGAATGATTATGAATTTAATGTGACGTTTTGTCTTATTAGTTATTTTAGCCTATTTTATCTTTTTAAAAATTTTAACCCAAAAAGTAAAAAATAGCCTTGCCAAACAAGGCCAATGCACGTGTTGTCCAACTCAGCTTGTCTCATGTCCAATAAGTTATTTGGTGTCTTTTGACATAGTCACGTGGTATCTTATGTGTGTCATGATTAGTAAAGAGAGTGAAATTTACGATTTTGTATCAAATAATTAAAGAACCACAAGAAACATAATAATTTATAATTGGTCAGAAAAACACGTAGTGCCTTCATACCAAGGAATAATTTTTCTGTATATCTACCCTTAATTCATTGTCCAACTCCACAATGTTATTAAACTATCACTGATTAAGTAGGAGTGACAAGTTATAATTTGAAAACACAGAAAGACTAATGTTATATAAATAAATAAAAATATATACATAATTTTTATATATAATAATATGATTTTTTTTTTTTAATGAATTTTTACTTTAAAATAAAATATTATTAAAGATGAATTTATTTACAATAATAGTATTATAGTATTTTTATATATGAATATAATTTTTTAAATAAAAATAAATAAAAAAAGAAATGACAAGTGGCAGCTTAAGATCTATCTAAACTTACCGACAATAAATTGTACTATATTGTGACTTTGGCCAATCACTAATTATTTTAATTTTTATTGAATAGTCATTCATTTTATAAAGACTTGTATTATTATTAAAGGGATGTTTGAGAAGTAAATATTTTAATTAAAAAGTTAATACAAAATAGCACACAAACTCTAAATAGTTGTAAGAATCTCACTTTGTGAGCAATAATAATATTACCGTGGTATATTGACATTCATATCTTCCAGTAAATTAAAAAAATATATAAATAACAGCGTATTTCGAACCCTCAGATTCAAAAACAAAAAAGTAAAGGATTGAATGAGTAAAAGCAATGCACACGTAAAAGAAGGAATCGAAATCATAATGAAGCATAATGATGATGATGATACACAATCCCATATACACAATTCATTCATTTATTTACCCACCAAAACTAATACTAGCTTTTCTTCTTCCCTAGACAAACAAGAAAGAAAATGAAATCATTACACATCTCAACACCCACAATACCCCTCTTGGTTTTGACAAATCTAATCATTAATTTAACCTTTCTCCTTCCTACCTCTCAAACTTTAGCCCCTCTCTCTCCTCTCCACATAAAAATCTTCAACCAAAAAAAAAAAAAAAACTTTTCTTTAGTTATTTCAATTTATACATTGACAAAAAATTTAATAATTTTCACAAAATTTTCATTCAATCCTTATGAGTCAGACATCGAACTCCAAGAATTGACTTTGTTATAAAGATATAAGGATAATATTTAAGATTTCAAATTCAAATCAACTTAGGTCTTGTTTAGAGATTAGGAGTATAAGTGACTATAGGTTATCATCTCTTTCTTTATTTTTTACATATTTTTTGTAAAAAAATTAAAAAATTAATTAAAACAGCTAATTTCCAAATAGGGCTTAATAAGTAAATGGAGGTTTCTCACCTCCTTCTTCTTCTTCTTTTTCTTCTTTTTTAACATTTATTTTAGAGGAGATTAACTGTAAATTTTTCCTTTATGTTTTTTATATTTTAACTTGAAAATTTAACTACAATAATTTGCAATTTAGGAAATGGATGGTAATGCGTGGCTTACTTTACTCATGAGCTTGTATGATGCCACTGAACAAGGGGGGGTTGGGATGTCACGAACCCAAGTGGTTTAATCATCACTTCTATGTATCTTTCATCAAAATATATTACGAAACCTATGATGGTTGGTCATTTGGGTCGACTAAGTGGTTTTTTTATTTATTTATTTATTTTATTTTTGTTTTTATCGTCACTTTTATATGAAAATTGAAATTGAAATAAATTAGTAAACTCGTGCATAAAATATATAATAAGTTAATCTCAAAAAATATAACTACACATGTAATTCAATGACTAAGGGGTTGAACATGAGAATTTTGTTATTAAGTAATTTTGAAACATTTTATGTTCAACTATCGCATGAGTCGAACTTTATCACACAACTAATATCTAGAGTTTATCCATATAGTCTTGTATTGGATTAATAAAATGGGCTCATTAAAATACTCCATCATAGAAAGGGAGAAAAACAAAAAATAAAAAAATACTTTTTTTTTTAATTTTAAATTCTAATTGTCCAAACTCTAAATGATAGATGATAATTTTGGTCTTTTCTAATATTAGTTGGAGCAAAGTTTTTGTTTAGTTGTTTTCATTGCTTTAGTGGCTTGTCATTTTTATCATACTCATTAGTCATTGATAATGCAAACTCATCAATGCATGCAACTTTCTCTTATTTAGCACATAGGGGCATTTTGGAAACATTGGTGATAAGTCAACTTTTTGACTTTTTAACTTTTTTTAGTTAAAAAAGTCAATTTTTTTTACCTAAAAAAATCTAATTTTTTGTCAAAAAAGTCATTAAAAAAGTCAAAAAATCAACTTTTTATCAACTTTCCAAAACATCACATAAAAATTGTCCACTTCTTTTTTTAAATAATAAAAAAAAATTTGTGAAGCCCAAATTAATAAATTTCCTTTTGTGGAATGGTTGTGATGGTGTACTTGAAGGCGGATAGGGATAATGATTTTGGAAATGGATGTTGAAGTTGTTTTAGAGAATTTTACCATTATAATCAAGTTAAAATAGAATTTGAATTTTTTTATTTATTTGTTGGAATCTAAAGATATTTGAGCATAGGCAATTTGGATATATTACAAAATCTGAAACTTTAATTACCGAGTTGCCTTTTATTTAGTGATGTTTTGAAAGTCGGTAAAAAGTTGATTTTTTAACCTTTTTTTTGTGTTAAAAAAGCTGCCTTTTTGTGTTTTTTTTTGTGTAAAAAAAACTAAAAAGCTAACTTTTTAAACTTCTTTCCAAATTGCCCCTTAATAATAATAATTCATAGGCAATAATATATGAGTATTGGGATTAGACGATGGGAGTGTGGGATAAAATGTTAAAAAAGTTAAAATATATAAAAATCACTCTAAAGTTATTTTAGAAAAAATTACTAACAGATCTGGACTTGAAATATATACCATTCTATTTATTTTCTTTAAAAAAGTATGGACATAAGTGATAAACCAAAAAACAAAACGAGAAAGTATCAAAATTTGGAGTAAAAATTTACTATTGTAGTGATATTAGGTCATTAGTGATACCGGGTATTATCATATAATAATGGATTAATTATACTAAGACTTGCTCAATTATTAGCAAATATAAACTTATTCCTCTTATCATCTATGAATATTTCATATTTCGACTCGTTCAACGATAAAAACATAACTTTTTCTCTTTTTAAATTGACTTCAAAAAGGGTATTTTTACAATTTTTATAATTGAGACAATCAATACATATGAGTTTATAAATGAGAAAAATAAGTATATATTTGTTAATAGTTGAAAAAATCTTAGTATAATTAATCATTTAATACTACTACTACTACTTAAAAGTACTTCCAACACAAACAACAATCCCTAGTCGTAATATAAATTAAAAAATAAATGTATAAAAATTTAATATTGTAGTGATATTAGGTCATTAGTGATACATGGTGTTATCATATAATAATAGGTTAATTACATTAAGACTTGCTCAATTTTTATTAAATATTATCTTATTCCTCCTGTCATCTATGAATATTTTATATTTTGACTCATTCAACTATAAAAATATAACTTTTCCTCATTATAAACTAACTTCAAAAAGGGCATTTTTACAATTTTTATAGTTGAGACAGTCAAAAAATATGAGTTTATAAATAAATAAATAAATAAAGTGAATATTTGTTAATAGTTGGGAAGGCAGTTTAATTAATCATATAACGCTATTTTACCATATGAGATGATGAACTCTACTATTGAGATATAACTATTAAATCCAACATAATATAATAACTATTGCTATGATTTTACTTTGTTTTTTATCACTAATTTAAGAACTAAGCCTAAAATTAAAATAAAATGACATTACAAGTATTGTCTCAAAATGATCTAATTTTATTTAAATTTTAGTATCACATCAAAATTATTATAAAGAAAAAAAAATGATAAAAATCTATAATTAAAAAACATAATATATCACTTATTAATAACCACATGATATTATTTTTTACTTCAAATTGGGGTATTTGAAGAATTTAGAATTCAGATATTTGAGTAGAAAGGGCATCAGATCAACCATCAAGTAGTACTTCCTTAATTCAAATAAAATCATAATGAAAAAAACAAAGAAAAAAAAAAGAAAAAAGAAAGAAAGAAAGAAGGGAAGGTAGAGAATGAAGATGTGATGCATCCTACGTGGAAAGAAGATAGATGTATTCTCAGCCGTTAGATTTGTTTTATTTTTCCTACGAAAAAGAAATCGTCTACAAAAAGGTATTCAATTTAATCTGGACCCACGTGAGATGCGTTCACACGTGGATTTCTGGATCAGACAAAAATGAAAATAATCTACTACTTTCATTTCATGTGCCCCTATTATTGGACAAGCGCTAAGGTATCGTTTGGCATTTTATTCAAAAATTATTTTTATTTTTTTATTTTTGTAAATTTTGTGTCAAAATTTTGCCTTTTTCTGTCCACCGGATGTGGAAGTATCTAAAAAATAATAATAATTTAAAAAATCTAAAAAAAACTAAGTAAAGATAAAAAAAAGTTAATTATTTCTTTATTTATTTATTTTTATCTTTAGTGGATTTTTGTTTTTACTTTCCTAGTTTGTTTAGTCAAGTAAATTCTAAAACTGCACAATTTTTTGAAAAAAATTCACTAAACAAGAAAAAAAATCCAAAAAAAAAAAAAGAAAACTAAAAAAGTCAATCCCAAAATGCCGTTAAATAATTTCTCTAAATAACAAAATAAAAAAAAGGAGAAAGGGTGTTTCAAACAAAATCAAAAAAAATTATAAAAAAGGGGAAAAAAAAAACACTGGGGTATCTTTTCTAAACATATATCAGTTTTTAACAGCAAATGTTACTTAAATATAAAATTTGTTTTTACACTTGCCCAATTTACACCAATTACCCTAACAATGAAAAGAGATGGTGTTTTAAATACATTTGTAAGTTTGAGCTTTATTTGGTCACTTTAGACTTAAATATTCTTTTTTTTTAAAATTTATTTATTGGGAAAGACTTAAATATTATTGAAATATTTGAATTGTCAAATATTCTTGTAATGTTCATACTTCGTTGGCTGGCTCAACATACCAAGGTTAATATTTGAGTTGTTGAACATTCTTTTAATGTTCTTGCTTTATTGACTAAAGATACAAAGGTTATGTTCAATCTTAATTATTTGCATAACCTAAGAATGTTTGACTACTCAAATCAAACAATTGTATGTTTGTTAGGTAAAATAGGGCCAAAAGAAACTTTTTTGTTCTTAAAATTACAATCAAAATCATAAACAACTACTTTCAAATATCTATCAAACAACCCTTAAAAATAATTTAAAAAGTAAACAACACCTTAATAACTAATTACAAATTATAGAATTACATTAAAAAAAAATTTATTCATTATTATTGGTGGCAATGTCACAAATGGTAATTTCACTTTTATTGGTGTAGACTACACATATAAGACTGACTGATATTAATGAATAGAGATATTATCATATGGAAAATAATTCATCTCCATAAAATTTTTTCACAAAAGCATCTTTTCATAAAATCTAACCGGTAAAAGTTTATTCACTTCTAAGAAAATAATTATGAATTTTATTTTTTAAGTTAATTCTATTAAATAAAAAATTTTGACGAGAAAATATTTATAATTTTTCAAATCACAATAGACTATCTGTATTTTAAGCAAATCTTAAAAGTATAATTATAATTTATCCAAAATATATTTAGAAAATTATATCATAAAAAGAAGTGTGTATAAACTAAGCTAGCTATCATGTCTAATTATGAGTGTATTTTAAAGCACTTAATAATACGAAAAGTTGTTGTATCATTATTCTTCTACCTTATTATTATTCTTTTGTACATTATTATTTTACCTTATTGCCCTCACACTTAAATCGAAATTACAAATTTAACCTGGTCAACAAATTGTGGGTTCCACTTGATGATATTTGATGACAAAAATTAACTTCAACTAACTGCACCTAATGTAACCATCGATCGAATGGCATCTTATGCAACCTTTTTTTATAAAGGCTTCACTTTTTATGCTCACAATTTGAAGTTTTGGACCGAAAGTTGTTGACATTTTCAAAATCTTGAAAAAATGGGTCCCACAAAAAAAAAATTTGTATAAAATTTATTTGGTGAACTATTTTTGAAAATTTTAAGAACTTTTTTTTTTAAAACATACATTTTCAAAAAAATACAAAAAATTATTTTTTGATTTTTGAAAACCATTTTTGTTGAAAATAATGATACTTTACTTTTTCTTTTTCCAAAATATGAAAAAAAAATAGAACAATAATGTTAGGAATACAGAAATCAAACACAAAATAAGACATAATCCTAGTGGATCCCACGTGTGAATCCCCGATATATGAATCCTACCCCTTTATAAGATAATTATGTTCTATTTTGTGTTTAATTTCTATACACCTAAACTTTCCAAAAATAAAAACAAAGAACAAAAACTCAACATGGCTTACAAGTTGCTTGAAGTAGTTGTGATGTTATGATGACTAAATATGGTCTCATCCTCTCACTTATAATATTTTTTTAATTTTATATAGAACCTAGGCACTAGCTTATCTAAAGACGCTCCCATATAGAAAGGACACGTTAGTCATAAACACACAAATTTAATGGGTAATTTTTTATTTTTTTTTTTCCATTTACATAACTAAAATATCTGCTTACACTAATTACAGAATATATAAAAATTTGATTTTATCTCTATACAATCTTCATAATACCAATTATACTTTCATCTTTAAAGTTTAAACCCCCAAACTTTCAAATCCTAATTTTACCCACCCCAATTACCACCTCTTACAACCACCACTGTTATCTCTAGTGGCCAATCCGTAATCCCTCTCTACTGATGATCTCTTTCATCACCGCTACTTCTTTTCCGGTTCTCCTCACAACCACCATCACCAACCACCGTGACCTTCCATCCCATTGCTGCGATCACCTTTCTGGACCTTTCATATGCCAACGTCAGCGCTGCAACTCTCTTTCGGTTATTTTTCCTCCGTTGATGTATCTTTCTCCGCGATCTTCCTTCTAGTAGCGACTTGTCTCCACCACAACCCATCTCCATTGCCATGAACTACCCCATGAAACCCCCATACTCTCCACATCGAGAGAGAGAGAGGTTTGAGATCTAGGATTTGGCAAATGAGGAGAAGACGGAGAAGAAGAAGGAAAAAAGGAGTTGGAGGTGGTCGTGATTCACAAGAAGGAAAGGGAGTTGATCGATGGTATGAGAGGGTTGTCGGAGGTGAGATAGTAGTGATGGAGAGTGGTGGGCGGGGTGAGAAAGTTGTGTGTTCAACTTTTAGGGTTCAAAGATCAATTAGTAATTTTGTAAAAGGATAAAATGGTAATAAAAAAAAATTATGAAAATGATGTTTGTAATGAGGCAAAAGTGTTGTGTAAGTAGAAGTAGTATTAAAAAAAAAAAAAACTACTACTAAAACAAGTAAATTACAAACCCAATTTTCATCAATAATTCGTTAATTATATGGATGAAAAAAAAGCATGTTATTATCTTTTTTGTATACGATAAATTTTTTTTATTTATCATTGTGACTTTATACCATTTGCACTAGTTCTGATTCATCAGCCTTACTAAAAAGAATATCAATATAATTATGTCAAAACTGTAAATTATTATATTTTTTTTTTCTAAATTTTAAAAGATTTTAATGTATGTAAAAAATAAAATAATTAAAATTAGTTAGATTTGTACAAGTAAATTTGGACAGCTACAATACAACCTTGAGTTCCACTAAGATGCCCAAGCTCGAGGTATGTATGTTTGCATTAAAGAACATGTACTAATAAATTAACTATGTGCATCAGAGTGGACCACCAAGTTCTACAACTACAAGCTCTACGAATGTTGTAATAACTTCCCATTTACAGCTTTTACATTGAATGAGTCATCAATATCCACCAAATTGATTAAATTATTCAATATCATATTTGTAGTGGTTACATCATAAACACAGTAAAAATTATATTATACTTTATAAATATGACTAAAGTATCCCAAATAAATTATAATTTAGTGATCGATGAGACAACATAAGATCATGACAATTTGAGATTTGCTTGTGGCGTCGCCACAATAATTTTTTTCGCAAATACATTTTATACTATAAATTTATTAGTTTATATTCTTGTTATCTTAATTTTTTATTATACTTTAGAATATGTCCCTTACATAATTTATATATTTTTTATATCTACTTGCTTTCCACACACACAAAAAGTTTTTTACACCACAATTATTGCCTCGATTGTAATTCATTATAATGGAATTCATTGTAATAAAAAAATAGTCATCAATATCCATGTTAAATGCATGATTTTTAGATGGATAATTGTGTAAACAAAAAATGATGTGACTTATTTAAATTTATTTAGAGAAAAAAAAATAAAAGCCAAATTAGTAAGTGCTATTGTCACATAATTTTGTATGATTTTTCTGTATAAATATTAGGGAAAATCGGTCTAGGGTCCCTCTTCCACTTTTCGTAATGGAAGAGATCCACAAAATTATTTTTTGATGTTTAAGATCCCTAGACATATATCAGAGAAATTTCAGTCCTTTATACTATCTTCATCATCTGATCCACCGTCACCCCAACAACCCGACTCTGAGTCCTCATCTTCCAACACTTCCCAAAGCTTTACCCAGTGGAGATTCTCACTCCCAAACTCACCGATCTCACACCACTCTCACCCACCACTACCGCCGGAATCTGACCCATCACCACCCCAAACCCACCGCCATTCTTACCCACAACCACCGCCTCCATCCTTTCTTTCAACACTGCTGCCACCACGTCCACCGTTGATTTTATTGAGTTCGACGTTCAGGTATATATATATATTTTCCTGCTCTGTCTTTTTCTCCATTATTATTACTACTGTTGTGTTTTTTGAGTTTTTTTTGGGGCTCAGATTTTACTGATTATTTTTCCAGTTATTAAACGAACGAATTTAGTGAAAGAAATTTGTGAAGAATCCACATCGTGGTGTCGGTGCGGTGCACCCGCGCCGCGTTTCTAACATCTGTACCTTTTCTTTTTCTTTTTTAACCCATTCGGCGGGGTGGCCCATCTAGTTTGAGTTATGGAGAATTATATAATTTATTAAATTTTTTATCATATCTCTCGTATATGTGTAAAATTTACGTTTGAAAATTTTGATAGAAAATTTAATAAATTATTTAAAATTCATAGTATCAGTTCCAGAGAAATTCTTCTGGAGATAAATTCGAAAGTCAGAGAAATTTCGTTGATACACATTATGAAAACACATTTGATAGGAAAAATTGGTTTATGCCTCATCAGAGTAAGTGAATGGTGTTGACATTGTTAAACTAACCAAGTTTTTAAATTTTCTTTTACTGTTTCGCTTTTCTTAATCAATTCAATGGTAGTATTTATGTATGTAGTATCTTGCAACAGGTCTGTCGGATCGTCGGCACTTTCAATGTTGAAGTATAAAAAACCAAGCCTCAATTGGTGGAAAGTCACCACCACTGCTATTCTACTTCTTTTATACTATTGAGAGACTACCTCCCATGCCCACTATTACCATCCATGGTCTCATCAAACTTACCTGTTTCCTTCAACCAAGCCATTGGCTCCACTACTCATTTCTTCACTGCCATCTTCGCCTTCCTCATCACTTTCAAGAAAGAGTCCCCTCAAGTATTTCAATTGACAAATTAATCAAATCAGAGTTTTATAGTTTCAGAGAAAATTCAGAATTTCTCTGGGTTCAACTCTCTGGGTTGAACTGAAATTTCTCTGGGTTAATCCAGAGAAATTCTGTGGTTTGGATTGACCAAACAAATATGTATGGTAACTGAGATATGTATATAAACTCTTTTTGGCATATATTCCAACTAAGAATGGAAAAGTAATAGCAAAACACAAACTCTGCAACCTCAAATCTGAAATTTCTGCACCCTACTTGTGAAAGTATGTATATAATATTGTACTGTTGCCTTTCTTCCTCACCTTTGAGAAGCAAGGAAGTGAGTTGAGGTAGGGGAATTCTTATGTTAAAAAAAAAAAAAGGGCAGAGATATTTACAGTGGGAAGTTTAGGGAAATTTCTCTGGACTAATTTTCTCTGACTTGAATTTTCTCTGGACCAATTTTCTTTGACTTGAATTTTCTCTGGACCAATTTTCTCTGGATTAATTTTCTCTGGATTGATGTTGAAGGACCTTAGACATCATGAAAATATTTGATGTCCTTTATACTATAAAATCATAATATCAGGGACCTGAAAAAAAATACCCCTAAATATTATGTATACTTGTGATTTTTCTTTATGTTGTGTTTGGTTTGGGGATTTGAGAAGGGATTTGGAAAGGAAAAGGGAAAGGGAAAGGAAAAAGGTATGTGAAATTAGGTGAAATTTAGGCATGTTTTATTCACATTTCACTTACCTTTTCCATTTCTCTTTCCAAATCCGTCCTTAAATCTTCCAACCAAACACACCATTAAAGTTTTTCCAATTCCATAAAAATGGATAAGTTTGTGCTGCTAAGGCAAGCCAAACCTATGCTAAAGTTTCCCAATTCCATAAAAATGGATAAGTTTGTGTTGCTAAGGCAAACCAAATCTATGCTAAAGTTTCCCAATTCCATAAAAATGGATGAGTTTTGTGTTGCCAAGGCAAACCAAATCTATGCTAATGATTTGGAAATTTATCTAGTAATAGTAAATAATAATGAAGGTTGAGCAATAAGACGGACACACAAAGTTAATTGAAAGAACACTCTTTCTAGTTATTTCTCCATACCCCAGACTAGTCATTCTCAAATGTTTAAAATGAGTATTGACAACTATGTCTTAGCTTCCAAATTTTTTTAGGGTCGTCAAAATTAAATAAATTTAAAATTTAAAAAAAATTCAAAATTCAAAACAATTGAAATGAAGTCAAAATTTATTGAAAAAACCTACAAAATATTAACCTATTTTTGTTTTAATTGTTTTTTTCTTTAAAAAAAAACTATCTAATATAGCCATACCTGAAGAGTGAGATGGTTTGGGATGTTTTAAATAAGTATATTTTTTGACTTTCTATAAAGAAAAAATGTAGAAAAGTAGAGAAAATGGATAGAAAAGTAGAGAGGAGATATTGATAGATGTTGATTATTGTAACCGAAATAAGTATATGTATGCACAAAAAAAAAAAATTTTTTTTTTAATACATGTCAAACACAATTTCAAAAAATATTACGGGCCTGTTTGGTAACATTTACGTTTTCAGTTTATATTTACAAAAATTTTATAAACTGATTTTTGTTTATTTTTGGAAAAACATAAACTATAAACGCGTTTGATTTAAACAAAATGTTTGAAAATTTTAAAAAATATAAACTAAAAGAGTGAGAAATGGCGAGTAGTGGCGAGTGGTGGCGTGGCGGGTGGTGGGTGGTGGCGAGTGGTGGCGGATGGTGGCAGCGGAAGACGGTGGTGGCCGGTGGGTGGCGATGGAAGACGGTAGTAGTGGGTGGTGGCAGCAAAAGACAGTGATGGAGGGTGGTGGCGGAAGACGGTGGTGGAAAGTGGTGGCGGAAAACAGTGGTGGAAAGTGGTAGCAGGTGGTGGCAACGGAAGACGGTGGTAGAAAGTGGTGGTAGATGGTGGCAGGTAGTGGGTGGTGCTGCTAGAAGACGGTGGTGGAAAGTGGTGGCAGGTGATGGATGGTGGTGGTGGTGGAAGACGGTGGTGGAAAGTGGTGGCAGGTAGTGACAAGTGGTGGCGGCGGAAGACGGTGGTGAAAAGTGGTGGTAGGTGGCGGGTGGTGGTGGCGAAAGACGGTGGTGGAAAGTGGTGGCAGGTGGTGGCAGCGAAAGAAGGTGGTGGAAAGTGGTGGCAAGTGGTAGTGGTAGAAGATGGTGGTGGCAGGTGGTGGCGAGTGGTGGCGGCGGAAGACGGTGGTTGGTAGTGGCAGCAGAAGACGATAGTGGAGGGTGGTGGTGGCGGAAGACAGTGGTGGAAAATGGTGGCAGGTGGTGGCGAGTGGTGGGTGGTCAAAAAAAAAAAACTGAAAACGTCCGATACCACCATAAATAGAAATATCAAAAAACTAGATAATTAGCCAAGTTTGTGTCATGCCAATGTGTCATCTATTGTTGTGTTTGATTTTCAAATTGATTTTTTTTAATGATTTTTCTTTTAATTTTTTTAAAAAAATATGAAAAAAAATAAATTAACCTTTTAATTATTGCGACCAATTAGCAAACGTGAACTCAAAGTCCTAAATCTATTATTGGTAGTTGCCGTCCAAAGACTAGAAATTGACAACCAACTCACAATTAAAACAAAATTAACAAAAAAAAAAAAAAACAATTTTTATCCCATTTTATCCAAAACACTGTGAAAGGGTATTTTAGGAAAATGCGGAAAAAGTTCACTACCATCATTGATTAGGAGAGAAAAAAGTAGCGTACCAGTCAATACTACTTATTAACGTATGGCCTAGTGACGTGGAAAAAGAGGAATGGTTAATAACCAAGAGAAGAGAAAGATAGAGACAGACAAATATGTGTAGAGTACAGAGAGAAAGTGTTTAGTGAGAGAGAGAGAGAGAGAGAGAGGCGGAGCAGAGGAGGTGAAGAAGAAGAAGAAGGGCCTCGGCGAGTGGGGCATGGAAGGGCTGGCCATGCTGAGGCAGCTTATCGGTCAAGTTCAAGAGCTCTTTGAACTCTACGGTTCTCCTCCTCTTCACTATCTTCATCTTCAACCTCACACTCAACTACTTCCACCACCACCACCACCACCACCACCACCACCACCGCAGCAGCAGCAGCAGCAACAACAACAACAACACAGGTCTCTCTTCCTTCTCTCTCTCTGCTTCTCTCTCTCTCTCTCTCTCTATATATATATATATAATTGTTTGCTGGTGGATCTGTGTTGTTGCTTTTGCTTCAAAATGGAGGATTGTTAGGAACGTTTTGTTCTCGTGTCTTCAATTTGGTTCTTATTAGGTTTTCTGGTTTAATCAAAATGCTTCTTTGTTTTAGTTTCTGTTGCCTTTATATTCACCAATTTCGAATTTTAGCTTCGATTCCTTGTGTAGCATTTTCCGTGTTCTTGCATTTTCTGCTTTTGGTTGATTAAGCGAGCCTAATTTTAATTCTCTCTCTCTCTCTCTCTCTCTCTCTCTATATATATATATATAAATGTTCATGTATCTGTGTACTGTCACTTTGATGTTTCTGATAATTTTCTCATGTTATTTTCTATCTTCTATTTCTTAAATTGTTAGTTGAGGGAGGTTCTGGGACTAATTTATCATTTTCTCTATCAATTTAATGAGTTTCATCAGAAGTTTTTTTTTTCTTGCTCATACGTTTATTTTGGGAGTTGTGGATCATATACACTTTATAATTATGAAAAATGACATAATTTTATATTTTTTAAATCATAATTAATAATAAAAAAAAAAAAAATTATAACCAAACACAAAAAAAATCGTAACTAAAATTTTAAAATAAAATCATTTTGGAATATGTGAAAAGTGTATTACGATTATAAATATTTTGACATTTTTGTGTTGTTTATTGACTACCCTTAGGTTGTCATTAGCTAGCAAGTGCAAGACCCTAAAATTAAAATATAGCTTGTGTGGATGCAAGCATGGTTTTGATTATTACATCTTATGTTCTGGAAGCAAAATTTTCAATCTGATGGCTGTTTTGCCTGCAATTAGAAGCACACACCTAACTGAATTTGATTTATTTTTTTCTCCGGTAAGTAAGATTATATTTAAAAAAAGAAAAAAGAAAAAGAGTACAATCCACGAGGACAAACTCCAAGCTATTCAAGGCTGTCTTGAGGACCACCTATATACTGGGTTACAAAACAAAATGACAGGAACCTAATTAAGTCTTGAACAAAACCACCGTCCCACCTTCAAAACTGGGCTACCATTGACAGCAACAACAGCAGGTGCTACTTGACACAGCTCCAGCAGCCTATTTGTAGATATATCAGGAGCAGAGCACAAATTACACTCTGAGCAGCCACCTTAGCATCCAAAAGAAAGTTTCCTTCCAATCTACAACCTCGAGCACTTCCAAAAGGCAAGCGGTCACAGCAGTCCATATTCACAGCTGATAATACGTCGCGTATCTGTAATAAATATCGCATCTCTAATGGTTACTTCACTTGATATGATAATAGTGCAAGGTTAGTTTCAAGTTTTCTGCAAGAAGCTGTTATGATTACTGGCAGTAAATTGTCTTAACTGTAGAACTTGATTGCATACTGAAATTTTTATCCAGCCAATACAGTGTTTACTTCTGGTCTAGGGCTTCTGCCAAATAATTCCAAAAGTGATATATTTGTGTCTAGTGTGGATGGCATTCTAAGTAGGCACATGGGACAATGCTTTAGCTTCCAATAGGGTAATTTTTCCAATTGGGGTTCTTCTAATATCCACAAAGTTAAAAGCTGAGGGTTGTTAAGGTTTGGTGGAGGGAATGACACTAAGGATGAAATCTTTGAAAAATTAATTTGTATCGTATGCAGGGAGACTTCAACTAATAAATATTGTTCCATTTAGCATACAGGTTTATCGGAGAAGGCATTTCATTCTGCTAGTTAAGGTTACCAAGAAAAGTGAGTTAAAGTTGTGAGCCTTCTTCTGGAAAGGAGTTGAGATGAAAAATACAGGGGCTAGAGTACTTTGGGACAAGGTCAATCTCCCTAAGGAAGAAGGGGGTCTAGGGATAAAAAAAGGCGAGAGACTAGAATAGAGTAGCAATGGTCACAGATCTATTTGACTTTTGCATCAACCTCAGTCAGACTGTGTCTGGGTCAGATGGCGAGGGAAAAATTGTTGGAGAGGAATCATTCAAGGGCGGCTAAGGTTCCATGGGACATATAGCTCATGGACTCAGATAAAAGTTTTGAAGCTCAGATAAAAGTTTTGAAACTCAAAGATGATGTTAGGCCTCTCTTATAATTCGTTACCTGAATTTGATGCTTGTCAGCTACCACGAATTGTAACCAGGGTCTAAACTTGTATGTTGATTGGCTGGAATAAATCATGAATTAGAGGAATAATAATTACGATAAAAGTGGGTCTCTTTTACATCCTGCATGTCTTATTATTATTATAATTACTAAATTTCATTCTGTTTTACTTTGAAATTGCGGGGTCGGAATGTTGTTTAAATTTTGTGTTAAAAGGAAAGACATTGTTTCAGTGATCATGTCATCCTTCTGGTGAGATGGTTTTGAAAAAATCTATTTTGCATATGCAATTATGCAAGTGTCCAATTTAGTCAAAGCCAAGTGAACCTTTAGCATTTTGTTTGACATCCAAATATTGACATGTCATGGCCATTTCCATTAAAAATAATCATAAATTTGGTAGTGCTATGTCTTATCCCCATTCTGTTTAAGCAACTCAATCTTAATTTGCAGATTTTGTTTTGCCTGCAGATTTTGTTTTTGCCTCATCTTCCTCGTACTCTAATCCCACCATGCTTTTCCATAATGCATCAGGAATCTAAAAGCATTTATTACAAACCAAATATCTTATAGCTATGTTTTTTAGAGCTGAAAAGGCATGGCTAATGGTAAGAAATCGAAAATGACACGGTAATACTGCTATAGTTTTTGAAGAATGTGTTGATTGTGTAAGTTTTGTGCTGATTCCGACATTGCTAGGTGGTGCAATTAGTACTGGGTGACAACGTTTTAACAGGTCTCTAACAGATGATATTTCAATTTAAGATTGAATTGTTTTGTTTTATCCATGTATTGTGTATAATCATTCAGCTTTTTTTGTGTGCGCGCTCGTGTCCATGAATTTGTAGCAAATTGTTACGAGGTTTCCAAGTCCTGAACGGCATGGTTGCATTTTGTACAGATGGTGCTTCTTCAATCTTGATGATAACCCTGCAGAAGACGGTTATTACAGTTTCATAATGAGGGCTGAAAAATCCAAAACTTTCAAGATGCTAGAACCTTGCAAGCCTCCACCTGCAAAGAGATCTCGGAAAGAGCGGAATCGGGGTAGATTACCCGATACTACTAGTTATACTGAAAACATGGAACAGCCGATCTGGAAAGAATTTCCCGAAGACCTTTTCGAAGCTGTCATTGCAAGACTCCCCATCGCCACATTCTTCCGCTTCCGCTCAGTTTGTAGGAAGTGGAACTCTTTGCTGACCTCTCACAGTTTCTCCCAACAATGTGCACAAGTCCCACAAGGCCAGCCTTGGTTTTACACCATCACCCACGAAAATGTGAATACTGGAGCCATGTATGACCCATCCTTGAAAAAATGGCACCACCCTATAATCCCGGCATTGCCAACAAAGGTAATTGTCTTGCCAGTGGCTTCAGCTGGGGGTCTTGTATGCTTTCTTGATATTGGCCATAGGAGCTTCTATGTATGCAACCCTCTTACTCGATCTTTCAAGGAACTTCCATCTAGGTCAGTTAAGGTCTGGTCTCGAGTTGCTGTAGGGATGACTTTGAATCGGGAATCGACAAGTGGCGGCTACAAGATCCTCTGGGTAGGTTCTGATGGTGAGTACGAAGTTTATGACTCAATAAAAAACTCTTGGGCCCATCCCGGAACCATGCCTTCCACTGTTAATCTGCCGTTGTCACTGAACTTCAGGTCCCAAGTGGTGTCCATTGATGGCATGCTTTACTTCATGCGTTCAGACCCTGAGGGGATTGTGTCCTACGATATGGATACTGGAATTTGGAAGCAGTTTGCAATTCCAGCCCCACTACATCTGAGTGATCAGACACTCGCAGAATGTGGGGGGCGAATCATGCTGGTGGGGTTGCTGACGAAGAATGCTGCCACATGCGTGTGCATATGGGAGCTGCAGAAGATGACTCTACTGTGGAAGGAGGTTGACAGAATGCCAAACATATGGTGCTTGGAGTTTTACGGAAAGCACGTTCGAATGATTTGCTTGGGTAACAAAGGTTTACTCATGTTGTCGTTGAGATCAAGACAAATGAACCGATTGGTTACATACGATATGTTGAGTGGGGAATGGATGAAGGTTCCCGGCTGTATGGTGCCACGTGGGAGGAAGCGTCAGTGGATCGCTTGTGGCACCGCATTTCATCCTTGCCTGACAGCTTCAGCTTGATTCAGCAATTACCCTTGTTTCTGGTATGGCTTTATGCTTAATTGGCTGTGCAAGCTTTTGCTAGTACGTTGTCTGCCGCCCAAGTTTATTCTATGATGATGAAGTAAATGATCCTAGGGAAGACTATGAAGTCTATGATGATAATGTTTCCTTCTTTGTACAAATATTTAAGCGTTAACTTTGATTTCAGAGAACAAGTTTAAAATGCTTCCAATTTTCTGTTTTCTGATTGGTGAGTGATGTTTGCTCTCCAGTCTTGTGTGTTTCAAAAACGTATTCAAATTTGACTTGTTTACTTTTTAAGTGAACCTAATTTGAGTAACTCAATTTTTTATAATACGATTAAGTTTATCAAGAAGAATAGAAAAGGGGGTTTTAAATTTATTTAAATTTGACATATTTACATGAATGATGCTACATGCACTAATTATTGTATTAACTAGTATACCAACACTAGTTATGACATTATTATTAATTCCATTTAGTTTACAAATTACAAATATAAAAAACATTTTAAATTATGCCACATTATTAATTGATACACTAGTTAATATATTAATTGATGCATATAGCATCATACTATTTACATAATGAGTTAATTTTGACTAAATTTTTAATGAATCAAACACATTTTAATAATTCCCGTGTGTGGAGCTTCAATCGATAATTCCCTTATGTGGATCTTCAATCTTTCTTAGCCAAATCCTCATTTTGTATAGTAGTTCGTCTTTAAAGCCTTTTACGTTGGAGAGAGCTCAATGTTCACTCACAATTTAATCCAATTGTAGTGAGTTATAGTGTTTTATCCGGCCACACTAACCGTTGTCAAATTGTACAATCAAATGTCGTATAAATGAATTATAACTAATCCAATCTCCCTCTTTTATGCAAGTCATAACATGAATAATTTGAAGTACACCGCCTATACTTGCTTCAAGAGTATTAAAAAAAGAGTATTGAATAATTTTTCCAATGTGCAAGTGTGCATTGTTGGTTTGTAAAACAAGAAATGAGAATTGCCAATGATGGAGAAGAGTCTAGGAAGGTGTTAACTTTTATTTCATTTTCAAACTTTCCACAGCATGATCAACAACCTCTATAGTATTGTAAATGAAAGCTCAATTTCGAAGTCTATTATCTATGTATGTTATCAAAAAAAGTTGCACATTACAAAAAGTAGCCATTTGCTACAATATAACAACATTTGCTTAACCCATGCTTCCGCTCGTTGCCGTCCTGATTATCTGAAACAGAGCTGGAATAAATGAAAAAATGGCATCAGAAACCCATCAAATCAAACACGTAATCTACAAAGACTCGAAGAGCAGAGTTTTGCAGTACAAAGCATAAAAAAATGGGTTATATGGTTATAATGGTCATATAAATGTTTTGTTATATGATTAATTTGGAAAGAAAAAGAAGGGAAAAAAAAACCCCTAAATTTATTCGATGTCTAATATTGTAAAGTAAATTATTCTAGAACTATCTTAAATTCTATTAGTGTAATCTCTACAATTCTACTCTAATCGTATCACTATTTAGAACATATACAATTCTACTCTAATCGTATCACTATTTAGAATATATGACGCACCACGTTTCATTTTCCATTCCAAGAACGATCCATGATCTAAGTAACATACATAGATATGAACTCATGAACCAATCCAAGAGTGGAAAGATTTTCATAGTATGTTGAAAACCAAGATTCCATAAACATTGATGCTTGATTCAGAATTAAGTGAACATATGAACAATAATAAGAAGGATATAAGACAGATGGGAACTACAGAAGAATCTTACATGATCCAATGACAACAAATATGAAAAAGCCGAGGAGAATAGGGCCAACAGGATAGTCATTTCCCTTTTTTGTAGTTGTTTCAGGCACGGCTCCTCTCTTGGTAATGTTCTTCTCAAACCTTGACACCTTCCTATCTGCAAGACGCCTTGATGTTGTCTGCAATTATGCAATTTAAACCAATATTGTCAAACAAGGGAATGTCCACATTATATGGAGGAGGGAGAATTTCACTCTTTCAAACTAGGCAAAAGACGAAAATCAACCAAATGGGCAGAACTGTGTGTCATTGTTTAAAATGCAAATGATTCAAGAACTCGATGCATTGAAATCAAATCTTAGGGGTGTACATTGGCATCTCAATCAAATGCAACACAATGACCAAACAGGAAACAATTGAAGTTAAAAGGAATGCATAGCTGCTAGTACATGAGTGCACATAATACCTTTCTTGTTCATTTTCGGCATTTGAAAGAATCTTGACACACATTCTTCAAAGAAACTACATTGATGGTAGGATCAACCATATTGAGCCACCAAATTCATCCTAAATTTTCTTGTGTGTAAGATAAGAATTAACTGTCTTTCTTCCTTCAATTAATTTGCAGTCGTACAATTAACAAGGTTAATATTGAGATGCATTGAAAAGTTATTCACTTATGTTTGGATTTTGGATTTGAAAAGGGATTTGTGAAAAAAGAAAAGAAAAAAAAGTTAAGGTAAATGAAACATAAGTTAATTTTTTTAGCATTTTTCTGTTCTATTATTTTCACGCCACAAATCTCTCTCCAAATTCAAGAGATCCAATATAGCTTAAGAATCTTTGCATCTTCCCCATTAGTACAGGATATTAACAATGATGACATTGATGATATTACAACAATAAGAACTACAATAACCCTATACAAACAGAGAAGTTACGTAGAATTTTTGTACATAATGATGTGGTTGAATCGAGAATATTTATTTCAAAACAATACCAAGATGGATCTTAATTTCCAAAATGTCATCGCTACATTATTCTCTATTGAAATTCCAGGCATTTTAATCCCCCCAAAAAAACACACACACACACAATGACAATGTGGGAGTGACAGTTTTATAACCAACATTGAAACAAATCAAATTGAAAAATGCCATTTATGGCACAATATCATTCATCATTCATTCTCTCTCTCCTGACCAGCATAGGAAGAAAACTCATTTACACATAAATAAATAATAATTAAAAAAAAAAAGAAAAGAAATCATTTTAGGGCTTGCAGATGATTTGATTGTCCCCATTCCACAATTTCGTTAATAAATGGCAAAAAATGTTGGCTCAAACAATCAAATTTATTACAAGAAAGATTTGAGATCATGGTTTGAAATTCGTAGATGATTAACTTTCAAATTGAACAAAAACAACAAAATGCAAGCTATATAAGATTTCCAGAAAACAACAAAGCATGAAAAATTACCATATTTACGGGGGAGATCAGGTGGCCGGAAACGAAGCGCCGGAGAATTTTTCACGTGATTCGCTGCTCTCTTCCCACCGTTTCCGGCAATGCTTTCTCTCTCTCTCTCTTCCTCCAGAAATTTCTTCAATTTTTACTGGATCAAAAACCTACCCGTGTACATACATACATACATGTATATATGCAGTTGAGAATGGACGACCCATATGTCATAGACTTTGTCGTGATTGGCGGAAACACGTAGATAGGATACGTGTCATGCAATGGTTGGTTGGTTTTGATACACGTAGGACTCCTTGTGGGGTTGGAGGTGTAATTCCAGAAAAAACATAATAATTGAAAGAGTGTTTGGAATGATCTAAATAAGACATTATTTGGCATAAATAAAATAAGTGCACTTATTTAGATAAGTATATTTATTTGGGTTATATCACAGCTTTATTTTTTTTTTATATATTTTTTCATAAAAATCAAAATTCTATTTATTTAAATCATTTCAAACAATCTCTAAATGTAATTTTTGAATTGTTATGAAAAAATTTACAGAAAAATAGAGGGGTAATATAATCTAAAAAATTGGAAGGATAAAAAAATTCAACATGCCAAACAAACTCTTGAGTGCATTTGAAAACATCAAATTTTAATTTAAAAATTCACAAAAAAAGTTAAAAATATTTCTTCTATTTTTTTATTAAAATATTAAAAATAAAATTTAATTTTTTACCTTATATTTTAATTAAAAAAAATCATTAAAAATGTCCACTTCCAAACCAACCATCACTTAACAAACTGGGAGAGGGAAAAAGTCTCCTTAACCAAACAATCTCCAAATGAGTCCCATCCAAACCTTTTTAAAGTTCAAATAGTAGATTATTACTAATGGTAAATTTTATTGAATTTTTTTTTTTGAAAATATCTTCAGAAATTAATAAAAAATAAACCCATGAAATCTTGTATTGTTTGAACAAAATTGAGAATTTCCAAACCTTCTACATTATATGTCAATTTTTTAATCTTTCGCATGATTATGTAAAAACTGTCATTTCGAGTCATATTATGCTTGATTTCCTAATCCTTTTCCATGAATCAAGCAAAATGTGTCATTCCGAGTCATAATATACTTGATTTCCTTGTCATTTTATACTAGAGATCTTGAAATTGTTTTTTTTTGAACGAGACTCTTTCCGGTATAGTTTAAGAAAAATTAGAGTAGGCAATTTTAATTTCATATACCGACTATTTTTATAGTTTCAACCCACCACCAATACTTACGTAACCTTAGAATAAATTTGTTTCTATGTTAACCAATGAATTATGTATAATAGTAAATTAATACAATTTGTTCGAAAATCTCTCCACAAAAGAAAAGGAAAAAGAAAAAGAGAATAGCAATATGAAACACAAAAAAATTAGAAACGCCCCTTCTACCTAATGGCTTTTCCAATTTTTTATTGGCCCACATATTTTGGGGGACAGGAGGGGTGGAGTGGTGGGAGGCACGAAATAACTATTAAAAAAAAAACATAAATAAAAAAATACAGGTCCAACAAATTACAGACTTTGTTTAAAGGAAAAACAGAGACATGGCTTAGTGGTGACAGCCTCACTAGGAATCATGATGGCAATAGGATGGTGGGCTTCTGCAGATCCATTGGCATAATTCTTAGTATTGAAGCAGAACTTCAGGCCTCAAGGATGGCAAAATTCTTAGTATTAACTTACCCATGAAAAATTTGGCCAAGTCCTAAAAAATTGGGTAACTCAATCACTGATATATGATAGATCAGATCCAATATGAACTGGGTAAGTGAAAAAAATTCCAAAAGTCTGTCTTTCCTGTTTGGGAAGAGAGAGAGAATGAAGCAGAGACAAGAAACCTCAGAACCATAATTGTCAACTAGCAGTATTTAACATCAGATTCTTAGCATTGCACATTTGAGAAAGAAGATAAAGAGTAGTACTTTCACACAAGCAACAAAAACTTGAGCATGACCGAGCAATAAACTGAAATAAACTCCTATGCTACACTATTATTTGAAGTCTAATCACAAACAATGATACAACTTCAAAGACAAAAGTAAGCGACCATGCAATGTAACAACAGTTCTTTTGTTTTTCAAAAAAAGAAAAAAAGAAAAAAAGAAAAAAGAAGGGAAATTAAGGAATTAGTGCCCTCTTGGGTGTGAAAAGTGTGGCCACGGGTGGGCAGGGTTTGTATTGGTGCACTTCAACTGATAAAGAAATCTTCTTTGAAGGACAATAAGTTGAAAGAAGTATATACAATCCTACCTTACAGATCCTCAAGAGCAGTTGTGTTGGCACTGAGGACAATTTTGTGCTTCCACTTCCAAAAATCCTCAAAGTTGCAGATAAATTTGAGGTTAGGATTATCTGAAGTGATTCAGATTATCCAATGTGATAATGGTTCCAACATTATGGGCATGAAATCCAAGAACAGTAATTGGTTCCACCAATTTTAGTCCGAAGAGAATAAATTACATCCACTATAATCTATAATCCAAAATTCAACTGTCTATCTTCACTTCAGTAGAATTTACTTTCTCGTCTTCCCTCCTTTCCCAGCTATCTTCCAAAATTTCTACTTCCTCAGGTTCTCTTGTTTTATTCCCTGATATCTTCTCACTAAATTTACTGGAATTCTCTTCTGTTTCTTCATTATTAGGTTTTCCAACATCATCAACCACCTTTTCTACCTTAGCATTCTCTTCATTTTCATCCCCTACAATGTCTTCTTCCTTAACATCTGGTATTACCAGAAGAAGCTCCAGAGGAGTTGCTGCAGGGTCTAGCTCCCGACAACCCTTTGGAGCAGTTGGAGCTTCTTGACCAGTAAGCAAGTACGAGGGCACATGATGAGAGAAACGAAACATCTCTTCTCTAGGAATCCTCCTAACTTTCCTCGGGTCCAAATGCTGGTGAAACACTGTCTTAAAGCCTGCAACTTTGACTAGTGGTGTAACAGTCACACCAAGTCCCTCATCATAGTCTTCAAGTACTTCGACCATGTCATACTTGTGTATTGCTTCATCTGCAGTCAGCTCATTCCATTCAGGAGTCCAATTCCTATAGAGAGCCCAGACCTCCCCTTTCCTAGGAAAAATGCAAACTACTCCACGTGCACCTTTTGTCCACCGAACTTTGTGTGAGAAAGAATTGAGCGAGCTATTGATTTCATGTTTGCCTATTCTGAAATCTCCACAAGTTTTCGCAAAACCAGAACCAACCCAGTTTAGTGGACCCAGTTCGCTGTTGGTTTTTGAATTAAGCCAACTGATCCGCATCTTGAATGGATTCAAGGAGACAACATTGTGAATTATGGCGTAATAACGAGGCATGCCATCGTCATCATCATATGCAGCCCATACCTGATTCTCCCCAAAACACCTCTCTGTCCGATCCTTGTCAAAATCATGAAAATCTGGATCTGGTACATTTATTGACATTGGTTCTAAAGGCTCTTTGTTCTCATTGACACCACCCAAACTTCCATGAGTGGATTTATTGACAAGATTTTCATTCTCGCCAGTCTTGCATTTGTCCTGTTTGGCACCATTTACCATGGCATTGTCCTTTTCCTTTACTTCCTCATCTGCTTTCTCATTAACATTCTCCTTGCTTTTCACCGCAGATATGGCCACGGTAGCTGAGTCCCATTCATTTAGTTTCTTGCGAATTTCTTTTCTGGTCTTATCCATCAATAAGTTCTGAATTTCAAGCGGGGATAAATCATGTACACTCCTATGCTTATTAAGTCCTGGTACAGAATTGCCCTGTCTAACTCCATACAAACCTGTCATTCCAGCTCCTCCACTTCCCATGCCCATTTGATTCACAGAACTCCCATATTTCATTGTGCTATGATCATCCATACTTTTTCTTCTTTTTGCAGAATTAGCTGATGAAACGCCACCCGTTCTCTTAGAAGCTTGATTTTTCCTTCGCAAAGCCTCCTCTCTTTTCGTGGCTGCCTGTGCCTCCTCACGCTCTCTCTTCACTTTCTCATATGCATGCTGAACCACAGTTGCAGCTTGAGCAACAGACGAAGCACCTGCTGTTCTAGAGAATGCCCACTGGAAGTTAGTGTGATTAGATGAATCCCCCCCTGATCCTACATTTGGATTGGCTGAGTTGTTTCTTCCTGCAGCATGTACATTTTTGCTTGCACCCTGATGATTCATGTTCTGTTGCTGCTGGGAATGGTTTGATTGGGTGGATGCTTTATAACCTTTTGAGGACGGTGGAGCAGTTTCTACTGCGAAAAATGGTTCGTGACAATTGGGACAGAGAAGATTATGATTGAGATACATTCTGAGATACTCATACTGCATTTTACATCTATGGCACACGGTCCAGAAGGTTCGGGGTTTCTGCTTATGAGATGGAGGAGGACCATGAGATGCACCTGCGGCCTTAGTTGTATTACCCTTCGGAACCCTCACATGCGGAGTTGTACTTTTGGTGAAATTGTTGAACCCATTTGACCTGGGTGGTGCTGATGTACCCGCACTTGCAGGTGGAACTTTTTGCTGAAAACCTTTAACATTCCTCTTCTGATCATATGCTAATCTCTTTGCTTTATCAGACAACAAACTCCAAGCCTCTGAAATAAGCTTAAATGCCCCATCAGCCCCAATAGACTTGTTTTTATCGGGGTGAAGCATGAGAGCCAGCTTCCTATAATGTTTCCTTATTGTATCCTCATTTGCTAGCGGATTCACACCAAGTATCCCATACCGATCTTCTTCCCCATTTATTCTATTCTCTGCAGCAATATACACATCAAGGGTTGCTAACATATGTTGAATACCTTCAAGACTAGGGTATAGTGTCTGCGCTTTTATAGCAAATTTCTTTGCCCCCAAAATGTCCTTTGCCATAAACTTCTTCTCAGCAATTTGTTTCGCCCTGACGGCCTCGTCTCTATTGCACTCCATTGCCTTCACAAATCTTCTTCGCCGCCTTACTTGTGTGTATAATTACAATGAATCCACAACTAAAAAAGTGAACAAATCCCAGACAACAAGTATTTGGTTCAACAATTTCTGGGTTTTTCTCATACTCCAAGAGATTACCTGTCCAGCATAATCCAAACCCTAGTCCATAAAAGATGTACAAATTAAGCCAAGTAGAGAGCAAACTCTAGCAGAATCATACATGGGGAAAAACAGAGACCACATTAAATCAACTTCTAGAAACAGCTAAGCTTGTTCTAGTTCATTTGGATCAACTTTGAAATCACAAAATAGATGAAATTTTTTTAAAATAATAATGATTAATATCCAGAGATATGTAATTGAGTTTAGAAAAATGGAAGTTTTAAATGCAAAACAAGAGTAGTTTATTTACAAAAAAAAAAAAAAAAAACTCTTTGCACTATCCTCCTCTAAACTCAAAAATCAAAATTGATTCCCTCGCCAACAAAATTGTAATGAACAAACAAGAACTAAGAAACTTAATTCAGAAAAATTGATGCGTGAATGCTCAAATGACCCCAGAACTACAATCAAATGAATCAATAGTCAACAGATCTACTAATTCAAGATGTAAATCAGCCCAAACAGCTAAAATCCACCGATCAAAACCCTTGATTTGATTACTAGAATCGAAACCCTAGAAACACTAACTAGAATCGAAACCCTAGAAACACTAACTAGAATCGAAACCCTAGAAACACTAATATGAATATCAGAAGTTGGATTAGAAAGAAGTACCTAACAAGTGAGAGAACTGTATTGTTGGTTGATGAATCTGAATCGAATCGAAGAGAAGCCATGGACAGACCTTCTTCAGCGAAATTTTATTTTGTGCTTTTGCCCCTCTTTTCTCACACAATCCCCAAAATCCCCAAAAATGGACCTTTTGTGAAAAAAAACCCTAAAAAAACACCTAGGCAAAAATGTTTCCAAAAAACAAATTACACACATACATATAAGCCATAAAAATACGACTGTACCACGGGTTTTCCTCGTCTTCAAAGCATCTGGTTCACCACACACTACCCCCAATCCCCCTTCTCATTGGTTGGAAATGCTAACCATGGTTAATTTTTAACTCTTAGGTTAGATTGGCAAGTTTAGGAGCTCTATAATTTTTTGGGTTTGTAGCACTTATTATAAGTCTCGACTATATGAATATTTTTATTTATAAAATTTGTTTTTAAATTAATTATAAAAAATTAATATATGAGTCTATATTTTGGACTTAATGATATATATAAGTGAAATGATTAGTTTATAATTAAAAAATATATGAAACAAAGAGAATTGAATATGAAAAGTGAATTTAATTTTTGGACTTAATTATCATCACACTTAAGGATTATTTATAATAAAATCGCATTAACTACACAATTATAACTAACTGAATTTATTATATTTATTTTCAAATTAATGAACAATAATTATAATTTAAAAAATAAATATAACAAAATATACAACTTTAATTATTAAATTAATTTAATTTTTTATCAACGATTTACGCATAGTAACAAAAATTAATTAAAAAAATCATGACCGACGGTAGAACCCACCACAACTCCTTTTAAATTTTTTATTTTTTTATTTCCAAATACATTGATGAGAGATTAAAGAATCTAGTCAATTCTCTCTTTTGTGAGATACATGAGCCAACCTGGTGGTTAGAGTAATAAAATTAACCTATTTTGGAGTATACATTTTTTTAAAATGAAATTTTGATAATTTTATTGTGTTTGTACGAGTACGAAATAATCTTATCGTATTATCCTGTTGATCAAGTTTACACTCCTTCAAACGTCATCACTTTACTACCTGAAAATACAAACGTGAGCTAGACGGCAGGTGTGTGCCGGAAATCTCTCGGATATCTAAGTCAGCAAATAAATAATAGACACAAAAGTTTTGTGTATTTGAGAGTAAAAATTGTCATACCTGTACATAGGTCCTATCATGAGCTTTTATAGATTCCACCTGGCACAATCCTAGTAGGACTCCAACTCTCCATTATAAGAGTCATCCTAGGAATCACACTCTCAAGGATAATGCCTATCTTGATAACACCCTACTCACTACTAACCAAGTGAGATGGTTTGCACAATCTCAGTAGGACTCTAACTCTCCTTAGCAGAGTCCTCCTAGGAGTCTCATGCCCAAAGATAATGCTTATCCTTAAAACACCCTCACCCTCATCATTGCAAGCCAAGTGAGATGGCCACTCCCTTATGCTCGGATATACATTCCTGATCGAGCTACCTTATCTCGGTCTCCTTGTCGTTCGGGCCGTGAGATCGGAAGTCGATTTACTGAATTGCACCCTGCCGAGCTACATATAGCTCGGCCATCTCCATTGACAACATCTCGGTCCGATAAAGGACTACCTTCAGATAGTTAGGTCAAGGCCCTAGCAACCCATCTCTGACCGACCTAGTGTTTTCTTAGCCTAAGACCGAGCTACATCAGCTCTTATTTCAGCCTATTGCGCGGCCTAACATCCAAATAAGACTTTTCCTAGCTCGGCCCAATTTGTTCATAAATTACACTCTCAATTGCCCCTTAATTCCATCTGCGTAGCATGTTTGGGATTGTTTTCCTCCAGCCGAGCTAAGAACGCCTAACCCTGCCGAGCTAGAAAAGTTGTTCGGTTTCACAACTTGTTTGGGCCCAATAAGTCTTGTCCGTTGCTCAACATGTCCTTTCACTAATCTGGCATGTCTAACATGACGTTATTCCTAGGATACATGGCGTGCCCTTATTATCCTTGTTCTCCTGTTACAACCGTCATGTACCCCAAAAAATTTGAACAGGCTCGCCTTTTTGCCTTCAACATTTATATCATTCAAGTTCACAATCGCACGAGAATGCGTTCTTTTCGTGTAACTGGGCTATATGTCCTACCTTTTGTAATCATCTGCTAATTAATGAAAAATTTTGATATCTTTGCTCGGTTACTGTGTTTCTTTTTCAATGTTTTGCATCATTCTGACTGCATGTCTAGTCGAACTAATTAGCTTGGCTTTACCTGATCCTGCCAACTTTCTTTGGCCGAGATACGTATTTCGGTTAAAGAATTCAAAAAACTTGTTAATCAAACCTGCCAACCTATTTTGGCCTAGGTAATTGTCATCCCAACCAAAGAGTACAAAAATTTTGTTGGTCAAACTTGCCAACTACCTTTAGCCTAGATCCTCATCTCGGCTAAAGGGTGCAAAAATTTTGTTGGTCAAACCTACCAACCTTCTTTGGCCGAGATAACTATAATCCCGGTCAAATAATTCAAAAATTTGTTAGTCAAACCTGCCAACCTGCTTTAGCCGAGATAACTGTCATCTCGGTCAAAGAGTGCGAAAGTTTTGTTGGTCAAACCTGCCAACCACCTTTAGCCTAGATCTTCATCTCGGCTAAAGAGTGCAAAAATTTTGTTGGTCAAACCTACGAACCACCTTTAGCCTAGATCCTCATCTCGGCTAAAGGGTGCAAAAATTTTGTTGGTCAAACCTACTAATCTTCTTTGGCCGAGATAACTGTAATCCCGGTTAAAGAGTGCAAAAGTTTTGTTGGTCAAACCTGCCAACCTTCTTGAGTTGTGATCCTTATCTCGGCTGAAGAATGACAAAAGTGTTGGTAAAACCTGCCAATCTTCTTGAGTCATGATTCTAATCTCGGTTGAAGAATGAAAAAAGTTTTGGTCAAACCTGCCAACCTTCTTGAGCCTAGATTCTTATCTCGGCTAAAGAATGAAAAAGTGTTGGTCAAACCTACCAACCTTCTTGAGTCTAAATCCTTATCTCGGTTGAAGAATGAAAAAGGTGTTTGTCAAACCTGCCAACCTTCTGAAGCCTAGATCCTTATCTCAGCTAAAGAATAAAAAAGTGTTAGTCAAACATGCCAACCTTCTTTATTGCCCCCAGTCGGGCAAAGATTTGTTTAGAAAGAGTTGGTCAAACCTGCCAACCCACTTTGCCCCTAGTTGGGCAAAGATTTTTGTGCGTTCGGTCCTTCTTGTCGACCGTGTTTGACCAATCCACTTTGCCCCCAGTTGGTCAAAGATTTTTGTGCGGTCGGTCGTTCTTGTAGATCGTGTTAACTTTTGCTGAAGCCTTTTTGTTCGGCATCGCTGTTGTGTCGAACGTTACCTTGACGTGTGCCCTATCTTCCTCTATCTAGATGTATTGGTGCACTCTCTCCATCAGGACTTTCATAGTAAGAGGCGGCGTCATTGTCATTGAATCCGTCAATTTATTGCCAGCCGGCAAACCTCGTTTGTACTGTACGATAGCTAAGTTTGTGGGGCAATCTCCAATCTGATTAAAAGTCTCCCAATACCGGTTATTGTAAGACCTCAATGTTTCCTTCTCGCCCATGTCTATGGAGAGAAGCTGGTCAATTTCCACTGGCGTCTTGGTGTTCATTCTGAATCTGGTCACAAATGCCTCCGCTAGTTGTGCCCATGAAGCTATGCTACCTTCTGGCAATCTTTCAAACCATGTTAAACCCAGGTCACCAAGGCTGGAAGGAAACAGGATACACATTATAGCCTCGTTTCGCTGATACACGACCATAACCTGACGAAAGTGGCTCAAGTGCATGTAGGGGATCTGACTTCCCCTCATAAGTAGTGAATTTGGGCTGGTGGAAGCTTGAGGGTAACGGTGCATTCTCAATTGCTGGAACGAATGGTGAGCTCTACAACCTTGCTAACACTTTATCTGCTAGTTCGTAATCTAGGCGTGATATTGATATCCCCACCTCGACATTCCCATGTGTCCTAAGAGCCAATCGTTGTAGAGCTGAAACTCCACGAGGGTCGCGAGCCTGGGTGTCCTCCTTCCATCGAGCCCTCTTCTCTAGTACTGTACGCAGGTCTGTCGACCTAAGAAACTCTGTGTGCCTAGATGTCGTTTGGTGCGTGTGCGAGGGCCGATAACCGTTTCCCTCAGTATACGACCTCTCAGTCCTCGTTTTCTCAGACCTTGAGTAACAAGTCCTAGAGCTTCGTGATTGTGTACCACCTATCCTTAGGCATCTACTTTCTGTCTGAGATGGTGTGACTTGCCTGTCACGATTTTCTGAGTAGCGAGAGTGCGTCCTGCTCTTGCCCACATCTTCTTCTGCCGCATTTTTTTCCTTTATCTGGCGCTTCATTGTCTCTATGTCTGCTGCCATCCTCCGAATCAATTCGTCTTGCTCCCTTACACGATCCTCCAGAACCTAAGGATCCAACCTCCGCCTCTGCCTTTCAGGACTCTGAAAGCGACGAGGACTGGAGCCCCATCTTTCTCGTGTATCTTTCCGGGAGTTCCGTCACTGGGAATCTAACTCTGCCATAGGTGGGATAGAGAGTAAGCCTTCGGGTCTCCCGCTCCCCTCCGGGGTTCGCCCATCAATAGCAGATTGCTGCAAATCTTCATTGTGCGCCATTGAAATCAGTTGAAGGAAAACTTTATGAAGAGGTTTGTTCTTTGTGATTGTTTTTCCCACAGGCGGCTCCAGTTGTACGAGCACGAAATAATCTTATCGTATAATCCTGTTGATCAAGTTTGCACTCTTCCAAACATCGTCACTTTACTACCTGAAAACACAAACGTGAACTAGCCGGCGGGTGTGTGTCGAAAACCTCTCCAATGTCTAAGTCATCAAATAGACAATAGACATAAAAGCTGTGTATATTTGAGAGTAAAAATTGTCATACCTGTACATAGGTTCTGTCATGAGTTTTTATAGATTCCACCTGGTACAATCCTAGTAGGATTCCAACTCTCCTTTATAAGAGTCCTCATAGGAATCACACTCCCAAGGATAATGCCTATCCTGATAACACCCTACTCACTACTAACCAAGTGAGATGATTTGCATAATTCCAGTAGGACTCTAACTCTCTTTAGCAGAGTCCTCCTAGGAGTCTCATGCCCAAGGATAATGCTTATCCTTAGAACACCCTCACCCTCATCACTGCAAGTCAAGTGAGATGGTCACTCCCTTATGCTCGGATATACATTCTTGATCGAGCTGTCTTATCTCGGTCCCCTGTCGTTCGGGCCGTGAGATCGGAAGTCGATTTACTGAATTGCACACTGTCGAGCTACACATAGCTCGGCCCTCTCCATTGACAACATCTCGGTCCGATAAAGGACTACCTTCAAATAGTTAGGTCCAGGCCCTAGCAACCCATCTCTGACCGACCTAGTGTTTTCTTAGCCCAAGACCGAGCTACATCAGCTCTTATTTCGGCCCATTGCGTAGCCTAACATCCAAATAAGACTTTTCCTATCTCGATCCAATTTGTTCATAAATTACACTCTCAGTGCTGATAGAAATTCCTATAATCTAGTTTCTCTAATTTTTTGGGCAATAATATTATAAATTTAAAAATTTTATTTAGAAATTTATTTTAATTTTTTTTTATAAATAATATAAACAGTAATGATACGTAGCTCGAAAATTTCCAAGCTCGAATTTACCCCGAATCCAAAATAACGTCGTTTTAAATAGTAGTTTCGTTTTACGAGGGGGTTATTTTATTTAATGAAAATTATCCTACCGGTAAGAGAATTTTAATATATCTTACCGGTAAGAGAATCCAAAACAATGTCGTTTTGAGTAATCGGGAGATTCGGAGAAGAAAGATTCGGAAAGCAAAACATTATTGTAATATAAATTCACAAAATACCAACTAAATCCTATCTTATATTTATTTTCTTAATAGATTTATGAACAATAATTCTGGGTTTAGTCGACATTCAATTTTTCTGATAAACTAAATTGTCAACGTAATGCCAAGGTGGGACCCACATGCAAAATAGTTACTAATCAAAATGTATAGTTTTGGACCATAAGCCATAAAAGCTCAAGTTTACCATAGGCCTGTTTGGTAGAGCTTATAAGTTGCTTATTTTGATTTTTAACTTAATTTAAGTTAAAATATTGTGTTTGGTGCAGTTTAAGTTAACCAGTTTATAGCTTAAATTAAACTATTTCTCAACTTATCTCAAAAGTTGGTGAGGAGGTACTTAAATTTTTGACTTAAGCGTACAGCTGGTGTGCGGGGCTAAAATTACTTAAATGCCTCATCAATACCCAAATATTAATATTAATTAATATTAATTAAAAAAAATAACAAATTGTATATTTCTGAAGAAAAAGAAAAAAATCAATATTAATTGAAAAATAAATATTAATTGGTATTAATTATTAATAAATTCATATTGTATATTTTTATATTAATTAAAAAATAAAAAATTGTATATTTTTGAAGAAAAAAATCAATTTTAATTAAAAAAATCAATATAATTGATATTAATTATTAATAAATTAATATTGTATACTTTTGTAATGAATTAATTATTAATTAATACTAATTAATAACAATTGTTGATTATTAATATTAATTGATACTAATAAAAATTAAATATTAATATTAATTTATACTAATTAATAATTTTAGTATTAATTGAGACTAATTAAGCCATTAATTGATACTAATTAATAATTTTAGTATTAATTGATACTAATTAAGCAATTAATTGATACTAATTAATTTATAATGGAAAATAATTGTGACAATAATACTTCCATTACATTTTTGGCAAATGTATCAATTTTTATATTAATTGATACTAATTAATACTAATTATATTAACTTTTATTAATGAAATATTTTTTTAAAAATTAAAACTTAAAAAAATGACAAAATAATCATTTTTACATCATATAAGGGCAGAAAGGACAATTATACAGTAAAAAGTTATTTTACAGCTTATTAACCAAACACTACTCTACTGCTTAAATCCATAATCCCACAGCTGCACCAAAAAGGTTAACAACTTATGTTCACAGCTATAAGTCATAATCTGTTAAGTTATAATCTATAATCATTTTTCCACAGCTCTACCAAACGGGGCCATAGTTGGACAGCCTAGAATAAGGGCTATTTTTGTAGGTTGATTTTTTGTTTTTTCCAAGTTATTTTGGGAAAAAGGTTAAAAATTAGTTTTTTATTTTTTATTTTTTTGATTTTTTTTTAAAAAGTATATAAAAAATATGAGAAATGATATAATTCAAAATAAATTAAAAGTTACTATTAACTCAGCTCCTAAAAGAGCCCTCCGTCTCTGTTGGCCAAAAAATGTGTATTTCACATGAGTCATCTGGCCCAACTTTGTAGGCTGAGATTGTTTTAAAAAAAAGTATTAGGCAAATAGATTGTCAAATAGAATGCATTCCTTTTCTAATCAGTTGGGATAACACTCAATTGTTGAATTTGAGTTTGATTCTTTGATTTTGAAGTGATAAGAATCAAATAAGTTTACATACAATTACATGTTTTTTTGGTACGGAAAGTTTTGTGCTACATTTCCTGTTCTTTGATCAAATTTTAATAGATCTATCCAACTTTTGCATCAAAATGTATCCTTTTTATAAATTTAGCACACCATTCTTCTGGTTGGCCTAATAATAAAATGTATCCTTTTTACTTAAAGTCTTGCTAATAATTTTACTAAAAACATACCTGTCCAAATATCATTATTATTATTTTTTTTTATGACCAATCACATTTGGCCTCCTATACTTTTAGTAAGATTTTAAATAAAATTGTTAATGTATAAAATTATTCTTCTGTAAAACCAGATAATAGGCATGCTTGGTAGGGTTTAAAAGTTACTTATTTCAGCTTTTAGCTTAATTTAAGTTAAAATATTGTGTTTGGTGCAGCTTGAGTTAACCAACTTATAGCTTAAATCAAGATATTTCTCAACTTATCTCAAAAGTTGGTCGGGGGTGCTTAAATTTTCGACTTAGACGTGCAGCTGGTGTGGGGGGGCTAAAATTACTTAAATGCCCTCGTCAATACCTAAATATTAATATTAATTAATATTAATATTAATTAAAAAAGAAAAAATTGTATATTTCTGAAGAAAAAGAAAAAAATCAATATTAATTAAAAAATAAATATTAATTGGTATTAATTATTAATAAATTCATATTGTATATTTTTATATTAATTAAAAAATAAAAAATTGTATATTTTTGAAGAAAAAGAAAAAATAATATTAATTAAAAAATCAATATTAATTGGTATTAATTATTAATAAATTAATATTGTATACTTTTGTAATGAATTAATTATTAATTGATACTAATTAATAACAATTGTTGATTATTAATATTAATTGATACTAATAAAAATTAATTATTAATATTAATTTATACTAATTAATAATTTTAGTATTAATTGATACTAATTAATTTATAATGGAAAAAATTGTGACAATAATACTTTCATTACATTTTTATCAAATGTATCAATTTTTATATTAATTGATACTAATTAATACTAATTATATTAACTTTTATTAATGAAATATTTTTTTAAAAATTAAAACTTAAAAAAATGACAAAATAATCATTTTTATATGATATAAGGGTAGAAAAGACAATTATACAATAAAAAGTTATTTTACAGCTTATTAACCAAGCACTATTCTGCTGCTTAAATCCATAATTCCACAGCTGCACCAAACAGGTTAACAGCTTCTGTTCACAGCTATATGCCATAATCTGTTAAATTATAATATATAATCACTTTTCCACAGCTCTACCAAACGGGGCCAATTACTTTAACTAGTTTGTTTCATGGGTTGGCCCTTTAAACATTTTGGGCCTTTACACTTTCTATAGTTTCTGGACCATTGGGCCCATGAGAATGCAATGCCTATAACTTGATTCGTTTTGATATTGCATTTTGGTAGATGAATTTAATTAAAATTGTTTTGGGAATAGATAGGTGTATGAACAAAATTTGGAGTGTGAATTGATTGTAACTAGTAATGTAATTGAGGATTTGTAGATGTTGATGAAGAAAAGGGGCTCAAATTCAGACCAGAATTGATAATAATTTAATGAGAAAATAATTTCATAGTTATGCTGGCTTTGCCTAATAATCAAAGAGCCTCTTAGTAACTGTTTATTAGTTGATTTTTGGAACCTTTATAGTTATCTTCCTTTTAAAAATGATTAATATAGGTGCGGTTGATCTTTCTCTATGTGAAGTAGAGAACAATGGAAGGTAGAGAATAATGGTATTGATTTAATGATCCATGGTTGTTGGTTTTGTCCGTCATGTAGCCAGTTTTTTATTTTTTTTCTGTATACTGTATTAGTTAGTTTATTTATTGAAGTAATTTACATGCTGAAGAAATTGCTTTGTTCTTTTTCTCATCTTTGTAATTTCAATTTCTAAGAGGACTTGAAATTTCGAAATCTGGATTCTTTTGCTTTCTTCTTCTTAGGACTTTGGGTAGGGGTGGCACGTGCTGAGAGTTGTAGCAGTGTGTATATGGTTGTTGGTGGATGGTAACAACTTAATTTGTTGGAAAATTTATCATTGAGACTTTCACTGCCCCTCTAGGCTACCCATTATGATTTTGCACTTTTGTCATATAAGCGCAGCAATATACAAGCATAATCATGTCACGGGATGTGTCTTTTGCTTTCCAACTAGGCTAAGGGATAGGATCTTCTTCGATTGCTAATATGAATGAAGTAGTACCTTTTTTCGCAAAAAGAGGTGAATGAAGTTGTGTTTAAGCCTAATGCGCATATTCAAGCCAGCTCAATGTAATCATGCTTAGGCCTAAAAGGTGTTGAGGTTCATACAAGGCCCAAAACAAGTCAATAAGGTTTATCATGCGCCTCATGCCTCATTTTCTTTATGTCTATGTATGTCAAATGTCTTAAGCAGCATATACGGTCCAAATATTATAACTTGACATGTGTTGCTATGCAGACCAAAGTTCCCATTAGTGCCCTAAGATCACGTGAGAGTGAAAATTGGTCGATTGTGGCTCCCAGCCAGAGTGATTGAGAAAGCCTTGAGATTTTATTACCTTTGATTTACGAGAACCCCATGATGGCCTTAACAATGAACAACTGTGATAATTGTTGTTGATGAAGCCCTGTGGTACATGCCTTGTTTTATGTCGACTAGAACGCATATGAGTCTTTAATTTTATGTTTAGCTTCTGTGCACAATTAGTACTTTGTAGAAATAGGATGAACTGATGAACCTAGAAGACCTAGAATATTCTCTTATTGGAGACACTATTTGCACTGATATGGAAGGCCTTTATCTTAGGACTATGAAGTATGTCAGGTGAAATGTTGGGCCTAACAAATGCCTTTGGATCATCGATGCTGATCTGATAAGGTTATGGGCACAATTAAGATCCTTGGCTAGGAGATACCAAAAGAGTGAAGTTTCTATTGTCTTGGATCAATTTAAGAAGGGACAGAATAAGAGTGAAGTTTCTCATAGAATTAGATAAGGATTAGATGAAGTCAAATGTGTCCTGTTTTTGAGAACATTCAACAATGTGATTATAAAAATCTGTTATGTCAGATGGTATAGATTGCCCAATAGTGGAGAAACTTGATTTCCACAAATGAGGCTGTTGAAATGGATGGATAATGAGACAGCAAATAACACAATCAGTGAAGTGAAAGTGTTCATATTTAATACTAGACTTGGATTTTGTGCAATTAAACCACACACTTATTTTTTTCTTTCTTCTTCTTCTTCTTTTTCTCGTGTGTAAACAGTAGTTGCGTACCGGGAAAAGAGCTTTCACCACCCCCCACCCCAAAAAATAAATAAATAAATAAATGAATAAGAAAAAAATTTTAAAAAAGGAAAAAGAAAAAGTCACAGTTGGTTTCACAGAAAACTTGAACTTTGTCAGATTTTATGCAGTGGAATGTTGGAATTTGCCATTTTTCACCGATAATCATCCAAAATTACATGCTTACATCCCTTGGATGGATTTGCACTTGTGCTATTTGTATGCTGCTTGCTTCTATGGTTAGCATGGTCCTCAGGCGTTTTGGGTTATTTGCCCATATCTTCATTTTCAATAAACATTTTCTTTAATATAAAAACAAAAGTTCTGTTATTGTTTCGTGGTGGACAGATAAAATCTTGATATTGAATTTTCTGTTCCAGGATTTGGGTTGTACACGGGCAAGAACCAGGCTCTAGTACCTGGCGTCCTTGCAAGGAACTTGCCTTTTTTGATTGAGGTCTAAAATGGGACGCATATTTTCCGCAACAACATTGAGGAAGGAACTTACTATTCATATACTCAGTTTCACTCTGATCTATTTTCCCATTTCTTAAGTCATTTTCATATTTTTGTCCTAATTGCCAAGCAAGCACTATGTTTGGTATTGTTTTTTTTAAACATTTGAAAGTGAAAGAAGAAAGAAAAAGAAAAAGAAAAAAGTTCACGACCCATTTGTTTTCCAACACGAAACTTGAAATTGGTCGTACAGTTCATGGCCCATCAATAATTTTGGATTGTCAATTTTCATTCTGACCTATTAGCGATACATTAAGCGAATGCAAATTTTTTTTTTTATTTTAAAAGCAGGTCTGGCCCTTCCAGTTGTCATGGATTTCTAACTGTAGACGAATAATAATCTGACCAATGACGAGCCTTCTCAGTCGGAGCTGATAGGAAGTTGCTCTCATTGCTTTGCTGCATACAGGAAACCGTGGACCCATCAGCCGGCCTATTTTTTCACCAGTTAATACTATACAAACAGAATTTTTACACAGAAATTTGATACAAAATGACACGGTCATTGTTATTGTTCACAATTATAAAAATATTATTGTCACATCATTCTGAATATGTTTTTGTTTATAAATAATTTTCCTTTCCCACCTAGGAGACTATCTCAGCAGCAAACTCAAACGCTTTTGTTTGTTGCTACCAGCAAATCTGTTGCGTTCTTTTGTTGGTAGGTCCTCACGCATTACACGTTTGCATGTTATAATTATATAGATGCAAACCGGATGATTTCTTCAGTTCCTTGGCATATATATATACCTTTTTTTTTGGCTTTTTTCTTTTACTGAAACCACAATGATTGAAACAACCATTTGCCTGGCTCTGCAGATTGTGACCAGCTTGGCGGACCCATTTGGTTGGAAACACTTCGAAAGGTGGTGTTTGATTGATCCATTAATGATTTAGGTGAGAAGGGCATCGCGAAATGCTGGTAAGTGCTTCGCCTGCCAACCACAATGTGGAGTCCATTCCATCGTCAACTGTTACAAGTGTAAAAAGGAGAGGTCTTTAATACATTATTGGCTTGCGGATGGAATGCCACGTAATGTGGCTCTCAATGGTCTGCATATTTTATTTATTTATTTATTTTTAAATTCATGACTTTTTTGGATTGTTTAGTGGAACGCATGCTGTGTTATACCCAGTTATTGAAATCTAATATGCGGTTTTATCAGCTTCCATCTCTTTTTATTCTTTGTTTTTAAATTCATCAGTCATGCATGTGGGACTTCCAAAAGTAGAAAAAGAATCAGTAGTTTCAAGACCCCTGGTTAATGGGTAATTGCACTACTTATCTTTTGAACTTCTTTTAGGAGTTTTTGAACCAGGAGCCTATGGATCTGTAACAGGATTTTAAATATCTGTCCATACATTTTGAAATTTTAGACTTTTGATACATGACCATATTACTAATAGTGTATTTTGATACCATTATTTAAAATCATGATTTGTATTGCAGATAACATGGCCATTAGTGGTTGTTCCAACAATGACATTTCTTGATCAACATTCTTGAGGTACATTTTCTAAGGATTTTTTTGATTGAGTTTTGGAATGTAATTGCAGATTGTCTCAAAATGGGTGGTCCTGATTATATTATATATATAAAAAAGAACCGTTAAACAGATTGCTTAAAATATACTATAGTCTCTGTTGCAGACATGGATGATTTCTTGGTATACTGGAGGAGATTTTTATTTAGAAACTTAATTTAGAGAGTATGAAGACAACTTGGACCACAAGTGGATCTATTTTAAAATTTTCAGGCATTTAATTACAAGACAACTTGGGTGTCTTGTACCATGCATGCAGTACACATTGAAAGTGATCCATCCGAACGAAAGCATTGGGATTTTTCCATGGTGAAAAAAAACAAAGAGAAGGGTTTTTGTGTATGGTATCCAAAACCACGTTTATACCATACCATAGTTTAATGGGCTAATTATACCGAGAGTTCCTATAGTTTGGAATTTATATCATTTTGGTTCCTGAATTTTTAATTGTGACACATGTGACTCTAAATTTTGAGTCTTGTTCCAAATAAAGATAATTAAAGATACTATTACTCAATTTCAAGGGCAAAGTCGTCAATTTGATAAAATATTTGACATAAATAAATGTCAAAAAAATATTTTTGAATTTTTAAAAATTATTTCTACTCACCAAAGATAAAATTATGTAAAATTGATAAATTTTTTACACATTTATTTTTTTTTACCAAATTAATTTTTATTATGTGTTTGGATGATGATCATGTAATGAGTGATTGCTAGACTTTTAATGTGTAATCAATATATTTAATATATGAAATGTTTTTAGTTTTGAATTTTTTGATTTAACGGATTGGTTTAATAATGATATCATAGTTGGTGTCATATTTGACTTTTGAAAAAATAGAAATTAATTTAATAAAAATAAAAATAACCATCCATGATTATCATCTAAACACATAATAAAATTAATTTGCTAATAAATAAATAAATAAATAAATGTGTAAAAGATTTATCAATTTTACATAATTTTATCATTGGTGGGTAGAAATAATTTTTAAAAATTTAAAAATATTTTTTGACATTTATTTTTGTCAAATTAATGTATATTTTATTAAATTGATGATTTTGCCATTGAAATTAAGCAATGGTATATTCAATTGTCTTTATTTGGAACAAAATTCAAAATTCATGATCAAATGTGTCACAATTAAAAAATCAAGAATCAAAGTGACACAAGTCCTAAACGATAGAGATCTTTAGTGTAAGTCACCCTAGTTTTAGTATAGTAAGTCTTTTAATTTTAGCCGATTTTTCTTTTTGTAAAGTGAAAGGAATTAAAATTAATGTTGATGGTATGAAGACATATATACGAACAAGATACTCATATGAGTAACGAATTTCTGATTAAAATGTAGTTAAGTATTACGTAAATTAAAATCTTCAGAGTTTTAATATAATTTTGTTAAATTTGTGAGATTTATTGAAATTTTTTTAAACTTAGTAGAGACTTGTGTAATTTACCCCTGCCTTCTTTTATTTATGAGCAAATTACACAAATAGTCCCTATAGTTTGAGGCTTGTGTCACTTTGGTCCCTGACTTTTCAATTGTGACACATTTGACCCTGAATTTTGAATCTTGTTCCAAATAAGGACAATTGAATATATAATTAGATTTTTCAAGGGTAAAATTGTCAATTTGATAAAATATAAACTAATTTGACAAAAATAAATGTCAAACAAATATTTTTGAATTTTTAAAAATTATTTCTACATACTAAAATAAAATTATGTAAAATTGATAAATCTTTTAGACATTTATTTATTTATTTTTACCAAATTAATTTTTATTATGTGTTTGGATGATGATCATGTAAAATTAATTTTAAAAAATTAATCATGTAATTTTTATTAATTTTACATAATTTTATCATTGGTGGATAAAAATAATTTTTAAAAAATTAAAAATATTTTTTTGACATTTATTTTTGTCAAATTAGTTTATATTTTATTAAATTGACGATTTTACCATTGAAAATCTAATAATATTTTCAATTGTCCTTATTTGGAACAAGATTCAAAATTCAGGGTTAAATGTGTCACAATTGAAAAGTCAGGGACCAAAGTGACACAAGTCCTAAACTATAGGGACTATTAGTGTAATTAACCCTTTATTTATTTATTTATTTTAATTTTTAAGTACGACACCCAAAACCCTAATTTTGTATATGTTCTATGAAAAAATATTTGTCTAAAAAAATTGATAATTGTATTTAGCAACTAACCCAACATACAAATCAGACGAATTATATCATCATTGCTCCTATTCGATCTTTAAGTTATAACTTTTCAACATAAGGATTGAGCCCTACCTCATAAATCAATTAGAACAATTATTGGATAATGTTTGATTTACCGAAATGATTTTGAACAGAAACAACATAATTATATTTTAACCTCTCAACAGAATGACCAATCTCCTAAATTAATGAATAACAATTTTATTGAAAATATAATTCAATTTCTTTATTATTTTATTTTAATGAATTATAAACTATCTTAAGGTGAGAATCATGCCGCAGAAAGATGAACAATAAACCCTTCATCACCTGGAGCCTAGACAGATATGTTCTTTTTTCAAAGCTTGTAAGCCTATATGTTACCCAAGTGTCCATACCTAACATCTATATAATAAAAATAATATATATTATATATAAAGCTTATAAGCCAAATAAAGCTTTTAGGGTAAATTATACAAATAGTTTTTGTAGTTTACCAGATATATTAATTTGGTCCTTGTTATTTTAATTTATTTGATTTGTCTGATTTTATCCCTTCATTTAATAGATTGTATCATTTTAATTTAATAAATAACGGTTGTTAAGTTTGATAGACGTAAAGTCAAATTACGTGTCAATTTGGTCCCTGTTAAAACCGAGCAAATTAAAACAAAAGGGATCAAATTGACATATTGTGTAGACTTTCTGTTCACCAAACTTAACAACCGTTATTTATTGGACAAAAATAACACAATCTGTTAAATTAAGGAACAAAATCAAACAAATTAAAATAATATAAATCAAATTAATATATCGTGTAAATTATAAGAATCATTTACATAATTTACTCGAGCTTTAATTATTTAAACCTATATTTAACTGAAATAAAATATAATGTTATTAAGGGGTGGGTCTGAATCTACTATCTAGTGGTTAGGTTGGAAAACAATAAGGTTTGGCAAGTTCCCAACATCAAATCATGTGGATGAATCGCTATCACACGCTCACTTAATGCTTGTGGTGTCCTACCACCCATCGCCACCATCGGCATATTCGTCATTTATGTATATATATAATTAGGATAAATTATAAATACACATCTTAAAATTTACTTAAATTACAAATAATTTTATGTAATATTAAAAATTACACTATGTCCCTAAAGTTTCTAATTTCATGACAAATAGGTCATTTTATTAATAAATTATCAAGTTAATTAACAGTTTTAATAATGCTAAATTTTTATTTCAATTAATAATTCAGATAATTTTATTATTGTATAGGTGAATAGTTAGAAATTTAACTTTTTCAATTAATTCTGTTAAATAAAATTTTTTGACAAGAAGGTATTTGTAATTTTCCAAACCACAGAGAGCAATTCGTATTTTAAACAAATTTCAGGAGTGTATTTGTAATTTACCCATATAATTATTATTAGAGCAAATTACCCATTATCCCTCCAATTATAAGTAGAATTGCAAACGAATCCAACTTTTCGCAAATTGACTTAGCTCAGTTCATTAAGGGTTCAATTCAACTTGGCTCATTTAGTAAACGAGCCAAATTTGAGCTCGAATATTAAGTTTGTTTAGTAGATGAGCTGAGTTCGAAGTCGAATAAGCTCAGCTAGTTTATTTTTATTTAAATTATATAATAAATATATTATTTATATATTAAATAATATATAAATATATATAAATAATAACATAAATATATTATTTATGTATTAAATAATATAAATAATAAATAATAAAAAAAATTCGAACTGAACTCGAGTTTCATTAATATTAATGAGCCAAATTCGAATCCAGTTAGTCATTGGGTCGAGTTCGAGTTCAATAAACAAACTCGATAAGTAAATGAGGCGGGTTCGAACTCACTAAAGTTTGGCTCAACTCGATTCGTTTGTAACCCTAATTATAAGTTGTTTTCACTTTGCCCCTCAATCTCAATATCAGTATTAACATTTTGTTACCAAAAGAACATAAAAATGACATGTTAGTTGGTCATATACATAAAATGCAATACTCATTTAAGAGCTAATTATATATATACACCTATGAGAGGTGTGTATATCTTCCTTTTTTTTATGAAAAAAAAACAGTGAAATAAAATATAAGCACATATTAATTTTATGACCAAATGAAAATATCTTAAATCCTTAAATAAGTTGGCTCTCATTTTTCATTTCTCATTGGAGTTGTTAAGCTCCAAGTTAGTTTAAGATGTTAAACAATTTTTTTGTGAGATATTTATTGGTATATGTTGATTGTAAGAATTCATCATCTAACAACAACGAGAGCGAGAGAGAGAGAGAGAGAGAGAGAGATAGATGTAACTTGTAAGAGAACAGATAGAGAAAAGAGAGATAGAGAGAGGAGGTTGATACAGAAGAAAAAGGTGGGAGAGGTGCTGAAACACATGAGAGAGAGAGAGAGAGAGAGAGAGAGAGAGAGAGAGAGAGAGAGAGAGATGGAAAAGGTGCTGACGCACAAAAAAGTGAGAAGAGACAAACAGAAAAAGGGTTGGAGGGCTAAGAAAAAATGATAGGGAAAATGGCTAAAATTAGTTTTTTTTTTTAATTAATTAATTAATTTATTATTGTCATATTACGTATATGTATGCAAACCATCTCTTAAATGAGTACTTTTGTCATAAAATTATCATGTATAGGTCAAATGTCACTTTGAATTCTCTTTTTATAACAAAAGGTTAAAATTAAAATAAATCAAAAGATTAATAAATAAAATATAATAATTTTTAATTAAAGGGAGTAATGTAACAACGGCCAAAGTTGAAGTGTGGAATAGAATTTGCTCATATATTAGTATTATTATTATTATAAGACAAATGATTGAGAATTAATTTAATGGATTGCTTAGGACTTTAATCCTCACATTCCCCATTCCAACGGATGAGATCTTCCCACGTCATCATGCATTCATCCGACGGTCCATAAGAAAATGCGACGTATGATGTCGTGGTGGAACCATGGCGGCAGCCGGCATCTAGAGTCTAAAGACATGCCTTGCAAGAACTAAAAAATAATTATAATATATAATAATGTAATTAAGTGTTAAAAAATTGATTAAAAAAATATATAATAATAATGAGATGGTACTTCGAGAATCCTTTAAATAATTGGAAAATTTTATTGCAAGATTAGTTGAAACTTAGTAATTAATTGCACTAGATACAGTTTTCATCAACATTTTTTTTACTTATTTGTAATTAGTTCTACTATTTTTTATATAAATTTTTTTAAAATAAATTTTTTGGATTAATTATAATAAATGTCCTCAAATATGCACTTGTATTTTAATTCTTATTTTTTTTTTATTTTGTCAATTTAATTCCTTAAACATCAAAATGTGAGTTAAAATGGTTGTCAATACTCAAGCGGTCTAAATTGATTAACCAGGGAATAGATATTTTCAAAACTTTACAAAATAAAAAATACAACAAAATTAAAAGATAGAAAATTATTTTAAAAAATCATGTGTATGTTTGATCATTTTATTTTTCTTAAAGCTTCATATAAAATTATGAAGGTCTCTCAATTTCCGTTAATCAATTTGGACTGCTTGAGGATTATGGACCACTTAAACTCATATTTAGTAGTATAAAAACTAAATTGATAAAACTAAATAATTAGAAACTAAAATGCAATAGAACGTACGTATACTACAGAAACTATTCCTGTAATTAGCCCAAACCTTTGTTCTTCGTGTTGATGTCACCATTTCATCAATCCTTCTCGATGTGTTGGGTGCAATGTCATAATCTCTTACACTTAATTGGTAATATGTTAAGATATATATATATTTATTTTTTTATTTATATTTATATATTATATTGTAAAGACCTTATGAAAATGACCCAAAATATGTAAAAAATTTATGCTTTGTAGGGACACTAACACTCCCAAATGTCCTTTTCTTTTCCATCTTTTATGCTCAAATTCTTCTCTCCAACAAATTTTTTCATTAGTTCATGTGGGCTATCACTCTTTCCATGTTGTTTTGTTTTCTTTGGTTTTTTTTTTTTTCAAAGTATTTTTATGCGGCGGTGTTGAACTTAATAAAAAGTTTAAACAAAATTCTTCCAAAGTATTAATTTTAAAATCTTAAATCTATCTCTATATGCATATGTATAATATTGAGGTAGTTCGAATGGACCTTTTTTATTTTTTATTTTTTTTATTTTTAAGTAAGTTGTTAAATTCCTCCAATCCTTTATTGAAAATTTAATAATACTACTTCATGAGTTGAAAATTGCTCTCCCTTCATTGTATAGTTTGGTTGGACTTCTGTTCTTGAATTTTTTTATATAATAGATCTGTTCAAAGTTTAGATGCTCAAAAACTTTGATCCCTTCTCTACAACTGTCAATAATCTTTGTCTAGTTTTGGATGGCATTTGTTTTAGCATTTTTATAAAAGTGTTGACCTCTAATTGATATTAACAATTCTTATAGAAGTATAATTATACAAACATACAAGTTAGCTAGGGTGTTCACCAACTGTTTTGGTTCAGTTTTTAGGTGAACCAAGAACCAAATTGGCCTAATAGTTTCAAAAGTTTAGAAATCAAATTGAGCCGTAGAACCTTTGAACTATGATAGAAAATTCATCAATATATCATACTATCCAGTTTAATAAAAAAAAGTCACTCTCTCTATAAAAACATTCCAAAAAAACTCATGAGTATATATACTTTTGAAATTTCATAATATCCTCCCACCAACTCTTATAAAATTGGTAAATACACGTCAAAATTTTCCATATTATACAAGAATTGCTACACAATTTATTTATTAATAATATAAGAAAGTGTAAAAAACTTATTACACAAGTCTCGGCTAGTAAAGCAGGGAAGTCTAGCCAAATAAAGATCAAGTTGGAAAGGATAAGGCCTTGGGGTTTAAGCTCCAAGGTCACAAGTTCAATTCTCTCATTGGGCCAATCTCCTGGGCGAAGCACTGTTGATTAGGAGGTTGGACCTCAAGTTGTCTAGTCAGCACTTGGTGTGGGTTCAATGTTCCCCCGCTATGCGAGTCCTGACTTAAGCGGAGCTTGTCTTGGGAGGTCGGGGCAAGTTCCCAGGTTATAGTCTCCTCGCTCGGAACGGCTAACAGGACACCTTGGTGATCTCTGCAAGGGGCGCTGCCTTGGACCTGCGGGAGGGTGGGAAGGATTTTCCTGTAACAAAAAAATAATAAATAAATAAACTTGTTAGGATAAGAAGGACAAAGATCTTGATTGGGGAATATCAGAGATCAGATGAGATCGTGATGATTTGATCAGACATGGTTGACATTGAGGAATTCTTCCTTGCATACTTATAAATAAGGAATGGTTCGGTTTTGTTTCACTTTTTTGAGCCTTACTCCAAGAACCGAACTATGACCAATGGTTCCTAATTCCTTGGATCAAAACCTAATTATTCTCCTCTAAAAAAATTGAACAAAATCGTGTGATTTGGATTAGTTCAGATTGATTTATTAGTTCCATCAATTTTTTGAACAATCCTAATACAAATCTCACAAAAGTTGCTTATCGTGTTCCTTAATGGGTCCCATTCCAAAAAATCAAAATTTTATTACTAATTTTTAAAATTTTGTGTTTGTATTTTCCTTACAAAGTTTGAAGTTCTTTTGGACAAACTTGTAGCATTAGTTTATTATAATATTATTTTGTTCATATTTCAAAATGGGGGCTCCAAATAGTTGTCAAACTAAAGAAACTCCATGTACGGATAGGGTAAATGGTACTTAAAAGCAACTAAATTTCAAATATTCCACGACTTACAACTCCTTATTAAGAGGACAGATGTCTCTAAATGATTTATGTTTTTGGTGTATCTAATATGAAACCAACAAAACTTAGACAGCCACCATAACTTTTAGGACTTAGAATAAGGGTTTGCCAAAAATAAAGAAACTACTCTCGTTTGTGCAAGATTACAGCTGTTAAAGCTTTCATAATCTATGATGTTTACTATGGTTGAAGAGTATGTCTACCACCTAGAAAAAAAAAAAAAAAAAAAATTCAAATTTTTTTTTTCAAAAAGCATTTGCATAATGCGGAGCCTGTTGTAAATTTTTTTTATTACTTTTATTTACACTTGTGGTCGGCGTCAACGTGTCATGCTAAAATATTTTTTGAATTATTTTTTAATTAACTTTTTGGAATCGGTAACTTCTAATAATTATACTATACTAATAAAGCCAAAACAAATAAAGCATTTGTAACTTTTTTTTTTTTTTTTTTTTTTTTTTTTAAATTTTACGCTTAAAGCATGTCTCACATTATGACGTGAGAGATGCCAAAGGGCATTTTTTTTTTTTTTGGGGGTTAATTTTTTAGTGTTCATAGCTTTTTTAACAATTGTAAGATACTAATAATACATAAAGCCAAAACAAGCAAAGCATTTGTCTCAAAAGTAAAGATCGTGACCTGACACGATTATTTGCCTTAATTGTCGTAAGCTGGCAAGGCGACCTTTTAGAAAAAATAAATTATCCAAGCATATTTTAAACTTCAATTTGCATTGGCGATGACTTTAAATCACTTAATTAGGTAGTGATAATAAATAAGTAATAATAATTTGGGACTGATTAATAAGTTCATGACATGCCCAAGTTTGGCAAAAATATCGTGATTGAATAAATATATTTAATAAACTTTCCCACCTAACTTCTACCACTGAACCCCCACATATATAGGGCATAAAATAATTGTTTAGTGTTAGATATTATAATCAAATGTTTCAATTACATTCTCTCCGGCATTTTCTTCTTGAAAACTTGCTTAATTGGCTTCGGAGGCCACACCATTAATATACTAAACTCATTTAGTTTACACACTTTGAAAGTGTATGAACAAAATATAATTTTCTATTAATTTAAAAAATATATTAATCTCACTCAAAATTGTAAATTTCACTATTTTTTATATAATAATAAATAAATAAAATTTTTTCCATTGCATAAAACACAATATTGAAAAATAGCATGAGTTGTTTGTATTTCTTCATTCTAATTAAAGGTTAGGCCAATTGACAAGCAATTATCCCTGCACTTTCATCGAACCTTGAAATGAATAACCTCCGGAGAAAAATGCTCCTTCTTCTCATAACTTGTGTTTTGGTATACACATTTTGAAAATATGTTCAGGGTTGGCCCTGAGTTATTGGCGGCCTAAGGTAAATTTTTAAATTTAGGTCCTTCATGTATCATTACCTTAAAAAAAAAAAAAAAAAACAAAAAGGATAAAAAATTATTTCTATTGCATTACAATTTAACAAAATTTAGATAACAAATATATATATATATATAAAATAGTTGAACTTCAATTAGTTGAATCGAATTTTTATTTTTTAGCTTACGAATGCTATAAGAACTAAAATTAATTGGGGGTAAGGATTAGAATTTTCGACACAACTCAAGCAATATATAAAATTAGTAAGTTATGGTTAACTATTTTTTAACATGAATCTAAATATGACACGATTCAATAATATGAATTATTAGTTATATATTTTAATGTTCACTAAGGGATGCGATGACATTTTTTTAATCTTTTATTTAACTCCATCTAACTGAATAAAAAAGTATGTAAAATAATAATTAAGGCTAATATCTTTTTTTCATTTAAGGTATGTATTTTTTTGTTACCTATTTTAGAGTCAATCTAATAAAAAATATCTAGTAATAAGGTACAATTTTTTTAATTTAAAAAATGCAATTGAATTAAAATCAAACATTCTATGAATAATTTCATTTAGTAGAAATAAATTTTATAAAATTCAATTTATGGGAAAAATTTTAATCTCTTCATACACTTGCTAAGTTATTTTTAACTAAAAGTAAAAGTTTTCACATTAAATATCAATCGGATACGAATCAAAATAACACCATACAACAGCATGAAAATAAATGAATTAAACTAATTTTAAAATAATTATGAAATAACACAACATAATACACTCCCCTAATTAAGGGCCTTAAATTTGGTTCAAAATTGGAGGCCCGAGACGACCGCCTTAATGGCCTCACCTCAAGGCTGCCCTGAATATGTTAACAAAATCGGACTCTTAATATATAATAATAAATGCACTTTTAACGTAATTATGAGCAATCCCCAATATTTATTTATTTATTTTTTGTTTACTTCAATAATGTTATTTACACAAAAAAAGAAAAGAAAAAGAAAGTGTACATAAATGAGACTTGGGGTTGTTGTTAGGTTGAATCTTGACAATTGCACTCTCTGACTTAAATGGTATGTATGTGTTGTGGATTCAGTGCACACATTCAAGGTTTGCCCCTCGTTCTCCTCTAATTAAAATGACATTAGGTAGTGAATTTTGAAATTGACAAAGAATAGACTTAGAGAATTTACTTGTTAATCAATTTTTTTTTCCCCTCTTCTCTTTTTGGGCAATTTAATGCAAAAGAAGATGACACCATTTTAGGGTGTAGCAGCATTGCTAGCAGTAGTGATCCCAAATTACAAAAAAATATTATTAGGTGATTTGAGTTCATTTTAAATGTGATACGGATCAAAACCAAAATTGCCGTATCATATTTCCACATTAAGGTAACCCATAAGACTTTGGACAACCCATGAGAGTACCACCTCGAAATTATAGACAAGGTACAGACTTAATATTGGTTACCTAGCTTCTTTCAATCCAACTATTTTTAGGCCTCATAATTGATTATGCAATAATTTGAAGATTAATTGCTAGCTGGCATGACCAAAATTAGTACTCAACCAATGAAGTAATTCACTTGAGAAAGGAGACAATTTTGGTTTGTTTGTTTTAGGTTCTAGCCCACTAGGATGTCGAGGGGCTTGAAAGTGAACTCAATATTCTTACCCTTATTTAATTATATGTAGATAGTATAATTACCCGTGCTACGCACAGATATAAATAAATAATTAAAAATTAATTTTTAAAATTAAATAAAAATTTTAAAAAATTTATCTAGAATATTTTTAAAAAATGATTTAGAATTAATTAAATTTTATTCATTTTTATTATAGTTACATATAGGAGAATTTTTTTTTTAATTCTTATGTTATTAATAGTGTGCTCTAAGTTCTTAATAACAAATACATGTCATAATTTTATTGGTAAAAATTAAAAAATAAATCACAAAAATTATATTTATGATAAAATATAAATACATTTCGTCTTATGAATTTCGTAAATTTAATTTATCATATGATAGTGGTAAATTACGTTTGTCAATCTAATAATTTTTTCATATTTTGTAAAGTCTAAAAATTTGTCTACCATCAAAATTACAATTTGTCTGATGTTATAAGACTTACGTAAAAATAAATTAGAATTCACTTGTGATATTAAATTTGAGCTTAACATTAGATTTACACTAACTTGTCATTCACCTAATCATTAAAAATTGTCTTAATCTATTCTTAACTTATATGAATCATTTGACCTATCTACTTATTAAATTAGTAAATAGATATTTGTAAGTGTTTTTTATAATAAAAATAAGAAATATGGACATATTTTATGCATACATATTAAAAAAATTTGAACTTAGTTTGAAAAAACTATATGTTTATGTATAAAATAATTAAATGAATAGCTATATATATGTATGAAAAAATTATCTAAAATAGAGCCACTCTAAATTGTAGGTTATATTCTACTCCTAATAAATTTAAATTTTATTATAGTTTATCAGTTTGTAATTGATATGAGCTAATTTGGGGGTTCTAATATTGAATTAAATACTAAAAAGTAACTAAAAAAATTCAGTTCAAGTCAATTTTTTTGCTAATAATACTTTATTTAAGCTTAGTCCTTGGAGAATCGTCTAGTTTATATCCAATCCATGAGTTAGTATACCCAGCTATTTATTTAATTTTTAATTAGTAAATATATTTTTTTTAAAAATTATAACAAAAATAGGAAATATGTACATATTTGTTTGGTATATTTACTAATAATTTTAAAATTAATTAAGAAATTATGTAGTTATTCTTAAAATGATAAATTACATTAGTAATCCCTATATTTTAACTCTTATGTTATTTTTGTCCTTGTAATTTTAATTTGATCAATTTGACCATGAATTTATAATTTTGTCTCAATTTGATCTAATTGTTGTAATTGCTAGTTTTTTTTAAAAAAATATTTTTTTAATATTATTATTGAAAATACACACAGGAGTAGCATTTGTTATATTTTTATAGACAAAATTAGAAATTTGTTCAACTCAGTAAGTTAAATTTAACCAACTCAATAACTGTTTTCTTTCAAAAACATTAATTGGCATTATCAATTGAACCAAATAGATACAAAATCTAAAATTAATGGTCAAAATCAAGCTAATTAAAATTATAGAGACCAAATTGACACAAGAGACAAATTCAGGGACTATCAATATAATTTATCCTTCTTTAAATATGTCTAACACTGATTGTATCAATATTAAGGTATATTATATCTGTAAAATTATTTAAAACCAGATCAGGCTAGAACCTGAATAAAAAATTGATGGCTTATTAAAAATATTTAATAATTATAAATTTAAATTTGATCAATTTCATTTAATTTTTTCATAATAGAATTAGGTTGTTTGATAATTATATTTAATGATTTTGATAAATTACAAATACACCCCCTCAGGTTTGAGTAAAGTATAAATCACTGCCTATGATTTGAAAAATTACAAATACCCCATTGTCAGAAATTTTTATTTAACATAATTAACTAAAAACAAAATTCATAATTGCTTTCCTATACAATAATAAAATTACTTAAATTATTAATAAAAATATATTCTAACACCTTTAACAATTGTTAATTGGTATGATGATTTATTAATAAAGGGGCGATTTGTTGTGAAATTAAAAATCTTAGGGGGTAGAATATAATTTCTAAAACCACAGGGGGTGATTCATATTTTAATTAAATCTTAGAGGATGTATTTGTAATTTACCCTTATAATTTATAGTTTCAATTTTTCTTTGTATTTTTTTTAAAAATATTTAAAAATTATATATAATTATAATTCTTTTGAACTTTCCTTTTCAATCTCAAATTAGTTATAACTTGAATTATTTATGACATCGGTAGGCCACAAAAGGTTTTGGCCCACCACTTAGAACCCAATTCACAGTTCAAGTATTAAAGTCCAACACCCTTGAGAACCTAACGCTGAACCAGGAACCAATGACATCTAAACACTTGTCAAGCAGGGAACCAGCTACGTAAGCAAACAAAGATCCTGCAGAGTTATTGCACCATACATCAGCCATTAATGAGGCTCCTACAGCATTCAATGCGATAACCCCTTCACGCCGGAACATACTGTCTTACCGTGAACAATGCAAGTTAGAGTATAAACTTTCGGCCAACACGACAGGTTGGAGTGGATAAGGAAATGATGGACAAATGATATAAGGAGGTTTCCAAGACACATCAAAGGTTAAGTTCTCTATTCTTCTTCTCTCTCTCACTCTCTCTCTCTTTCTACACAGTCAATCTCCTCTTTTCTAACTGGATCGTTGGAGGGTCCGCTGGGGGACTCCCATTCCCCGTTAGACCTTTTTGCAGGCAGCACCAGTGAGCTCCGAGACTAGTGAAAGGTGTTGGAAGGGTGGGTCGACCCAACTCGCCCTCCCTGGGATCAGCAACCTCATCAGTTGGCGTCGTCTGTAGGAAACGCCACTCCGGGAAACAGTTGTGCTCATTGTTGCCGGAGACTCGTTCCTGATAATTTCTTTTTACCTGCCATCGAGGTGGATGGTTACAATGAGATCCATGGCTTCTCAACACAATGTCGTTGACCCCCCAAGTCGACCCTCTTAACCCAAACAACCTACCTCAGTACTTCACAGAGCTCACCAACAACATCAACCGTTTGGCCGAGCAAAACCAAGCCTTGATCAACGCTTTACTCCAGCGAAACCTCCTTATACCTTCTCCACCACCACAAAATATGCCTTCCAATCGAGAACAGACCCTGAACCATCCTTTCCAACAAGCTCACCTTTCCAACCTAGAGGGCCTGTAAGCCCCACCTCAAGACATGAACCCACCACGTCGGGGTTTATATCTATCAATTTAAGCACTTGCCTCTGAAGGAGAGGCTAGTAGTGTTCAGCCCCCCATTGCACTCTGGAAGGGACAATGTTCCTATTTGGGATGTGAAACTTCGAGCCATAAAACTCCAGCTTCAAGGAGTCATGCAGAATATACAGAATAAACCCTCCACAACAGCCAACTTCTCGTTTGTTGCCTTCATCAGGGACAAACCCCTACCACTCAAGTTCAAAATACCCTCGATCGACATCTTTGACGGCACAATGGATCCAGTTGACCATTTTGAGACCTACAGGAGCCTCATGATCCTCTATGCTTTTCCCTGACGAGATCATGTGTCGGGCTTTCTCCGTGACACTTAAGAGGTCGGCTCGACTATGGTTTAGTTAGCTACTATCGGACTCTGTCTCTACTTTCCAACACCTAAGTGATTCCTTTATGATCCATTTCATTGGTGCTCAGCGCTAGAGGCGCCTGGCAACTCAACTGCTTAATATCTAACAGACGGAAGGGGAGTCACCACGTAGCTTTGTCACCCGTTTCAACATCGAGGCCCTAAAGGTGGCAGAAAATGACGACAAGGTCATCCTCACAGCCTTTATAGCCGGTTTATGACCATCCGATTTCCTTTTCTCCCTTTCTAAAAACCCTCCGAACCGCCATGGCCACCCTCCTTTCCAAAGCCTAAAAATATATGAATGTCGAAGTCTCTTTAGCAGCCCGCCAAGATACCATACCTAAAAATCCAACCTCTAAGGACAAAAGAAAGGAACCCGAAACCAGATCCTCCCAATATACACAGCAACCCTTTCAATATACTGACCGACTTGCTCGAGCCGACTGACCGGCACCTATCCAACCACTTGGTCAGTTCGAACGATACATCCCTCTTAATTCTCCCATGGAACAAGTCTTGAACCAGATTCAATGAGATTACAACCTGAAATGGCCCCAACCATCACGATCTTCCTCCAACCGGCGAGATCAATCCAAGTACTGTCGTTTCCATTAGGACCACGACCACAACACTGAGGAATGTGTTAACCTTAAAGACCAGGTAAAGGATTTGATACGCCAGGAGCACCTCAGTCGGTTTACAGCAGCCCGTCTCCAGCAACGACCAAGGACCGACCTGCTGGGGGACCACCGCTGACATACCACCCCCGACAACCCGTACAACCTAAGTGAGACAATGATCGGCCCCATCACAACCCTGAGCACAAGGCAATCCCGCCCCCCCAGTCGGAGAGATCAAAGTCATTGCTAGCAGGCTCGCATGTAGAGGGCCATCTCGTTCGACCCAGTGAGCTGAACTCAGAAAAATCAGACAAGGCTCCGATAAGGAAGTCACGACATTGGATCGGCCCTTCAAACACCCCAAGCAATGGTCCAAACCCATCACCTTTACAGATGCCGATTGCACAGGCATTCGTTACCCCCATGACGACCCCCTCCTCATCTTCGCTTTCCTATCCAACTACAAAGTTAGACTGGTGCTTGTCGACAACGGCAGTTCTTCAGACATCATCTTCCTACACGCCTATCGCCAACTCAAGGTCGGAGAAAAAAAGTTGTCCCCTCTCCAAACCCCACTAGTCAACTTCACTAGCGATCGGGTGACCTCCATAGGCTCAATCGATCTTCCCATCACCATCGGAGAATATCCACAGCACACCACCAAGCTACTCACTTTCCTCGTCGTCGACTGTCCTTCTACTTATAAAATAATCCTTGGACGCACGGCTCTCAACGCTTTCCAAGTTGTCACCTCCACATACTATCTAGCCATGAAATTATCGACCGACCTCGGGGTCGGCATCGTGAGGGGTGAGCAGACGATAGCCAGAGAATGCTACATCGCCTCACTAAAGGAGGTCAAAATGAAGGAGGCTATGATCATCGAAGGTCTCGACATTAGAGACAAGGACGAGGGAACTTGTCGAAGTACCTATCAATCCTACCACTTCAGCCAAAATAGCCAGGATTGGCAACCAACTGTCTTCTCAGGCCAAGGCTGATCTCACCACTCTCTTAGCCGAGCACAACGATATCTTCGCTTGGACCTATTTAGATAGGCTAGGCATCGATTCCTCTTTTATCACTCATTGTCTCAATATTGAGCCCCACTTTCGACCTTTCTGACAGAGACAGCGTATTTTTCACCCGGAATGCAATACCCTCATTGTCTCTGAGGTGGACAAACTACTGAAAGCACAGTTCATTAAAAACGTGGACTACCCCAGGTGGCTGTCCAACATAGTCTTGGCTTGCAAAAATAATGGTAAATGACAACTCTACGTCGACTATTCCGACCTCAATTGGGCTTGCCCCAAAGATAGTTATCCCCTCACTCGGATAAATCTATTGGTCGACGCAACTGCAAGACATCAGATGCTTAGCTTTATGGATGCCTTCTCCGGCTACAATCAAATCCTGATGCACCTGGCCGACCAGGAGCACACCTCCTTCATCACCGACAGAAAGACTTATCACTATCGTGTTATGCCATTCGGCTTGAGGAATGTCGGAGCAACTTACCAACACTTGGTTAATGCCGTCTTTCAACACTAGATAGGTCGGAACATGGACGTCTACGTCGATGATATGCTAGTCAAGAGTAAACTCTCCTCCGATCACTTGGCAGACCTGCAAGAGACCTTCAAAACCTTACGCAAATATCAGATGAAGCTGAATCTAGAGAAGTGCGCATTCGGCGTGGGATTTGGGAAGTTCTTGGGCTTTATGGTTAGCCAATGAGGCATTGAGGCTAACCCCGAAAAGATCAAGGCCCTGATAAAAATGTAGTCTCCCAGAACGGACAAGGAGGTTCAACAACTCACGGGCAGAGTTGCCGCCCTTAATCGCTTTATTTCCCGAGTAACTGACAAGTGTCTTCTATTTTTCAAAGTCCTCCGATAGGCGTTCGAATGGAGCACCAAATTCGAGGAGGCCTTCCAACAACTGAAGCATTGCATGGCCAACCCTCCCCTCCTCTCTCAAGTGTTGTCAGGCAAAACCCTCTTCCTCTACTTAGTTGTGTCAAACACCGCGGTCAATGCTGCCCTCATCTAGGAAGACGGCTTAGTACAACATCAGTCTATTACATTAGCCGCGCTCTCAGGGGGGCAGAACAGAACTACCATTTGTTAGAAAAAATGGCCCTCGCCTTGGTCATAGCCTCCAGACGCCTCCAACCTTATTTACAAGCTCACTCCATAGTGGTTCTCATTAACTAGCCTCTGAAAAAGGTCATGCAACAACCAGAATCGTCAGGAAGACTTATGCAATGGTCCGTCGAGCTAAGTCAATTTGAAATCTCCTACTGACCTTGAACAGCGATCAAAGGCCAAGCTGTCGCCGATTTTATCTTGGAGTTCATCAATCTCACTCCGAACGTACTTCCTCCACCAGCACACTTCACCACTAATGCAGAAGACCCCTACTCCTGGACCCGTAGTGTTGATGGCTCATCCCGCAAAGAGGGTAGTAGAGCCGGTCTAATCCTCACCACCCCAGAGGGTGACTACTTCAAGTGTGCCCTCCGTCTCTTGTTCGACGCAAGCAATAATGAGGTCGAGTATAAGGCCTTGATAGCAGGTCTTCGACTGGCCCGAGACATTGGTGTAAGCCATATCCAAGTATTCAGTGATTCCCAACTGATTGTTGGACAAATTACTGGGGAGTTCGATGCAAAGGAGGAAATGATGCGAGCATACAGGGACATTGCCCTTCTTCTTGTCCGTCTTTTCAATACTTTTCAGATTAGACACATCCTTAGGTTAGAAAACTCCAAGGCAGATGAAATGGCTTAATTAGCCTCAGCCGACCAGTCAGACTTTGGTCATGGCATCCGTATTGAATACCTGACCCATCCGACGACTTCGCCAAATCCACAGGAGATCTACTTCGTCCAGAACGAACCTATCCCATGGGCTCAAGATATCATTTTGTTTTTGACACAAGGGGAGTTATCGAACGATAAACAACAGTTCACTAAAGTCAAAGCCCGGTCGCCCAATTATATCCTTATTAGTAGCTTACTATACAAATAGGGATTCTCACGCCCATACCTTAGGTGTCTCAGTCCTGCTCAAGCGACCTATGTGATAAGAGAAGTACACAAAGGCATTTGTGGTAATCATTCAGATGGAATATCTCTAGCCCATAAAATCCTCTGCACTAGCTATTTCTAGCCCACACTCAATCAAGATGCCAATGAATTTGTGCTCAAGTGTGATAAATGCCAGCACTTTGCTAACATCCCCTATGTTCCACAAACGGAACTGATTACACTTAGCAGTCCCTACCCCTTCGCTAAGTGGGGTATCAACTTAGTCGGTCCTTTGCCCACTGGCAGGGGCCAAACCAAGTTCGCTGTGGTTGCCATTGACTACTTCACCAAATGGGTGGAAGCAGAACCCATTGCTACAATTACTGAGAGAAACACTACTAGGTTCATCTAGCAGTCGATCGTGTGCCGATTTGGTATCCCCTAAGCCATTGTCTCGGACAATGGAAAATAATTCGACAATGCTAAGTTCTGGAAATTCTGTGAAGAGCTCAACATTAGACCATGTTTCTCTTTCCCATGCCATCCCCAAGCCAATGGACAAGTCGAAGTTACCAATCGCTTCCTTCTGAAGATCATCAAGACTAAGTTAGAAGCCGCCAAAGGACTCTAGCTGAGGAATTACCAAACGTGCTCTGGGCTTATCGGACGACAGTTCGAACCCCCATTAGGCAGACCCCTTTTCACCTAACATATGGCGTCGAGGCAGTCATCCCAGTGGAAATTGGCCTACCGACCCCTTGGGTCTTACATCCGAACCCTGAACTAAACGAAGAGTTGCGTCGGGTTGACCTGAACCTAGTTGAAGAGCTCCGAGAGGCAACTGCTGTCAGACGACAATCATATCAATAAAAAATGAGAACACGTTATAACCACAAAGTCCGACCTCGAGAGTTTGCAGTAGGAGACCTCATCTTGAGCGAAGTAACCCTTGCTACTAAAAATCCGTCTGAGGGTAAGCTAGTAGCCAAATGAGAAGGACCTTACGTTGTTAAGGCCAAGCCCCGCCTGGGTACTTACTGTCTCCAAGATATGGAAGGTAGAAACCTCCCTCATCCATGGAATGCCGAACAATTGAAGCATTATTTCTAGTAAAATGGCGTCTCCTGTTTTTGTATCATTCAATTGTTGTATGTTCTCTTTTGCCGATCTGAACACTTGTTCATTTTTGCCCTTTCTATACACGATGTAAATTTGTGATCGACAGACTGTGCCTTAATGACAACAATTTCACATCTCCATTATCTGTGTTGTGCTTCAATGACAAGTTTTAGACTAAATATCAGCCAGACTGAGCCCGCCAAGTCTCAGCCAGACTGAGCATGAAAAGCTCGACCAGAATGAGTTAAACCAAGCCTTAGCCCGATTAAGCCCTCCAAGTCTCAGCCAGACTGAGCATGAAGAGCTCAGCCAGACTGAGTTAAACCATGTCTCAGCCTGACTGAGCCCTCCAAGTCTCAGCCAGACTGAGCATGAAGAGCTCAGCCAAACTGAGTTAAGCCAAGCCTCAGCCCGACTAAGCCCTCCAAGTTTCAGCCAGACTGAGCATGAAGAGTTCAGCCCGACTGACCCCTCCAAGTCTCAGCCAGACTGAGCATGAAGAGCTCAGCCAGACTGAGTAAAGCCAAGCCTCAGCCCGACTGAGCATGAAGAACTCAGCCAGACTAAGTTAAGCCAAGCCTCAGCCCGACTAAGCCCTCCAAGTCTCATCCAGACTGAGCATGAAGAGCTCAGCCAGTCTGAGTGAGCCAACCCAGCCAGATTGAGTTGTACATAGCACCACTACTTAGTTAAATCTCAGTTCATTCTTATCCCAGTTCATTCTTACCTAAGCTAGATTTTTTATCCAATTTTACCATTCGTACAAATTAGATTACTTGTCCAATTTTACCATTCACACAAAAAAAATAAAAATAAAATAAAATAAAATAAGCCCTCAAAGTCTCAGCTAGACTAAGCATGAAGAGCTCAGCTCGACTAAGTTAAGCCAAGCCTTATCCTGACTGAGCCCTCCAAGTCTTAACCAGACTAAGCATGAAGAACTCAACCATACTGAGTTAAGCCAAGCCAAGCCTTAGCCTGACTGAGGCCTCCAAGTCTCATCCAAACTGAGCATGAAGAGCTCAGTCAGTCTAAGTGAGCCAATCCAACTAGACTGAGTTGTACATAGCGCTACTACTTAGTTAAATCTCAGTTCATTCTTATCCCAGGGAATTTTTACCTAAGTTAGATTTTTTATCCAATTTTATCATTTGTACAAGTTAGATTACTTGTTCAATTTTACCATTCACACAAAGAAAAAAAAAAAAAAAAAAAAAAACAACAACAACAACAAACCATAACAGAACTGACACTTTTATTTATTAACAACTTGCACTATTATACACTTTATTACAGAAATCACATTCACTTCTTTACATTCACTTCATTACAAAACAACAACAAAAAACAAAAAAAACAAAAAAACCAAAAAACAAGAAAACACCCAGCCCTCACTCCCTTTCGCTGGATGCCAGATCTTCTTCTTCCATCCCCTCATCCAGGAGAGTTTGGGCGACGTCGTCCTCTTCTACTTTCACCAGACTGAAGTTCACTTCTGGGAACAGCTCTTGCGCCTTATACTTGAAACTCTTCCAGCCGCTGTCCCAGTACTAGCTCATCTCGTGCTTGTAGAAGTCTGACTGCTGAAAACTTTGGATCACTTCTTCTTCGCTCCTACCTCTAGCGGCCACTCCTAATGGCCCAGCACCCCCTTCACCCTCCTTGGTCAAACTCCTCGCAACCGTTGCGTCGAAGGCCATCTGGAATTTGGCAGACCTTTTAAACTGCTCCACCGCCGCCATGCAAAGGTCTGGGTACGCCGCCCTCTCAGAGGCCATTTTGGCCCTCTCCTCGCCCAGCGTTCTCTCCAACTCTGCGATGCGCCCATCTGCTTCTTCCTTGTCTTTTAGGGCCTGGTCATGCAGATCTTCGTTGTTGGAGAGGGCCTCTTCCAACTTTTCCTTGGCGGTGTTGCAGGCTTCTTGGATCATGTCTACCTTCCTCCGCTCGCCCGCCAGCTCAAACTCTAGTGATACCGCCTTGTGGCACACCACTTCCAATTCCGATTTAGCGACGGCGACCTCGGAGGCAGCGCGCTTTGCCAAGGAGCTTTGCACTACCGCCAATACTTTTATCTTTTTCGCCCTTTGCACGTAGTCCAGTCCCTTTGCACAAGGACTTCTCGCGGTTTTCCTCCAGCCCGCCATCTCCACACTTAAATTTTACAATTCAGTTTTCACCCCTTCCAACTGGGCCTTCAGCGGCTCTGCCTCCACTTTCACCCACGCCGTCTTATTCAGCAGGGTCGCCGCCAAGGCCTTCACTTCTATCTGCGCCGAGCAAAACCCTCTCAGGAGGTCGGCCTCTGTAAATTGTGCCATCGACTGCACGACCACATCCTCTACTACCCCCAAGAGACGGTCTGCAGCGACCTTGGCTTCACCCCCTTCTTCCGTCAAACGACAGGCCACCGCACGAACATGATACGTGGCGGTCTTCAACATTGCCCTCATCTCCATTCTACTCGTTTGCCCCTCCCTACCCTAGGACTAGGGGACACTTCTTGTACAGGCACACTCTTGGAGATTGCTCTTCTAATCTCTCACCTCCCGCCAACTGTTTTGGCTCAGCTAGTCTACTAACGACTTGGGCACTTGGGACCATGGCCTCTCTTACCCCCATTCTTGTCTCCCCCACCTCTACTTCTGGGGCTACCTCCGCCATCCCCTCCTTCACCTTCTTCAACACTGGCCCCCCCTCACTCTCCTCCACAACCGCCCTCATTTTCTTCTTTTTTATCAACACCGTCTTCATCTCTTTTTTACTCATCTCCTTCTGTGGATCCACTGGGGGCAGTAGCGGTGCAAAATCGGTCAGATCCTTATATCCTAGAGGCTTGGGGCGTGGTCGGACTCCCACCTTCATGACCAGTTTAGGCGTACGACCTAACTATGATTCTTTATACTTGTTTACCTTGGCGAATGTCCTTTTATCCTCTGCCTCCTGCATCTTCCTCCTCGCCAACAACTCTTCCGGCGCAGGGTCCTCTTCGGTTGGCTCTGGCCCCAAACTTAAGGCAAACAAGGTTGAAGGCTGGATAAGGTCATCCCACTTTACGCCTTCTTTCTTCCCCCACTCTTTCACCCGTTTAACTCTGTTCTCTGCCTCTGCCTCCAACCTTGGCTCTACCGACTTGATGGGAATTTTCCACATTGTGCGCACCTCCCTCCCGCCATTTGCTGATACGTAAAACCACCTTGGTCTCCACCTCTTCACCAACGATGGCAAACTCGCCACTAATCCTCTACCCGCCCCCGCTTGCGAGGTCACCCATGTTTCTTGTTGACTAGAGGCCTTGTAGCAAGAAAAGAGCTCCTCCACTGTCCATGGCCATGCGATTGTGCAGGCCAGTAATATTTTCCACGTGTTGGGCATAAGCTGACCTGAGGCCACCTCCAACCGGTTCAGCATGTCCACCACTATTTGTGGGAGCGGCAACCTCAGACCCCCCCGCAACACCTCCTCGTATAGCATAAATTCCATCGGACATGCATCCAATGCTGTAGACACCCCATTTTTGACCGACCTTAAGACTCAGACGTCACCGATTGAGCGCTCGGTGATGTTGCATACTGTGCTCGTTCAGAAGTCTTAGAGTCGCGGCCGTGCGCCCTGCCTCCGGACTCCCGAACCCTCGTCTCTACCTTGTCTCGGTTTGCGAACCAGGCTCGATTTTCTCTGTTTTCTTTCCTGAGGGAAGGGAGTGGTCCCGTAGACTATCTCCCGGTGGCCGTGAGCTACGTTTTCGTGGCCGTAGGCCATTTTGCCCATTTCGGAGTCCGGTTCCCGGTTTTCGGAGCCGTTAGGCCGTGTGCCTCGGCTCGGGACCGCCCAACCATCTCCGAGTTCTCCGGTTTTTGGCGGAGACCTCTGTTTTAATGTTTCGAGGAACACTGGGGCCCCTGATGCCCACTTCGCGGCCGTATGCCACTTTCGGTGTTCGTAGCCGGCTTTCGGGACCCCGAACTGCGTGATTTGGGCCCCGAGCATTCATTTTGCATCAGTTTTCTCTGATTTTTGGCAGGAACCTCTGTTTTGTCATTCCGAGGGACACTGGAGTCGCGGATACCCACTTCGCTGCTGAACACCACTTCCGGCACCTGCAGCCCATTTTCGGGATCCCGAATTGCTCGGTTTTGGCTCCGAGTGTTCATTTCTCATTAGTTTTTGTTCAAACTTGGTAGGTACCTCTGTTTCAACATCAGGAAGATCACTGGGGGGGTGAGAAGCCAGCAATTATCCCAGATAACCAGTTTCGCTCCTCCGGAGCCCGTTTTGCTCACTTCCGGGCCAATGTTGAACACCCTAGGGGTATTTTCTTCCAACCAAAGCTACATATCTGTGATCAGGGGACATGGGAGGACCCTAAAAGTTGGTGGTCGGCCAGAAAATTTGAGTTTCATTTTTGAGCCTCTCCTTCAAGCTCTATGTTGTGGCTCCTGCTTCAGTGTTGCCAATTTCCAACCCTAGAACCTTGTTCTACACATCTTGGAGGACCCTAAAAGTTGGTGGTCGGCCAGAAAATTTGAGTTTCATTTTTGAGCCTCTCCTTCAAGCTCTATGTTGTGGCTCCTGCTTCAGTGTTGCCAAATTCCAACCTTGGATCCTTGTTCTACACACCTAGGAGGACACCTTTGCATGGTGGTCGGCCACTAATTCAAAACTTCATTTTTTCACCTGGCTGGCCGGCCATGTAGGGTGGCTGGCCGGCCATGGAGGGTGGCTGGCCGGCCACCTTGAAGAAAAATACCTGGCCGGCCAGATTCTTGCTTTCCAGCCTGTCCCAGCTGTCCGGATATCTTCCAACATATCCCGGGGCATCCGGGGATATTTCGGGAGGGAAAGATTGGGTGCTTTCCCTCCCCTTTTACACCCTATTTCTTGTCTATTTGAAGGGCCCTCCTTCCCCTTTGATGAGGTTAGAAAAAATTGCTTCAAGAGCTCCATAGCAAAAAACCTAATTTTCATAGCCAAAAGCTCCAAAATTTCTTCAAGTGTTGCTTGATTCCTTCACCACCACCTAGCTTCACCATTCCAATTTCGATTCCAGCAGCTAGGAAGTGAATTTCAGAGGTTGAGAAGCTACAAATCAAAGCCAAGAAGCAAAGAAAAACAAGTCTTCAAGGGTAAGTCTTCAAAACCAACTTTTAGGCTTTTTCTTGATTCATTTCTATACTCTAATTGGTTGAGAACTGGGGCTCCGACCCCTACTGCTTTTGTGCTTGTTTTGAGCCCCTCTACAACTTTGTAGAAGGGCTCAACTTCATTTGATGCTTCTATGATATACTTGTTTCAATACCTAGCTTTTATGCCATTATCTTGCATGCTAGTTTTGGCTTATTTGTGCTTGTTTTTAGGGGTCCAACCCCTACTGCTTTCTTGCTTTTTTTGAGCCCCTATACAACATTTTAGAGAGGCTCAATTTCATTTGGCCATTATATCCACCACTTCCTTCAAATTCCATCAAGTGTGCCCATTTTTGTACACAACTTTTGACCTATTTCTATTTATTTTTGGGACTTCGACCCCTACTGACTTTGGTCTTATTTTGACCCCCTTTACACATTTCATGAAGAAAATTTTGTCATTTGGTGCTTGTTTTGCATGACTCTTGTTATAGCCTCTTTTGAGCTTCATTTTTGCATGGAATTGTTAGCATGATTTTATTCTGATTTTGAGGATGTAATCTTCTGCAATTGTGCTTATTTTTAGCTCATCTTCAATGTTGTAGAAGAAAGTTTGTCCATTTGGGGTTTTCATATATCACTTGTCTCAATACCCCTCTTTTGGCCACTAACTTTGCATGCTTTGGTTGATCTATCTATGCTTGCATTTAGGCCATGTTTATTACTGAAAAAATGCCATTTTTGGGACTGTATTGCTACTGTTCTTTCTGTCATGATCATATTTTGCATGTATAGCATGGCTATAGGCCATTTCGGGGCTTAATTTCGCATTTTCGGGATGAATGCATGCTTCGAGTGTCATTTCGAATTGTCTCGGGGCTGTTTCCCCCTTTACTTAGGTGCTGAAATTCCATTTCCATGCTTGCATATCATTTCCCATGCCATCTGTATCATTTTTGCATTGCCTCGGTTTGCGTGCCGTGTGCACGCATTTCGAGGCACTTTATTTTTATCCGCTGGCAGCCTATGTGAGTGCGGCTGAGGTCCTCTCATGTTGGCGTAAGCCCAATTTGCATTCCGTATGCCATTTCATTTCATTTTAACATCGCCTCGGTTTGTGTGCCCGTGTGCACGCACTTCGAGGCACTTCAGTTTTATTCGATTTCGCATCGCATATCATCGCCTCGGTTTGCGTGCCTGTGGGCGCGCATTTCGAGGCACTTCGGTTTTATCCGATTTTGCATCGCATATCATCGCCTCGGTTTGCGTGCCTGTGGGCGCGCATTTCGAGGCACTTCGGCCGTATGCCATTTCATCCCATTTCATCATCGCCTCGGTTTGCGTGCCTGTGGGCGCGCATTTCGAGGCACTTCGGTTTCATCCGATTTCGCATCGTATATCATCGCCTCGGTTTGCGTGCCTGTGGGCGCGCATTTCGAGGCACTTCGGTTTTATCCGATTTTGCATCGCATATTATCGCCTCGGTTTGCGTGCCTGTGGGCGCGCATTTCGAGGCACTTTGGTTTTATCCGATTTTCTCATTTTATCATCGCCTCGGTTTGCGTGTCCGTGTACACGCATTTCGAGGCACTCTGTTTTATCCACTGGGCATTGCGTATGCCTCCGCCTCGGTTTGCGTGCCCGTGTGCACGCATTTCGAGACATTCCGTTTTATCCGGTTGGCATTGCGTATGCCTCTGCCTCGGTTTGCGTGCCCGCGTGCACGCATTTCGAGGCACTCTGTTTTATCCGATTTGCATTTCATCATTGCCTCGGTTTGCGTGCCAGTGGGCACGCATTTCGAGGCACCTCATTCTTATCATTCCGGCATCCTGTGTGAGTGTGGCTGGGATCCTCTCATATTGGTGTAAGTCCATCATTGCATTTCGTGCCTTTACATCATTTTTATAGCATTGTGCATGCTAGGTTGTATGTTAGTTGCATTTCATGCATATCATGTGTATTGCACGGGAAATGAGGCGCGTTCTGTACTCCGAGTAACGGAACGGGTCTCAATTCCCAAGTCACCGACACTCCGGATTACCCATGATGGAGTTAGGTTTTGTTGTAGCATTCATATGCATTCATCCCATATTGAGTTGTGCAATTCGATTTTTCGGCCATCATGCATCGATGTGCGTGATTGGTGGCACGAGGATTGAGGCATGCATATATTTGTGAAATACACTGCTATGCCCTTTTCCTGCTCTCTGTTGTAGCAAAATCAAGAATCAGCACCTTTTCGGAGTCCGGCACGCATTTCGAGAAAAATTGCAAACAGAGGCGAATTGGGGCATCTCAGTGGATTTCCGCGCCAGGCAGCCCAACATACATCATTCATCAACAGCAAGGCAGCCCCTGGCTTGCATGCCAGTTTTACAGCTTTCTTAGTTAATCTGTTAATTAATTAGAAATCTGTAATATTTTGGACTGTATATTCTTTCATTTTCGGACTGTATTATTTATTCGGACCCTCTGCGCGGGGGCATAATTGTAATAAGGGTGGGTGAGTGTGATGTATGTCTTCCAACCCTCATTTCTTTCTCCCTTTTATTTATCCGCTTTGGATGGTTAGATATAGGGCATATTTCAATTAGCATGCAGTTGACAGCATGTTTTGCATCATTCATCTGTTTTGCACACACCGGGCTCGGCGCATCATACAAACTGCATTGTATTTCAATTACAAGATGAATACATGTTAGTTGTAGCATTCCATATGCCATATTTAGAATAGCCGAGCCTGCTATAGTTTGCATTTTGCATGTGTTGCATTAGGCAATTCTGTATATTTTAGGATCATGCATGATTTCTAATCAGTTTTCTGCTTTGGCTTTGAGTACTCGGTGAGTTTTATGCTTTAGCATCCTTGCATGCGTGTGAGTGTTGCCATGATAGCATGCTTACCATGAGGCTATGTGTTTATGTGATATAACTGCCTTGAATGCCTGTGGGTGGAGGTTGAGTTATCTGAATTGGAGCAATTCATCAATTGTTTGTTAAGCCCACTAGATTGTGGCAAAATCTGTATTTTTAGCCTACCTGCGGGTAGCAAACCATCTTTCACAAACAAACATGAGATGTTGAGTTCCAATTCAGACAATTCAGTCTATACTTGTTTGCTGCGAGCATCACATAGTAACCTAGGCTAATAATCGGAATAAGAGCATACAATGTTTTCAAAAACAGATATCATGGTTAGTAGAGGCCGGTCTTTGACCGGGCGAAAGGGGGTGCTCACGATGTGACCTTCCCTAATCGTACCCAAGTTCCCGAGCCAACTTTGGTGATGACGGACACGTGGCCTTCCGGCACCGAGTCAGGGTTTCCTAAATTTCCCATTTTAAAATATTTAGGTGGCGACTCTGTTATCTGGCAAAGCAGTCCATGTTTGGCACTTCTTTCAAAAAATCTGTTTTTCTCAAAACGATTTGCCGGATTTGGACTCTTTGGTTCAAGATTTGGAACCGCAACAAAAATCGAGTCCGAGCTGTAGCGAGGTCCCCCGCGGGCGTTGTTACAAATGCCCTCTCCTTAGACGTCGGCAACTTTAACTCTATCTCCGCTGAAATCTGGTACTTTTTACGCACCTCCTCAAACTCCTCTGTCGTGAACGTCGATTTATCAGCCTTGGTGTGCCAGCAGTCAGGTCCCACTTGGCTAATCAGCCTCGCGGCCATGATCATTGTAGACGAATGAGGTCGTACCGTTTGCTTCTCCCATCTTTCCTCCCACCTCTCCGTCCTATATTGCTCCGCCAACTCTACCGCATCGTCTTCACCTAACGCCTCTAACCTCATGGCTGGTGCTTCATCTCGAGCCATCTCTTTTACATTTCTGTATATTGCTTCGGGCGCAGGCGCGAGGAAGTTCACAAACTATTAGAGGGGAGTGTCACACGAAACGAATGAGGTTAGGTCTGGGATATGTTAGTTTCTCGTAATGAGATATGTAAAACAGATAACTCCAAATGCCCACGATTTGCCTATTTTCCAAGGATCAAGGTTAAATTTTGTTAGTTTGAAAATTTCAAAAGTTACAACCCCGCATTTTCCATGTCCTATCCTAGTTCTAACATTTCGCTTCCTACCAACGCATCACCTCCCTCACCATTGGTTTAGATCATACCACGTGTACAACCACGATTTCCCACCCTTTTCCCTTCCCCGTCTATGCCACTTCACATCATCACGCACCTCATCTTTCCTCGAGCCCCGCATGCTGCCACCATCTCTCGCTCGGCCCCCTTTCGCGGTCCGCCCTCCTCTCGGTCGGTCTTCACGCTCGGCCCCCTTTTGCGGTCCGCTCTCCTCTCGGTCGATCTTCACGCTTGGCCCTTCTCTCGGTCTATCTTCGTGGTCGGCCCTCCTCTCAGTCGGTCTTCCTGCTAGACCCCCCTTCGCAGTCGGCTCTTCTCCTAGTCGGTTTTCCTCGCTCGGTCCCCCTTCGCAGTCGGTCCTCTTCTTGGTCGGTCTTCGCGCTTGACCCTCCTTCGTAGTCGGCTCTTCTCTCGGTCGGTTTTCTCGCTCAGCCCCCCTTCACAGTCGGTTCTCCTCACGGTTGGCCCTTTCGCTCGGCCCTACATACTCCCGATCTTTCTTTTTATTCCCTTCATTGAACTAAAGCTGCACTTGGGAATGAGAACTGACATCGGTGGGCCACAAAAGATTTTGGCCCACCACTTAGAGCCTAATTTACGGTTCAAGTACTAAAGTCCAACACCCTTGAGAACCCAACGCTGAACTAGGAACCAATGGCATCTAAACACTTGTCAAGCAGGGAACCAGCCACGTAAGCAGACAAAGATCCTGTAGAGTTATTGCACCACACATCAACCATTAATGAGGCTCTTACAACATTAAATACGATAACCCCTTCACGTCGGAACAAGCAGCCTCACCGTGAACAATGCAAGCTAGAGTATAGAATTTCGGCCAACACGACAGGTCGGAGTGGACAAGGAAATGATGGACAAAGGATATAAAGAGGCTTTCAAGGCACATCAAAAGTTAAGTTCTCCATTCTTCTTCTCTCTCCCACTTTCTCTCTCTTTACACAGTCAATCTCCTCTTTTCTAACTTGATCGTCGGAGGGTCTGCAGGGGGACTCCCATTCCCCGTTGGACCTTTTTGTAGGCACCACCAGCGAGTTTCGAGACCGGTGAAAGGTGTTGGAAGGGTGGGTCTACCCGACTCACCCTCCCTGGGATCAGCAACCTCATCAATATATAATTTATTTTTGACTTCTCATCTACAAAAACTAACAATGAACATAAATTGTTTTTTTGAACATTGAACATAAATTAGAGCTCTGGAATCCTAGTTTTACCCCTTGGTTTAGTGTAGTGTTTTGTGAGAGCTTTCAAAAATCGATTCCACACCCACTGTTGAAAACACTTCTACCCGGTCATCCTTCTGGACGTCCGGCCGGTTGATCAAAATAGTGTTCGTGTTTTTTTTTTTTTTTTTTGGCACCTGTTATTTTTATATTTTAAATAAAAAATATTTTCAAAATTTTTTTAAAATTTTTTTATGAGTTTTGAATAGAATTTTGAGTTGTGTATTTGATTATGAATTGTATGTTTTTTAATCAAATATCATATGTCACATTAAAAATTTCAAACTCAATTCAAAACTTTTTTCAAAACTCATAATCAAACAAATTTTTCACACACAAATCATAATTCCAAAACTCACAAACTCAAAATATAATTTTATTCTCAAATTTACCATTATCAATAATAATAATAACAAAACATATTTTTAATTATCATGTGATGTCTCACCACTACATTGATAATAGACATTAGTAAACTCATTACAATAATGCAATAATAATATATCAGATGATAAGTAACATATGATCACAATAATTTTTATAGTTATACAAAAGTACCTAAAATTTTTTTTAAAAAAAAAAAAAAAAGAAAAACAATATATGATCCATATTCAATTTTTATATAGTAAAATTCACACTTAATTTAAACCACACGTTAGTTTTCTAAATGAATTCATTATCCAAACTATCTACTATTCTTTTAAGTAATATTCACATTTTCAAAACCCATCCAAATAATACTCTGACTGAGTTTATCATCATCCTTATTATTGCCTTGCTCACCACCTTCACTAACTACTATGTAACTCCAATCTAATTTTTTATCTTTACAAATTTAGAAAGACAATGTTGGAAAAATAAAAAGGTACCTTTAGAGTTTTAAAAAGTTAAAAATAAAAAGTAAAAACAATCTGTGGTTTTATTTTTTTTTTATTTCATGTATGGGTGATAAATTTTTTTTTAAATCTATAAATTATGGAACAATATTCATTATTTAAAATTTTATTTATTAATAGGCGAGGCAATTAAATATTTTTAATTTTTTAAAATAAAAAATTGAAAATTTTGTTTAAGAAAGTAAAAAAAAAAAAAAAAATTAAAGAACAATATAAGACGCCATATTATATATAAAAAAAAACTCATAACTATATTATCAATTTACATATATCAAAAGAAATAATAACAAGAATATAAATAATACACAAGCATCCACCCAAAAAAAATAAAAATAAAACTTTAAATCAACTCGTAAAACAAAGATAGTTAAACAGATATATATTTATTATTAATTTAGTTGGAAAAAAAAGTCATATAGAGAAAAAACAAATACTCACACGGAAATTCAAATTTACAAAAAAATAAAAAAATCACAAATAAACAAACAAACAAACTTGAAATAAGTTTGTACTATTGGCAAAAGAGAGATTAAGCTTTGCATCATTATGTTTGGAGATGAGTTGGCTGGGCTGAAAAAAAAAAATCAAATATATATATATCTATATATTAAGGAAAAGGGTCTTTTAAAACCCAAGGCTTGTGGAACCTCCAACATGCCAATCCTAATTTCTTGATTTTTTAATATTTTTTAAAAAAAAAATTGACTTGGTGATTGGTGATTGGTTCAAAGATTGTAATAATTACACTATTGATTACAATAAATTCAAAGATTGTAATAATTACACTATTGATTACAATAAACACTTAATTTATAATAATTACACTTATTAAATGAATAACGCAATAAATGAAATCCTAATTTCCTTACTTTTTGCATCCCCAAGAGACCCATGTAATTATTGTGTAAATGCCTCTTAAATAAATAAATAAACACTTATTAAATTCTTTTAAACTCCTCGGTCAAACCCCATGTATTTAATTTATATATTATGTAATTATTGTGTAAATGCCTCTTAAATAAATAAATAAACACTTATTAAATTCTTTCAAACTCCTCGGTCAAACCCCATATATTTAATTTATATATTAAAAAAAATAAAAATAAAAATAAATATCTATAATTATCCCGTGCATAGCACGGGTGATAGGCTAGTATATATAGAAGGAAAAGTGACTTTTTAAGAACATTGATTGTGGGAGTTCCAAACTTTCAAACTAAATTTGTTAATTTTGAAAGAAAAAATAAAAAACTCTAACTACCTATGATTTTGAATTTTAAAATTCAAAACAATATGATAAATCATCTTCACTCTTTTCAAAAATAATATCGATCAAAGCAATTCAAATAAATAAACAATAAAGGCATTAATTATCTATGATTTTAAATTTCAAAATTCAAAATAATATGGTAAGCCATCCTCATCCTTTCCGAAAATAATATAAATCCTAAAATTTTAAAAACTCAATCAAATTAAAAATTAAATACAATTCACTCTTTAGAATAGTCAATGTTTGATCTTTTTTTCAGCCCGACCAACTCCTCTCCAAATGTAATGATGCAAAGTGTGGGGATGTATTTTCTGAGTACCAACACGTGGCCGAGGTGATACCGAAGTGTCAGCCGAGGTGCCACGTGTCGTGGTAGTTACACCGAGGTAATCTCGGAGTTGCCGAGGTTATCTCCGAAGATATCGGAATCCGGGATAAACGGATAAGGGACAGGAGTCCTAGAATGAAGAAAGACAACAAGATGGATACAGATGATATTCTGAGGGAAGTCTATTCTTATCTCTTGAAAGAGTCCAAGGTAAATCCGGAATTGGAGTCCATAGAAGTGAGACTTCTAGTGGGACTAGGATAGAAAGAGACTATAAAAGAAGGGCACCCCCGGCGAGTCTAACGTACGCAATTTGTAGTTTTGAGCAGTAATTTAAGCACTTGTATTATCTTTGAGAGATATTGAGTATTGACTTGATCGTCGGAGTGCCCCCGGGTGGAAGAACCACCGCCGGAGCCTTTTCTTTCTGTGCAGATTACAGGGCGCCGTCTACTCTGCCTGTGTTCTACAGCTGGATTACTAAGGAGGGCAGTATGATCGGAAATTCACTCACACACAAAGATTAGTCTCTCTCTTTGTCAATAGTCCAAACTTATTTCAAATTTGTTTGTTTGTATTTTTTTTTTGTAAATTTCTATTTTCATATGATTATTATTATTTTTTCTTCTCTATATGACTTTTTTTTCTAATTAAATTGATAATATATATATATATATATATATGTTTAACTATCTTTGTTTTGGGAGTTAATTTTAAGTTTTATTTTTATTTTTTTGGTGTATGTTTGTGTATTTTTATATTGTTATTATTATTATTTTTTATATATGTAAATTGATAATACAATTATGAGTTTTTTAATAGAATATGACGTCTTATATTGTTCTTTATTATTTGGCCATTTTTTTGAATTTATTAAACAAAATTTTAAATTTTTTTATTTGTAAAAAATTAAAAACATTTAATTGACTTGCCTTTCAATAAATAAAATTTTAAATAATAAATACTGTTCCATAATTTATGGATTTAAAAAAATAAAATTTATCATCCATATATGGAATAAGAAAAACTAAAACTACACCGTTTTTTTTCATTTTTTATTTTTAATTCTTTAAAACTCTAACTGTACCTTTTTAGTTCTCCAATATTGTCTTTTTAAATTTGCAAAGATAAAAAAGTATACCGGAGTTGCATAGTGGTTAGTGGAGCTGATGAGTATGGCAACAACAAAGATGATGATAAGCTCGCCTAGAGATTGTTTGGGTGAGTTTTGAAAAGGTAAATATTACTTAAAAGAATAGTAGATAGTTTGGGTGATGAATAGAAGAATGTGGATCTTTTATATATCAATGAATGTCTCTACTGATGGGTTTAATGTTTTTAATTTGAGGGCGTTACAACTTGGTATCAAAGCGTACCGGGTTCGAATACTTTGGGTACGTGGGAAGTGATTAGGATCACAATGGATTTGTCTCGCTTGATAGAGACTTAGGTATAATGTCATATGCCATGTGTTTAATTGATAACATGCTTATGTGATTATTTGGGTATGGGATTTAATTTCTAGGATGTTGATTGGATCCTTGGGTTTCTGGGAGTCTTGTTGGAAAAGCACTTGATCAATGCTGTTTCTAACCGGAACTCTAGTAACGCCTCGGGACTATCATTATCCGGAAACGAAATTCGTAAGTGCTTATGTGTTTATGTGCTTACATGGAATGAATTACAATCGTCCATGCATTAGGACATGAGTGTTTAGTTTCGGCACATTTATAAATGTGCTAATGCTCTTCGTTTCCTTTATTAGGATGTCAGGACGAGAAAGAGGTTGTAGGCGTGGTAGGCCTAGGCGACAGGAAGTGCCTATACCGGATGAGATTCCGGCAGTACAGGAGGGAGTTGGTCAGGCCAATGTGGCCGAACCAGCGGGTCAGCAGGCTATGAGTGCTTTGGCCCGAGAGATAGCGGGAGCTTTGGGTATTCTCAGGGCTGGAAATCAAGCAGTTGAGGCAGGGCCTTCTTTCTTGAAGAGAGAGTTCTTCCGGTCTAACCCGGAGGAGTTTGTTGGGGATCCAAAGGAACCACTGAAGGCAGACGAGTAGTTGGAACAAATGAGTAAGACGTTCGAGATGCTTGGCATCGAGGACGGAGCACTGAAGGTGACCTTGGCATCCTTCCAGCTGAAGGGAGACGCGGGTCAATGATGGAAGTATGAGAAAGTCCGTGTTGGTGGTACTTGGGAGGCGTTTGTAAATGCTTTCCAGGAGAGGTTCTTGTCTGCAGTTGCCAGGGAGAAGTTGAGGGATCAGTTTAGCCGGCTTAATCAGCAGGGTTTGTCTGTGGCCGAGTTTGAGGCTACGTTTACTAGCTTGTCCAGGTTTGCACCTGAACTTGTGGCGACCGAGGAGCGCCGTTGCTACGAATTTGAGCGGAAGTTGAGGCGCGGCCTCAAGTTGAGAGTTGGTGGATCTTACATCCGAGAGTATAGACATTTGGTGGATGCTGCAGCTCATATGGAGCTTATGATGCAAGAGGAGGATGAGGAGAAACATAGAGGCTCCAAGAGGGGCCAAGAGGGCCAGGGTGATGGTAGGAGACAGAGGGGTTATAACCCTCAGCCGTCTCAGAGTGGTTTGGCTAGGTCGACTTTCCCAGTACCGAGTGCAGGCTCCGGGAGGGGCAATCAGGGAGAGTTCACCTGTTACAAGTGTGGCCAGCTGGGTCACAAGGCTTCGGTTTGCCCGCTGAAGGGCGGAGGTCAGAGAGCTGTATCTTCTTCAGCCAGACCGCAGAGTCAGAGTTTGGGCAGGGGGCAGCCCTTGTCTTGCTATCAGTATGGACAACCTGGGCACCTGAAGAGGTTCTGTCCACAATTGAGTGCCACTTCGGGAGCGTTTGGTTGTAGGCAAACGCAGGGATTTCAGCCAGCTCAGTCTGTGCAGGCCTCGAGGGCCAATCCGGGGGCTTCGTTGTCCCAATCAGTACAGCAGTCTTATGCTCCTAGAGGCGAGCAGGTTGATCAGGGGCCTACAGGGCGCGTGTATGCTGTTACCGCGCAGGACCTAGTACCGGCTCCATCAGTAGTGAAAGGTACCTTTCTGTTTTGCAACTCAGTTGCTAGAGTGTTGATTGATACGAGTGCATCTCATTCTTTTGTATCTGCTGCATTTGCATCTGTATTGGAGTTAGAGTTAGCACTATTAGCATCTCCTATTTGTGTTATGTCACCCATTAGGGGTGAGTTGATTTTGAAACACGGATGTAGAGGTTGTGATATTGAGGTCGACGATCATAGGCTTTCGTTTCCATTTGTAGTTATGCCCATGAAGGGTTTTGATGTTATTTTGGGTATGGACTGGTTATCGTCATACCGGGCAGTTATTGATTGCTACCGCTAGAGGGTCACTTGTTGTACCGTGAGCGGGGGGTGTTTCCATTTCTTAGGAGACCGGGTTGGTAGTGTTGTGCCACTGGGGTATGATCCGCGAGGGCGGAGTGAGCTTAGTGGTTTACTTGCTAGCTTTGAGAGTGGTGAGTGTGATGAGACCCAGGTTGTGTTGCCGAGGGTAGTTTGTGAGTACTCGGACGTCTTTCCCGAGGACCTCGTTAGTTTGCCACCTCACCGAGAGATTGAGTTCTCTATTGATTTAGTGCCCGGCACGGCGTCGATTTCTATGGCACCTTACCGTTTTGCTCCAGCAGAGTTGGTTGAGTTGAAAGTTCAGCTCCAGGAATTGCTAGATAAGGGCTTTGTACGCCCTAGTGTTTCACCATGGGGAGCACCGGCCCTCTTTGCTAAAAAGAAAGATGGTGCCTTGAGATTGTGTATCGACTACCGAAAGTTGAATCGGGCTACGATAAAGAATAAGTACCCTATGCCCCGTATAGATGATTTGTTTGACTAGCTGAAGGGTTCCCGTTGTTTCTCTAAGATAGACTTGAGATCGGGTTACCACCAGTTGAGGGTCAGGGAGGAGGACATTCCGAAGACGGCATTCCGTACGCGGTATGGCCATTATGAGTTTCTGGTAATGCCGTTTGGGCTTACTAACGCACCGGCAGTTTTTATGGGCTTGATGAACCGAATCTTCCGGGAATTCTTGGATCGTTTTGTAGTCGTTTTCGTGGACGACATTCTTATCTATTCACCTTCAGAGGAGGAGCACGAGGAACACTTGAGAGTGGTGCTTGAGTTGCTTAGAGCCCATAGGCTATGTGCCAAGTTTGGGAAGTGTGAGTTCTGGCTAGGAGAAGTCAAGTTCTTAGTCCATGTGGTTTCCGGGGAAGGGGTGTCTGTTGATACGTCCAAGACTGAGGCAGTGCAAGATTGGGCACAGCCTAAGAGTGTGTTTGAGATCCGCAGTTTTCTGGGATTAGCTGGGTATTACCGTCGGTTTGTGAAGGATTTCTCCAGGTTAGCTTCATCGTTGACTAGGTTGACTCGAAAGGGAGTCAAATTTGTATGGAGTGAGACTTGTGAAAAGTCGTTTCAGGAGCTGAAAGATAGATTGACCACCGCTCCGGTCTTGATTATTCCAGAGAGAGGGTTGGGTTATGCAGTCTATTGTGATGCCTCACGAGAGGGTTTGGGTTGTGTGTTGATGCAAGAGGGGAAAGTGGTAGCTTATGGCTCACGTCAGTTGAAAATTCACGAGAAGAATTACCCTACACATGACCTAGAGTTAGCAGCTGTGATCTTTGCCTTGAAAATCTGGAGGCACTACCTTTATGGTGAGAGATTCGAGGTGTTTTCGGATCATAAGAGTCTGAAATATCTGTTTTTATAGAAAGACTTGAACTTGAGGCAGAGGAGGTGGATTGAGCTATTGAGGATTATGACTTCGAGTTGCACTATCACCCGGGGAAGGCCAATGTTGTGGCCGATGCCCTTAGCAGGAAATCCGTTAGTGATGTAGCTTGTGTAGCCATCCGAGAATGGGAGATGTTGGGGGCAATTGGCGAGTTTGATTTGTTTTTAGGCGAATTCGTGGAGGCTGCGGCCTTGTTTTCTGTTGTTGCGCAGCCTACACTTTTGACTCGAGTGTTAGAGGCACATAGAGGTGACCTTGAGGTAGAATCCCTCCGAGGGAAGATCTCCAGTGGGAAAGTTGAGAAGGGTCTGACGGTGTATCCGGACCTGAGTGTGAGATACCGAGATTGTTTGTTTATGCCGGGGTCTTGCCGAGAGGAGGTACTCCGAGAGTTTCATCATTCGCGCGTTGTGGTGCATCCGGGAGGTACTAAGATGTACCAGGATTTAGGTCGCCAGTTTTGGTGCCGGTGTATGAAGAGAGATGTGGCTGTTTTCGTGTCGAAGTGCCTTACTTGTCAGCAAGTGAAGGCCGAGCATCAGAGGCCAGCGGGTTTGTTACAACCCTTGCCTATTGCCGAGTGGAAGTGGGAGCATGTCACTATGGACTTCGTTGTAGGCCTTCCGAGGACTCAGCGGGGTAGTGATGCCATTTGGGTGGTTGTAGACCGGTTGACTAAGTCCGCGCACTTCATTCCCATTCGCGTGAGAGATTTGGTAGATCATTTTGCCGACTTGTATATTCGGGACATAGTGAGGTTGCACGGGGTCCCAGTGACGATCGTCTCAGATAGAGACCCTCGTTTTACTGCCAGGTTGTGGCAGAGTTTGCAGCGTGCATTGGGCACTAAGTTGACCTTTAGTACAGCTTATCATCCTCAGACTGACGGACAGTTCGAGCCTACTATTCAGATCCTTGAGGATATGTTTCGGGGTTGTGTCCTTGATTTCAGTGGGACGTGGGAGAGGCACTTACCATTGGTGGAGTTTGCCTACAACAACAGTTTTCAGTCTAGCATCGGTATGGCACCGTTTGAGGCCTTGTATGGCCGACCGTGTAGATCTCCAGTTTGTTGGGCCGAGGTGGGTAATGCACCTTTGTTGGGTCCGGAATTGGTTAGAGAGACGACGGAGAAAGTTGAGCTTATTCGTAGGAGGCTTGCTACAGCCCAGAGTCGTCAGAAATCTTATGCTGACCGTAGGAGGAGACTGTTGGCGTTTGAGATGGGTGATCATGTCTTTCTGAAGATATCACCTAGGCAAGGCTTGATGAGGTTTGGGAAGAGTGGGAAGTTATCCCCTCGGTTTATTGGTCCTTTTGAGATCCTTGAGAGGATTGGCGAGGTTGCTTATCGCTTGGCTTTGCCGCCACAGTTGTCCGGAGTTCATGACGTGTTTCACGTGAGTATGCTTCGGAAGTATAAGCCGGATCCATCGCATGTATTGGATTGGACCGACTTAGAGGTAGATGAGGATGTCTCGTATGAGGAGAGACCGGTTTAGGTCTTGGATAGGCGGGATCAAGTCCTGCGTGGCAAGACCATTCCCTTGGTAAAGGTTTTGTGGAAACATCACGGGGTGGAAGAGGCCACTTGGGAACGTGAGTTGGAGGTCCGAGAGAAATATCCGGACCTATTTGTGGATGTTTGAACATATGTTATGTATATTGTTGTATTGTTGAACTTTAAGATCATTAAATATGTCTTAAGTTGTAAAACATTGTGAATGTTTTGGTTTGTGGAAGTATTGTAGAACTTGTCTTGACATGGGAGTTGATTGTAATATTGTATATATTGGCTATATTATAGAACTGGAGATATATCATGAAAATTTATTATGATATGAAATTATGGACCATATATGTTGGAAATGGTTGGAAATAGAAGAAAAATGCATGTCGATAGTGTACTTGTAATTTATGTTGTGAACTGCCTCTTGATAAGAGATGGAATAACTGGTAATGGGTCGAGTTGTTAAATGTTGTAGGGTAACATTGTTTAAAATGGAGAAAAACCTGTTTTTGAAAAACTTGTTCTTAATTTCGGGGACGAAATTCTTTAAGGGGGGGAGGTTATAGCGATCCCGGGTTTTACCCCTTGTTGTACAGTGATCCGGACTTGTGTCCGTTAATGTTAGTAGTTGATTATTATCTTATCTACATCCTTTCCTACTTTGTATTTGAGTTATAGGATGTGTTGGGCAGGTTTGTTACAGGTTGGTTGTGTTTGGGAGCTAAGTGTTGCTGTCCAGAATTTTGGGTCTTCGCTCGAGCGAGGGGTATGTTTTGTGTCTGGTGGGTCGAGCCAGAGTGACTTCGCTCGAGCGAGTGATTGCGTCTGGTTCAGATGCTGAGAGTTGCATTTTTTGGCTCGAGCGAGCTTTCTTCGCTCGAGCGATCTGGTTTGTCTTCGCTCAAGCGAGCTTTCCGTCGCTCGAGCGTGCGTCTGGTTGCAGACCTGATGGTTTGAGTTCTTGGCTCGAGCGAGCTTTTCTTCGCTCGAGCGAGCTTCTAAGTTTTTGGCTCGAGCGAGACCTTCTTGGCTCGAGCGACATTTTCTGTGTCTGGTTGCTCGAGCGACAAAGTCTTCGCTGGAACGAGTCTGTTTATATTAGTTAGCAGCAGCCGAGATGAACTTCACTTTTTCAAAACTTTTTCATCTTCAAACCCTAAATTCGGGACCCTCTCTCTCTAGACTTGCCTTCTCTCTAAGAAATCATCTCCTTCTAGTGTGAATCCACCCTAAATGCTTTATTAAAAAGGTAGAGGGTGACTTGGGCTTCGATTTAATCTGAAAATCTTTGGATTTGGAGCACGTTGGTCGTTGGGTCTTCATTTCCTTTTGAGCTCAAACTTTGAGGTAAGGATATCCTACTCCTCTTTCTGGACTTTGTCTTTAAATTTTAGCATTTTGGCATGTTGGAAGTTGTTTTGTAATTTTGAGAAAACTTTGGGCCTTTGTGTAATTTCACAAAAGTTGGGGGTTTATTTATAATGAACCTAGAGGCATGTTTGGTCTAGAGAATTGGAATCTATGTTAATACATTGATGAAAATGGAACCTTAAGGGTATTAATGTTAATTATGGAAAATACCCTAATTACATTGATTAATTAGTTGATATAATTAATTATGAGAAATGAGGAATTGAAGTGGAAATGTTGAGATTGGAAGTGTATGGGGTTAAAGGGTGTAGTTGAATTACTTATCACTCACCGAATTGAAATGTTGATTATATATCCATTTGTTGCATTTATATTCTGTATAGAAATAACTGCTTTGGGCTATCGGTGGAGGATAGTCTTGATTGTTGTAGACAATGCATGATGATTAGACAAACTAAAACTGATCATTGAAATGTGTCATTGAGTGTGACAGTTGAAGGAATACATTAAATTTATGTATTGATTGATGTGTATAATAATTGTTTATATGCATTGTGTGTTGTGTTGGAGGAGATAGGGGATGTACTCCACGGTTTAAGGGATGATAGGGGATGGACCTCCAAACCGGATGTTGTTTGGGAGGAGATAGGGGATGGACTCCATAGATACAGCTCATATGCTTATCTAGTGATGTGTTGACACAGCTCATATGCTTGTCTTTGGAAGTGTGATATTGCTCTTATGCATGTCTACGGAAGTATTGATATAGCTAGTATGCTTATCTTTTATTGAAATGAGAAGATGTTTAATATGAGTTACTGTCTTATATAAGTAGTTTGGCCAGGTTCTGAGCCATGGTTATAAATTGAGAATTTGTAAGGAAATGGGAAATGAAAGTGTAGAGTGTTGGCCACCTATCAACTACTAATCTTTTAGTTATTATTCATAACTAGTTTAGTGTATTTCTACTGGGCTGTGGCTCACCCTATATGGGAACATCATTTTCAGGTACAAGTAGCATGCCACCTCCAAGGACATAGCTTGGGAGGCTAGCGACTGTCAGACTTTTTGGTGTTGCTTTCTTTTGATGTATTACATGTAGATTCAAGCCAAGGGCTTAATGTGTAAATGAGTTAGCACTCTTTTTTTGTAACCAAGTGTTAACTTGGAAAGCTGTAAGCCCATAGGGCATTTGCTTTTGTTGTTAACATGTAATACTTTTGTAATGAACTATTCTGTTAAATGAAAGAATGATGAGCCTTTACATATGTCAATATTGTGGGTTTAATGTTATTTTTTTGAGAGCGTTACAGAATTGATTTAGAAAACTAATGTGTGGTTGAGATTACGTGTGAATTTTGCTATATAAAAATTGAATATAGATCATATATTATTTTTTTGTATATCATTTTGGGTACTTTTGTGTAACTATAAAAAATTATTGTGATCACATATTATTTATCATCTGATATATTATTACTGTATTATTGTATTGAGTTTTATTATTAATGTCTATTATCAATGTAGTGGTGAGATATCACATGATAAATAAAAATATGTTTTGTTATTATTATTATTGATAATATATTTCTTTATTTATCTTTTACAATGTTTAAAAAACAATTTATGTTCATTGTTAGTTTTTGTAGATGAGAAGTCAAAAATAAATTTATATAATTCAAGTTATAACTAATTTGAGATTGAAAATGAAAATTTCAAAAGAAATTATAACTATATATAATTTTAAAACATTTAAAAAAAAAATTGGAACTATAAATTATAATTATCAAACAATCTAATTCTATTACGAAAAAATTAAATGAAAAATTGATCAAATTTAAATTTATAATTATTAAATATTTTTAACAAGCCACCAATTTTTTGTTCACGTTATAGCCTGATTTGGTTTTAAATAGTTTTTCAGATACAAATATATCTTAGTATTATTGATACAATCAATATTAGACATATTTTAAGAAGAATAAATTATATTGATAGTTCCCGCATTTTGTCTCTTGTGTCAATTTGATCTCTATAATTTTAATTAGCTTGATTTTGACTATTAATTTTAGATTTTGTATCAATTTAGTCCAATTAATAATGTCGGTTAAGGTTTTTAAAATAAAATAGTTATTGAGTTGGTTGACATTAACTTACTGAGTTGAACAAATTTATAATAATAGATGCTACTCATGTGTGTATTTTCAATATAAAAAAAGAAAAAAGAAAAGAAAAAAGAAAAAAACTAGCAATTATAACAATTGGATCAAATTAAAATTCAGCATCAAAATCGAACAAATTAAAATTGCAAGGACAAAAATAACACAAGAGTTATAATATAAGGACTACCAATATAATTTATTCTTTTAAGAATAACTACATAATTTCTTAATTAATTTTAAAATTGTTAATAAATATACCAAACAAATATGTACATAATACCTATTTTTGTTATAAATTTTTGGAAGAATTACTTATAAATCCCATATTGCAAAATATTACTCCATCTAGTCCTGAGTGTTTTTTTATAAACCATTTAGTCCTTTTTTTACATTACAACATCATCATCAAAACAACATCAAACATTATCATCAAAACAACATCAAACATCAAAACATCATCATCAAACAACATCAAACATCAAACAATTTTATCTTTTAAACAGTGTTACTCCATCTAGTCCTGAGAATTTCTCTTATAGTTGAATTTTCAATCTAAGAGTCTATTTGTTGTTTTTAGTAATGGGGTTTCTTGATTACTATTAGTGATTATTGTAATGGGAAAATCATGAAATGGGTAGATTGATTCAGAATTGTTACTGATTGCAGAATTTGATGGCGGAGCCATGAATGATGTTGGATTGTCTCTGTGTTTGGTGCCTGAGAATCTGTCTCTCTCACAACAAAAACGATGATGTATTTTGATGATGTATTTGATGTTTGACGATGTATTTTGATGTTTTGATGTATTTTGATGTTTTGATGTGACGATGTTTTGATGTATTTTGACGATGTACTTTGCTGTATTTTGATGTTTTCATGTATTTTGACGATGTATTTTGATGCTTGACAATGTATTTTTATGATGTATTTGATGTTTGACGATGTTGTTGATGTTGTTGGTGTAGTTAATGTTGCTGATGTAGTTGATGTTTTGATGATGTCGATGATGCTGTTGATTTAGTTAATGTTTGATAAATAATCCTGACGTTGCTAATGTTTGATGTTTGATAAATAATCCTAACGTTTGTTAATGTTTGATGTTTGATGAATAATGTTTGATGTTTGAAAAGAATGCTAATGTTTGATGAATAATGTTTGATGTTTGACGGGAAATCATAAAAAGGCCTATAGTAAGCTTCTTGGGAAATAGGATCTATTAGTCCAACAAAAAACTTTCGGGACTAAATGGGTTAACATTTCCAAATTTGGGATTTATTGGTGCTTTCCCCTAAATTTTTTTAAAATTATATTTACTAATTAAAAATTAAATAAATAGATGGGTCTACTAACTCATAGATGGCTCAAATCAAGAATTATTGGCAAAAAAATTGACTTGAACTAAAGGTGACTTACCATATTATTTTAGGGTGAGTGTGGAGTGAGGGTGACTTACCATATTATTTTAAATTTTGAATTTCAAAATCATATATAATTTTTCTTTATTTGAACATTATTTTTGAAAAGAGTAAAGGTGACCTATCATATTGTTTTGAATTTTAAAATTCAAAATCGTAGATAATTAGAGCCTTTTTTTGTTTTGTTTTTAGTTTTTTGACTTAAGGAACTAACCAATAGATTTTTTTTTTATTTCTTTAAAAATTAACAGATTAACAAAATTAGTCTGAGATTTTGGAACTCCCACAATTAATATTCTTAAAAATTCCATTTTCCTTATATAATATATAGATTCTTCATTAATCTCATAGCACTAACTCAATATACTAAAACAGAATCAATAAAAGTATTAGTCATGGAGAATGAAAATTCTCTACTATTCTTTCTCTGTAAAAATTTTGTTAATGAATAATATAATCTGATAACTTAATTTTAAAATTATTACAAAATGACATTAAAATATTATTTTTTAATTATATATTTTATACTACACATCTCAAAACAACGTCATTTTATTTTAATTTTAAATTTCAACCATTAAGTTATCACAACAAAATCATTATTGAAAAAACAATGATAAATAATTTTGATTTTATACCAGACAAGTGGAATTAACTTAATTTACCTTAATCAATTAGGTGAGAGATAAGATTAATTCTATCGATCACCTTTTACATTGTCTAATCAATCAAAAGTACTATACACACCCGCTACAATGATCTTGGAAATTATTGAATCCCTTTAAACTACTTCAAACTAGTTTCATATGGGGCTTAACTTTCATATTCAAGCCATAGGGCTTTAATAGGCCGGAGAAGTAATAAAGTACTGGCCTATCACTCAATCCACAGAAAAATTATAGATATTTATATTTATTTTAGATTTTTTTAATATATATTATATTTTTTTAAAATTTTTTTTTATCACTAATTATAATGTATGAGAGAAGTTAAAAAAGGTATTGTAGTAACTATACACGAATTGCATCTATAATTATTTGTATAAGGAGATTTTAAATGCTGATCAGAGAATTTTGACCAAATCAATAATTGCAGGCATGTGGAAAGATATGTGAATTGAAAAAAGTTAATAAATGCTGATCAGGAAATTTTGACCAAATCAATAAATGTTGAGTTTTTTTTTATTTAAATAAAAAATTTTAAAAATTCAGATTGGGATATTGAAACTTTTATAGGCCTTGGGGGTTAAAAACCCCCTTTTGCCTAATATATAGTATAGATATAGATAGATAGATAGATATATTTTTTTATTTTTATTTTTATTTTTATTTTTGTGTGGTTTCTATTCGGGTATTTTTTTTTTCAATTTATTTAAGTGGAGTTGTGGGTATCTTTTTTTTTAAAATTTAATTTATCTGTGGTTTCTATTTGTTTTTAATTATTATTATTTAGGTAAGTTATGATGTGAGTTAAATATGTGATAGACTTGTGAGTTTTATTGATTTAAAATTTATTTAGATAAACTTTAAAGATTTTTTTTTTAGTTTTTTAGTTTTTTTTGTTATGTTATAATATAATATATAAAATATAGGTAGATATCTACAACTTTAATAGAAAATATTATCTGATTTTTTGGGAAGAGAAAATGAATGCAAGTTTTAATATTTTTTTTGAAAATTTGTGAGAGATTAGGAAGGAGAGATTATGAAATATTTTTGTTATTAAATAAATAAATCAGTCAATAATTTTTTTTAATCTATTTTGTAAATTAAAAATCAATAATTTTGAAAAATTGATTAATTTGTCCCATTAAGTGATTTAAAATTTTGATAGATATACAAAAAAAAAAATACATAATTACATTATTAAATCACAATTCAAATTTAGATGTTATATCTTTTTGAGATCTATAGCTAAATTCTTATCTTTTTTTAAAAAAAATTTGTGTGTAACCATAGTGTATGGGAGAAATTGAAAAGGGTGTTGCAATAATTATGAGGGAAGTCAAAAGGAATTGTGGGTTGGGAAAAGTCAATAAATGTTGAGGTTGGGTTGGGAGAAGTCAATAAATGTTGAGGTTTTTTTTTTTTTTAAATCAAAAAATTAGAAAATTAGGATTAGGAGATTGGAGCTCCTATTTATTTTTTGAGAAAGAGAAAATGAATGCAAGTTTTAATATTTTTTTTTGAAAATTTGTGAGAGAGATTAGGAGAGAGAAATTATGAAATATTTTTGTTATTAAATAAATAAATCAATCAATAGTTTTTTTTAATCTATTTTGTAAATTAAAAATCAATAATTTTGAAAAATTGATTAATTTGTCCCATTAAGTGATTTAAAATTTTAATAGATATACATAAGAAAAAAAACATAATTATATTATTAAATCATAATTCAAATTTAGATGTTATATCTTTTTGAGATCTATAGCTAAATTTTTATATTTTTTATTTTTTATTTTTGTGTGTAACCATAGTTTATGGGAGACATTGAAAAGGGTGTTGCAATAATTATGAGAGAAGTCAAAAGGGATTGTGGGTTGGAAAAAGTCAATAAATGCTGAGATTGGATTGGAAGAAGTCAATAAATGCTGAGGTTTTTTTTTTTAAATTAAAAAATTAGAAAATTAAGATTAAAAAATTGGAGCTCTTACAAACTTTAGGGTTAAAAATCTCATTTTACTTAATATATAATATAGATGACAGCAATGTAAACATACTGGGTATGTTTGGTTTGAGTTTGGGAAATGAGTTTTAGAAAAAAAAATTTCAAAATTTGTTTGGTGTGAGTTTTTTTTCAAAAAATTTTCAAAATCACTTTCTCTTTCTTACATATCAATCAATCATTTTTTCTCTCTCCTCTCTCCTTCTCAATCACTTTTTCTCTCACACACATCTACTCAATTCTTCCAAAATATCAAATCATCCCAAACTCCCCAAAAAAATTTGTCTCTCAAAATATACAACCAAACAAACCAAAAAAATTTCTAAAACAACTCTCCCAAATTTTTTTAAAAAATAACTCTCCCAAAAACAAACCAAACAAGCCCACTATTCTTGTGGATCGGAACACAAAATTATCATCCATGATAAAAGTAATTTCAGTGGATCATCACTATCTGTCCTTTTAAATAACAAGAATATGATACATGCATGGGTGTCCACGTTGCCTTTACATGGAAAAACTATTAGGTGTTCTAGGGGCACCACATGCCTCTATCACTAATCAATCATCAATTGTTATGTTTTTTAGAATATTTACAATGGTTCATAGTTTTTTTTAATCAAATTTGAGTAAAAATTCCATTTGATATCAAGTATTCTAACAGATGATTTCATACTTTCATCAAAACACCGATCGACTAGACAGATGACTAGACGGATGTTCGGCCAATTGATCGGCCAATATATTTTTTTCACAAATTTTTGCCTAGAGGTGATCATCCGGGAGACATTTAGGAGGACATCTGATGGTGAAAATTCAACGATTATGAACAATAATTTGATGAAAGCTCCCAGTGTGCTCAATTTGGTGAAAGATTTTTGATATATTCAATTTGGTACTTATTTGATGAAACTATTAGAGTATAAAAAGATGTGTTTTTCATCTAATTTAAAATTTATGACAGATTTGATGTAACATTGGAAATGGTCTAATTATTCTCTATATTTTAACATAAAATTATAAGTCTCACTCCTTCCACTCAATACAACCTCCTTAAAATGTTACATGACCATGTCCTAAAATTACTGAATAACCTCCTCCTTTGATGGGTGTGAAAAAGCACCCCCATTAGGATGCTAGACAGTCAGTGTGCAGCTATATCCAAGTAAGAATTTAAGAACATGAGAGACAATTATATCACAAGTACTCAGATTAGCTTGAAATGTCACTATTTCAATTTCCCATCACCATTATTGAGCATATTGTCATCCTTGTTTGTCACATTACCATTATGCACTTTAGAAGGGTATCATTTGTATATGTGGTTTTTTTATGAATAAAAAATTTAAACTCATCAACTCTTAGGCGCCGTTTGTTTGAGGTTATAGTAAGGGGATTAGAATTATTAATACCTTGGGACTAGTATATAGGGTGTTTATTTTGAGAGATAGTCTTGGGACTACTAATACCTTGGGACTAACTAATACCTTGTTTATTTTGAGAGATAGGGAAGGTACTACTAATACCTTGGTATTACTAATACCCTTGGGGAGGGGATTCATAGTGAGGAGGTAGAGATGGTATTAGAAAAATAGTGAGGGGATTAGAAATTTTTTAAATTTTTAAATTTTTTTATATATTGAGAATTTTTTTAAAAATATTAATGTTTAATTTATATATATTTTTATTTGTTTTATTATTTTATATAAAAATAATTTAACAATTCCTCATTATTAATCCCCTCACTATCAATCCCTTCACTAACAATCCCCTCACTATTAATCCCCTCACTATCAATCTCCTCCATTCTATCTCTAAAAACAAATGACCCTCACTAACAATCCCCTCACTATCAATCCCCTCCATTCTATCTCTGGAAACAAACGGGACCTTATAATCATGTCACTCAATTAACTGGACTAAGGGCTTGTTTGAGAAGAGACCCGTTCAGTTAAAAAATTAAAAAGTTAATAAGAAAATTAAAAAGTCAACAATTTATATTAAAAAGTCAATGATTTTCTTTTCTCTTTACTTTTTGCACATCTTTTCATAAAAAGTCAAAAAGTCATCTCAAACATACAAATTTTTTTTAGCTCATATTTTGATCAAATAGTCAAAAAATTACAAATTAATCTGTTCTCGAACGAGACCTAATTAAGTTGACTATTTTTTTTCGTTTCAAACTTGAGTGATCAGGGATCAACAATTACAAAAGATAAAAAATTGATATATATATATATATTTTCTATTATTAAGGCCTTGTTTGGGAAGACTAAATAAGTGTACTTTTTGTCTTTTTGGACAAAAAAATTGAGGTTGAAAATATGAATGTTTAGGTTAACTTTTTGACTTTTTATGGAAAAATATGTAATAAAAAATTGTGAAAACTGGTTTTAGAGGAAAATTTGAATTGGGAGTTGTGCAGCCGTAATTGTTGACTTTTGGTGAATAATGTTAACTTTTTAACTTTTTAAGTAACTTTTTGACTTTTTAAACTATTTGGCTTTACCCAAACTTGGCACTCTTTGTTATATTCACTTTATTTTATTTTATTATAAGTATTGACTTTGTATTGATTGTTTGAGGCTTACAAGCATGTCTTTGATACAATTATGTGTTCATAATTAATTTATAACTGATGAAAAAAAAATACGTCTCTCATTCTGTAATCTCTCTCTTCTAGCAATTGTGTCCCACTCGCTCTATATCACTTTTCTCTTTCATTCTAACTATTAATTAATTAACAAATTTCCTAGATCCCCCCTATTTGCAAGAAATTCATCCTATGAATCTATTAAATTTATATTCCATCCTTCATGGGAACAACCATATAAGATAATTTACCAAAAACTAGCAGTTCTTTTCTTCTTTCTTTTTTCTTTCTAAACAAACAAAAAGTGAGATTATGCTCATTGTTTCCAGGAAAATCATTAGACCAAAGACATGTTAGGTAGGGATGGCAATTTAAACCCGGCCCGACGGGGACCCGATCCTCCGACCTCGAAATAAGTGGTTTTTTCCCAAAAAATATCCCCGTGGAGACGGGGATGGTATTAAAAAATCACTCCCCGATCAATTTCGGGCCGGGGACGGTAATAAATTTTCTGGCCCCGGCCCCGGCCCGAAACTTCCCCGAAATTTCCCCGTATATATATATATGTTTAAGTTCATTTGCTGTGTGTGTTGTGTGTTTAGGTTATATAATATAATATTTATATAATATAATACCTATTATCTATTCTATCTAGTATCTATCTATCTGTCTCAGACTCTCTCTCTCTCTCTCTCGTTCTCCTCTCACTCTTACCCTCACTCTTTGATCTCTCTCTCTCAATCTCTTTCTTCTCTCCGCAGTCGGCTCTCGTCGCCACCTCCACTGCTGCCTCCGTCGTCGCACTCAGCCACATCTCGTCTCCGAATCTCCAATCGGCCATCGCCACTGTCCTCCTTTGTCCACGGCGACGCCGACCGTCCTTCTTCGTCCACGGCGATGCCGACAGTCCTCCTTCGTCCACCATCGCCTCCTCCGTCGTCCATTGCCGCCGACAGTCCATTCGTTCTCTCTCTCTCTCTTTCTGTGATAGATCTCAGATCTGTTTGTATTTTTAATTTTATTTTTTTATGATCTGTTGATATTGGGGATGATGATGATTGTTGTTGATTGAGGATGATTTTTTTTTTTATGATCTGTTGTTGATTGTGTTGCTGTTGAAACAGATTTGGGGGACGGGGAATCTTCGGGGTCGGGGAAACCCGAACCCCGATCGGGAGCGGGGGTGGGGGGGTCGGTAGGGTCCCCGTCGGGGATCGGGGCCGGGGACGGGGAGGGTGGTCCCCGGCCCCGCCCCGCCCCGTTGCCATTCCTAATGTTAGGATCAAGACATATCAGAAATCAATCACACATAATAACACAAGAGATTTACGTGGTTCGGCAATTGGCTACGTCCACGGAGAGAGATTACCACTATAGAATTTGTTAGAAATAGTTTGAAAATTCTGGATAAAAATAGAATTTTTATTAAACTTTGGTCTAATATTTAGGTGGGACCCGTGCGTCGATTTTCGCAGGTCAAAGTAGTAACGCGTTTTATGCCGCGTTGTGATTCATGTGGTATATTTGGTTGCTCAAAACCATTACCGAGTGAATGAGAAATTGAAGCCAAAGTGTGCTCCATGGAAATGGAGTTTTGGTAGAAAATCCTTAAAAGTTTGAAAAATGGCTTGTTCCACATTGAGTTGGTAGGGAGTTTTGAGTGGGTTTATAAGGCATGAGATTGGAACTTGAAGTGTGCCCCAAGGGGTACCCAAGTTTTGTAGAGACGGAGGTTATGGGCAAAATGGGTTAGACCTATTAGACCCAAAAATCACCATACGCGTGCAGTCAAGCGGGCTGGGCTGGGTGCAAGTGCATGGTGTGAGGTTGGGTTGAGCTTGTCCGGCCAAAAACATTTGAATTCAATTTTATTTTTTGAAATAAAATTTGTCCAACAATTCATTCCGAATTTCTATCCAGATTAATTTCAAATTTTTGAATTCAAAATTATTGCACTTCTTCAGAAATATTGTACAGTTTCGGATCTGTCTAAACTGAATCTGTTCAAATTCAAATCCAACCAAAATAGGTTTTTGAATTGTTTGAAATTCAAAACCAAACAGTGCCTGTAGATTTTGTATCTGTTTAATTTAAATTGAACAGGTATTGTACCTGTTTAATTCAAAACTAGCAGCCACCAAGCCACCACTTCATCTCTATAAATATACTAGTCCCTCAATTGAATATTTACTCTAATTTTTGTTCATCTTTTTTACTGCTATTCTTCTCTGCATTTTGTTACATTAATTCCTTTTATTTTTTTGTGAGAAAGAGTGCATACACTAAGTGTGTTCGTTGAACGAATAAATTGTAGTGTTGCATTTATTCGTTGTTGATGGATTTATCCTGGGAGATAGACGTCCGTATTCTGAAAGTACTGTGGAGATGACGAATCTGTCTTAAGGATATAGTGTCGAACACTGGACTTGATCAGAATATTATTCAAGAAATTAATCGAGTAAGTTGGTTATTTATTTTCTGTTTGTTTTTATTTATTTAAATCAGATTTTGATTTTATTTTTGTAACAAAATAAAAATATGTTTTTATTTATTTTATTTTATTTTCCTGGATTGATTTTTGTAATCAAACAATTCTCTTCTTTTTTCTTTTATTTCTTATATATTCTGTTTGTTGTTAAGTACACAACAGAATTAATTTTACAAATACAGTAAAGATTATCCAACAATTATCTCAGAGGGAGATTACAACTCACACCTCACAACTCTTTATAGAACTCTCTCACTCACACAGATTATATACTTTGTGTTGCCTCTGTCTGTGTGTTACTTTTCTTTTCCTCTCAGCCTCTATTTATACATAAAAGGGATGGAACAAAGTCAAGAGAAGAGAGTTATTGGATTGGCTTCACCTGCCATCTCCCTCATACTTCTTGACTTGGAGAGCAAACCTTCATAAACACCTCCATGTGATGGGTTGGAGCTAACAATTCTCCCCTTCCACGTCCATATAGATAACTGACTTCTTACTTGAAGTCCATCCCGGTCAGATTCTTGCAAACTTCCAGTTTGTCTCTGGTGACAACCTTGGTCATCATGTTAGAAGGATTCTTGTCTGTGTGAATCTTCATCAGTTTCATCAGCTGCTTTTCCATCACTTCTCGTATCCAATGATACTGGATATCAATGTGCTTTGTACAGGAATGGTATATGGAATTCTTGCTAAGATCAATTGCACTCTGACTATCACAATGTACCTTGTACACTTCCTGCTGTAGACCCAATTCTTGGAGAAATCGCTTTAACCACAACATTTTCTTTCCAGCATTTACGATAGTAATGTACTCCGCCTCTATTGTAGATAAAGCAACACACTTTTGTAGTTTGGACTGCTATGAAACAGCTCCCCCTACAAAGGTGAACAGAAATCCTGATGTAGACTTTCTACCATCAAGATCACCTGCCATGTCGGCATCTGTAAAACCCTCCAAAATTGGTTCAGCTCCCCGAAAACATAGACACATCTTTGAAGTTCCTTTCAAGTACTGAAGAATCCATTTGACAACCTCCCATGCTCCTTTCCTGGATTGGTGAGGAATCTACTTACAACGCCAACTACGTAAGCTATATCTGGCCGAGTACACACCATTGCATACATCAAACTTCCTACTGTAGAGGAATAGGGGATTGTCTTCATTTTTTTCCTTTCAGAGCTGGTCGTGGGACACGAACGCTTTGTCACCTTGAAATGGTTGGCCAGTGGTGTGCTGACTGGCTTGACATCTTTCATGTTGCACCTTTCAATCACCCGTTCAACATATTTCTCTTATGACATCCATATCTTCTTGGCTTTCCTGTCATGAACAATCTTTATGCCCAAAATCTGTTGTGCTGGGCCTAAATTCTTCATGTCAAAATACTGCGACAAGTCTTTTTTCAACTTGTTAATCATAGAAATATCATGTCCGATGATCAGCATATCATGGACATACAACAGTAGGATGATGAAGTTTCTATCTGAAAACCTTCGGAAATATACACACTAGTCTACTACTATTCTTGTGTACTTGTGATCTACCATGAATGAATCAAACTTCTTGTACCGTTGTCTCGACGCCTATTTCAGGGCATAAAGACTCTTCTTCAGTTTGCAGACTAGGTTCTGTTTCCCTTTAACTTCAAATCCTTCTGGTTATTCTATGTAGATCTCTTCCTCCAAATCACCATGGAGAAAGGCAGTTTTGACATCCATCTGTTTTACCTCCAGATTCAAGCGAGCTGCTAATCCCAGAGTTACTCGAATGGAAGTTATCTTTACAACTGGAGAGAAGATCTCATCAAAATCAATTCCTTTATTCTGTCCAAAACCTTTGACCACTAAGCGAGCTTTATGCTGCAATAGTTTACCGTTGCCATCTTTCTTCAATTTATACACCCATTTGTTCTTCAAGGCTCTTCTGCCTCTTAGAAGTGGAACAAGTTCATAAGTGTGGTTCTTCTGCAAAGAACTCATATCCTCCTTTATGGTTTGCATCCAGCAATCTTTCTTTGTATGACTCTTTGCTTCCGAAAAACTCTCAGGCTCCCTCTTATCAGTAATCAGAATATACTGAGAAGCGGGATATTTGGTTGATGGCACGACAGTTCTTCCAGATCTCTGCAACTGAGGCCTAGTTGCCTCTGGTTGAGGGGGTTGCTCCCCCTGCTCAACACCCTCTTTATCCGGGTCTTCATCTCTTTTCTCATGATCCTCAATTTCTAGCATAGGATCCTGCAACTCTGGTACTTATTGTTGTGTATCATCACGTTTAGCATTTTGTGATGTCTCAGGAGATGGGAACAAGTCTGGATTGATGACATCTTTAGACTTTGCAAACTTCTCAAAATCTGCTATTGTTTGGTTTTCCTAGAACACAACATCTCTGCTCTTGAATATTTTCTTGTTCACTAAGTCCCACAACTTGTATCCAAATGCTGCATCTAAATAGCCCACAAATATGCATGGAGTGGACTTGTCATCAAGCTTTTCTCTATTTTCCTTGGAGATGTGTGCGAACGCCTTACACCCGAAGACTCTCAAGTGAGAATATGATACATTTCTTTTAGACTAGACTTCCTCAGGTATCGCAAAATTCAACGGGACTGAAGACGATCTGTTGATGAGATAACAGGCTGTACGGGCGACTTCAGCCCAGAATGACTTTGGCAACTTTGCCATTTTGAGCATGCATCTGACTCTGTTAATAATAGTGCGATTCATCATCTCTGCCACACCATTGTGTTGTAGGGTACTAGGAACTGTTGTCTCGTGCCAAATACCTCTGCTAGCACAATATGCTTCAAAAGCATTGGAAGTGTACTAGCTACTATTGTCTGTGCGAAGACACTTCAACTTCTTCCCGGGCTCTCTTTTCACCATTGTATGGAACTCCTGAAAGTGCTGGAATACCTCATCCTTCGTCTTCAGGAAATACACCTCCAATTTCCTTGGTGCATCATCAATGAAGGTCAGAAAATACTTGTGGCTGCCAAGTAACTCCACTTCGATTGGATTACAAACATCTGAGTATGCCATACTAAACATTTCTGTTTTCCTCTTACTCGTTGAACTGAATGTATGTTGCTTGCCATAAAGGCAATGATCACATGGCTTCAAGGCATTCCCTTTGGATAAGGGTATCTTGGATTACTTTGCCAACAGATGCAATCCCTTCTCACTCATGTGAGCCAGTCTTTTGTGCCATAAGTTTGGTGACTCCTTGTCTTCTACTGCATTAAGACTTTCCAGACAGATCTTCGTTTGAGTCTTGTATAGTGTTGAAGACATCTCTCCTCTGGCGATTGTCAAAGCTCTTCCTATCAGCTTCTAACGGCCATTTCCAAATGTACTTGTATAGCTCTGTCGGTTCAGGGCGCTTTCGGAGATAAGATTAAGGCGTAAATCTGGAACATACCTCACATTATTGAGAACCAACTTGTGTCCGACATTAGTCTGAATACTAATGTCTCCAATACCCACTATCTTCGAATAGCTAGAATTTCTTATTCGAATAGTGCCTAAATCTCTAGCGTTGAACGAGCTAAAGAGTTCTCTGTGGGAAGTGGCGTGTTAGGATGCATTTGTGTCTATCACCCACTCTGTACAGATGTGGTCAGCCACGTGAAGGCAATCATCCTCTTCACCAACTATAAGAAGTATTTCATCAGTTGTTGTGGCTATCGTATTCTCATCTCCTTTTGACTTACTACTTTGGCCTTTATCTTTCCGGTTTGGGCAGTTCTTTTTTATGTGACCCTTCTGGCCGTAGTGAAAACAAGTGAAACTAGAGTTACCCTGACTTTTACTGTCTCTGGATTTACCCCTGTTGTTCCATCTACTTCTGCTCTTACTTCTTTCTTTGTCTCTTCCTCTACCTCTATCTTTGCCTCTATCTTCTCTGACAAGAGCATGAGACTGATTATATCCCATGTCTTTTCTCCTTGTCTCTTCATTGTACATGGCGTCTGTGACCATGCTCATGGTCAGCTTTTTCTCTGGTGCAGAATTGTTGAGAGAAACCACTAACGTCTCACAGCTGTTCGGTAAAAAACTGAGCAGTAGTTCGGCTTGCATTTCATTGTCCAAGGACATCTTAACAGTTGCAAGTTGATTCACTAGATTGTTGAATTTGCTGGTGTGCTCGGTGACAGACATACCATTCTTCAACTTCAGATTTATAAGCCTTCTCATCACCAAAGCTTTGTTTCGTGCGGTCTTTGACTGGTACATTCCTTCTAACACTGTCCATAGATATATATATCTGTCTCCTGGGCGATATGGTGGAACACACTGTGGTCTATCCATTGTCTAATACAACCGACAGTCTTTCGGTTCATCTTTATCCAGTCTTCATCCTTCACTTCTTTCGGTTTAACCCCTTTTAAAGTAATAGGGTCAAACAGGTCTTTATAATATAGGATGTCTTCCATCCGTGGCTTCCAGATTGCATAATTGTAAGGATTTAACTTTATCATCGATCTTGATGTTGATGTGAATTCCTCCATCATCTTCTTACTTTTCATAGAAAATCTGATTAAAAAATCTAACCATACGGATCTCTTTGGAATACACCAAATAGGTGGAAACCATTATTAGATCACCAAAATCGGACTTCAAATGGCTCAGTTCTAGCCAAAATAAGTTCGATAGTTCAGATCTGTGGATGTACCTTAGCTGCATAGCACCGGATAATCCCTCTGCTTTTGGGTCGGATCGGGTCGAGTTAACCCGACTGGTTGACTGGTCAACAATGATTGATGTAGATAATATGTGGCTGATGTGGCCGATACGTGGCGCTAACGTGGCTGACACGCAACGCTGACGAGGCAGTGTGTGTTGCCAAATGTCACTGACGTGGCAATGAAGCGTCGATGGCATGGCAATGACGTTACTATCACTCGCAGAATCAGTCGCCTTCTTCCTTCCGCCGTGTGTGGAGCTCGTGTCTGCAACTGAGATGACGCGCCGGTGCTCTTCACGGCGCGTGTGACGCGTATTTGAGACTGGGCTTCACGCGCATTCTTCAGGTGGCGCGCGACGGCGCGTGGATGATATTCTGGAGCTCTGCTTTGTAGTTCTAGACTCCTCTTGTCGAGAGCTTCCTCCCAATATGATCAAAAGTGAATTTCGAGCAACTCGATTTCTGGACAGTTCTGAAAAACACACCCTGTTTTTTCAAAAATCGACCAACGCGGCTCTGATACCACTTGTTAGGATCAAGGCACACCAAAAATCAATCACACATAATAACACAAGAAATTTACGTGGTTCGACAATTGCCTACGTCCACGGAGAGAGATTACCATTATAGAATTATCCCGGAGGGAGATTATAACTCACACCTCACAACTCTCTATAGAACTCTCTCACTCACAGAGATTATACACTCTGTGTTGCCTTTGTCTGTGTATTATTTTTCTCTTCCTCTCAGCCTCTATTTATACATAAAAATGAGGGAACAAAGTCAAGAAAAAAAAGTTATTGGGTTGGCTTTACCTGCCATCTCCCTCCTACTTCTTGACTTGGAGAGCCAACCCTCATAAACACCTCCATGTGATGGGCTGGAGCTAACAAGACACTATCCCACCTAGGGTAGAGCAACATGGGCAGGTAATCGCTATATTGAGTTTACACTACTGCTATATTGAGAGTTTCACCTGCAAACTACCGACTTAAATATCGGAATTCCTTGACTGATCACCCTAGTTGACAATGACTCCATGTTTTTGAAGGTATTGCTTCCATTAATTGTCATTTTTACTAGTGTGATAAAAAAATTTCCACACACAACATTCAAACACAATCATAATGACTTTCATTGGAAAATTATGAGATAAATCACAATGAATAAATGAATTTGTATGTCCCAAATGCTGGTATTATATTATTCCCAAGAGCAATTCAAGGACAAGAAGTGGTGACATTTGAAGAAGAAGAGCATATTTTAGCCCTCAATGAATGCAAACAAAATAAACAATCAACAATCAAATAAGACAAACATGTAAAAGCTAATTGGAGTTTGATGAGCTTCTTCATGAAGTTTGACAATGGATAAAGTGTTTTTATTTTTATTTTTAAAAAAAAAAAAAAAAACAAAATGGAATACATTAGCTAAAGGAAATAGATAATATAACCATGAATTGTAATCAACTAAGCATTGTACAGTCCAACCAATAATCCTCTAATTAGACAAGCAAGTTGAAGTAAAATAGAATAAAGTAATTTTCAAAGTTGTGGGGATCTTTCAGACAAGCTTATAATAACTATGCGAATCTTCTAACAAAACAAGACAAACTCATGTTTTAATATGTTTTTAATTACTATTAAATTATATCTACAAATTCATGTATTACATTATTCAAATTCAATAATTAGAACTATATTAAGATCAAAAAATAATAATGATGTCACTATTAATATACAAATATAAAATTTTAATCAATAATGCAAGCTATATTGCTTATATTTATTTAGTGTAATCCCATAAAAAAATGCCTCTATCAATTTTTTAAGATTAAGTTCTTTTAGTTTCTTTGTAATAAAGAAAAATATATTACAAATCCATTTTTTCTCCCCTAAACATATAAGGCAAAAGCATTGTAAAAAAGACACAGATAAAAGTTAAGAGAAAGGAGTTGCGGGGTTGCAGGGCTGCAAGGGTGCAACAAATATATTATACTATAGTGGAGGTCAAGGGTGGCAAGCTCCTAACCCCCTCCCCATTCGTCCATATTCCATTTTTTTATGTTTATGTCAACATTAAGGTATATTATTATCGTCTAACTATTATCTTAAGAATATTGTCATCACTAACTTCATTATAATTACCATTACTGTTACTATTAACAATATTGTTGTTATTGATATTATCATCGTTACCACCATCCATCAATTACCATTACAAATCTATTGTCATTGTCATCAACTCCGTTGCATTTAGCTGTCCACAACGCAACTACCACCATGTTACTATCAATCTATTGGCACAATATAAATGGTAGAATATAAGAAAAATTAACAATTTTCAAACTAAAACTTCTTGTGATCCATAAATTTTCAAATTAGAAAAATTCAATTTTCAACCTTTAATATTTAACTTTTAATTTTAATTTCTATCAAACAACATCTTACTTTGCCTGTATTTTCTGTTCCGTGTCACCAAATAATAAAAGGGAAAAAAAAACCTTTCAAAGTTGCAATCCTAAAAATAATTTCATATTTTAGAAAAAATAAAATAAAAAATTATGACTTAATTTGCTTTAGGGATAATTTTAAGAGAAAAGTGCATTTAAATGAAAATAAATAAAAAGAATTATATATTTATAGTGGTGCAGTTGAACATGTATCTAATACAAATAAAAGTTGCAACATGAGGCACAATTCTCACTTACTAATCCAGGGGTGGGTGGCATTGTGGTTAAGGCTTGGGGTTTAAACCCCAAGGTCACAGGTTCAATTCCCTTCCTCCTAGGCCAATCTCCTGGGCGAAGCACAGTTGATTAGGAGGTTGGATCTCAAGTTATCTAATCAGCACTTGATGTGGGTTCAATGCTCTTCCGCTGTGCGAGTCCTGACTTAAGCGGAGCTTGTCTTAGGAGGTCGGGGCAAATTCCCAGGTTATAGTCTCCTCGCTTGGAACGGTTCAATGCTCCTCGGCTGTGCGAGTCCTGACTTAAGCAGAGCTTGCCTTAAGAGGTCGGGGTGTGGAAGGGTAGGGAGAATTTTCCTGTAACAAAAAAATAAAAAATAAATTCTCACTTAGTTCAATTTACACTTTTATCAAAATATAATTGTTTCAAATTATTTTAACTTAAATATAATTTGCCTATCTAAAATACATGAGCACAAACATTTTGGTGACATTTTTGCTTCTTTTTTTAATTCAAATTGAACAAGTCGTTAATAAACCCTTCGGTCCTCCACACTATTTTTAGGGTAAATTACATTTTGCCCCTCTAAAGTTTAATCCATTTTCTATTTTGGCTCTTTAAATTTATTTTTTTTCACTTTGGCCCTTCTTGTTTGTAATCATTCCCACTTTAGACTAACTTCCATAAAAAAAACTAACAGAATCTGCCACATCACTAACAACATCAGCTCTATGTGTGATGTAAAAAATTCACTAAAGATGAAAAATGAAAAATATAAAAGAAAAAATTGGAATTTTTTTTTTAACCTTTAGTGAACCTTTTTTTTTTCTCAACTATATTCATAAATATTATTACATTATAGATGCATATAGATTAGATGTACCTAAAAAAATAAAAACAAATTTAACTAAAAAAATAAAAAGTTTACTAAAGACAAAATAAAAATAAAAATATACTAACTCAAACACCTATATTGTCAATTTTGAAATGAAAATTTTATTATCGTTTTTTTTTTTTGTCTTTAGTGATTTTTTTTTCTTTTTTTAGTTGAATTTGTTATTATTTTTTTAGGTGCATCAAATCTAGATGCATCTATAATATAACAATGTTTATGAATAAATTTGAAAAAAATGTTGACTAAGACCCAAAAAAAAAAAAAAAAAATCAATCAGTGTGTTTGATTTGAGTTTTTTGAATTAAATTTTTTGAAAATTGAGTTTTTTGGTATTCGTATTTTTTTGTTTTTAGTGAATATTTTTAAAATTTTAAACATTTCTTTTACCTTTTTAGATGCACTTTACTTAAATGTATCTAAAAAGTAAAAAATTTATGAAAAAATATTTTAAAAAATTAATAAATACATAAAAATACAAAAAATGTACTGAATTCTTTTTTTTTTTTTTGTATTTTTGTATTTTTGGTATTAGTGAATTTTTAAAAGGTTTTTTTCACAATTTTTTTTTACTTTTTAGGTATATTTATGTTAGGTATGTCTAAAAAGTAAAAAAAAAACTCTCTTAAAATATTAAAAAAATTCAGTAAAAACAAAACAATATGAAAAACAAGAAAGTAGAATTTTCTGAAAAATATTTTTAGAAAAGAGAAACCAAGCAAAGTGATTTTTTTCTTTTCTATTTTTTATTTTTTACATCTTTAGTATTTTTTTATGTCACATGGAGCTGATATGGTGGTGATATGATAGATTTTGTCAGTTTTTTTTGGATGAAAGTTAGTCTAGGAGTAAAGGCCACGTTTGTTTGGCGGATTAGGTTGGATGAGATTGTTAGTGAAAGGATTGTTAGTGAAGGGATTGTTAATGTGGGGATTGTTAGTGAGGGGATTAAGTAAAAGTGTGTTTGTTTTGATGATAGTGTGGGAGATAATTAGTGATGGGATTGTTAAATTATTTTTGTATAAAATAAATAAATAAATTATTTCTATATTAAAAAAAATTAAAACAACTATTAAAGTAAACAAGTGCACTTGGTAAAAAAAAATGAAATTAAAAAAATAATTTTTTTTATATAAAATAGACTCAATCCCTTCACTATTTTCCTAATCCCACCCAAAATCTACCCAAGCTAATCCCCCTGTGTGAGGGTATTCATAGTCCCATGGGACTACTAGTCCCCTCCTATTTTTTCCAACCAATATTTTAAAAAATAAATAAATACATAAAAATACAAAAAATGTACTGAATTCTCCTCTCTTTTTTTTTTTTTTTGTATTTTTGGTATTAGTGAATTTTTAAAAGGTTTTTTTCACAATTTTTTTTTTACTTTTTAGGTATATTTATGTTAGGTATGTCTAAAAAGTAAAAAAAACTTTCTTAAAATATTAAAAAAATTCAATAAAAACAAAAAAATATGAAAAATAAGAAAGTAGAATTTTCTGAAAAATATTTTTAGAAAAGAGGAACCAAGCAAAGTGATTTTTTACTTTTCTATTTTTTATTTTTTGCATCTTTAGTATTTTTTTATGTCACATGGGGCTGATATGGTGGTGATATGATAGATTCTGTTAGTTTTTTGGATGAAAATTAGTTTAGGAGTAAAGTGTGCTAATATGAGGGATTAAATTGAGAAAAGTCAAATTTAAAGGACCAAAGTAGAAAATGAATGAAACTTTGGGGGGAAATGTAGTTTATCCTTTTTTTTAACCCGGTTGTCCAAGCTAGCTATGCCAAAGGAAAATGAGTGGGAGCACTAATTAGTGCTCCCACTAATTAAGTGGTAGTGGGTCTTACCAGTAATGATGTGATGTTTTGGTCTTGGAGTTGTATTTTTTTTTTGTTTTTACTTTTTTAATGTATTAGTGCTATTAGTTGTGGTGTTTTTAGTGGGATGAATCATTGTTGCTATGTCAAATTGTTCCCATTGTGCCACGTGGCAGTAGATGTTCTTTTTTAATCGAAGCTGACACATAGCAAAACAAACAAAAGATTATGGGATTTTACACGTTGGACAATAGGATAGGGTGGAGGAGGCCAGAGAGAACCGGTACGCTGACGTGGCGACGTCGCTGTCAGAGAGAGCCCCCTACCTCCTTCCCATATGGAGAAATTAAAAAATGTTTTAGATTTCTAAATTGTGAATTTTAGAAAAGTTTTAACTCATGGATCTCAGTGTGTGATTTGATATTTTAGTTTTTGTTTTGTTTAGTTTGTTTTTTTTTTTAGGTTGTTAGTGTTCTATTATTAGAGCTTTTAATCACCAGGAGAAATTATTATTAGAGCTTTTAATCACCGATGTATATATTTCTTATTATTTTTTAGCCTTTATTTGGAATATGAGTTAATTTTTTTGGTTATTTTATTCTGAAACTAAATTTTTTTTATTTGGGATGAGTTTTTTAATATTTCCAATTTTTATAAGAAAAAAATAAAATGAGTATGAGTTAGATGTGATATTTTATTTTATTAATTTTTTAAATTATTTTATTTTTTTATAATTATTTTAATTCAAATTTTTTTTGTCAAACATAGCCTTCAACATCAAATATAAATATAATATATCTTATTGTTAGAATCAATCACAATAATGAAAAATAACACATAACATATATAGCCTTCGTTTGGCATGTCAAAAAGCCTGACTTTTTGACTATTTTAGTCACAAAAAGATAAAATAGACTAAAAATTTAATAAGACAAAATTTCACATCTAAACCATAATCATTTTATTTTTTCTCTCATAAAAATTAAAAAACTTATTCCAAATAATTTTTTTTAATCCCAAACTAAAATAATTAAAAAAAATTAAAAAACTAACCCACATTCCAGACCAACCCTACTATCTGCATACAAAAATTACACCCCAAGGATTCCAAAAAAGAAGTGGGTAGTAGTGATGGCCTAATCACTTCCGGAACCAGCCTTCAAAAATTAAAGCCTACACTTTTGTCTCTACTTTTTTCCCAATTCACACTCTTGCCCTCTCTTGTCCTCTTACTACACTTCCCACGATTTGTTTTTGGTTCTTCAATTCTCTGAGTTATTGATCTCTGATATCATTATTGTTTTAATTAAGAAAGTGCAAGTAAAATATATACAAGTTTTTTTTTTCAAGACTTGATTAAAAAGTTAATATGATTGACAAATTCTTAGTTTTTCAGATTTTTCTAATACTTTTTGAAATTGTTAAAGTTGATTTCTAATCGGAAATAGGCATGCCAAAATTTATTATTATTTTTTTTATAAAAAAAAAATAGAAAAATGAAATTTGTTAGCTAAGAAATTGACTTTTCAGTAAGTCACTTAAATTTTATTCATATACGTTAGATGCATCTAAGGGTTGTTTTATGTATAATTTATAAGTTGATTTTTTTTATTTATTATTAAAAAGTGCAAAAAAAATAAAAGAATGGTATAACCCAAATAAGTTAATAAGCCAATAAACAACTTATAAGTCATATTATCAAATGAGCTCTTAATTCATTATTAATTGATTTAAAGTTAGATTTTATTGAGTGTTTTTTTGTAGACTAAGGTTTTCGGCCCATGTCCATTTCACATAAAAGTTTAAGAACACAAAAAATAATCACAGATGAAACACGAATATGAGATTTTTGAGATCTCTTCGCTCATTATTATTTTTTGTATAATTTTCACATATATATATTTTTAAATTGATAAGAGGGAATAGAGATAGAGAAGTTGCACTCATTGTGTAATACTTCAACTCAAACATTAATAAGACTGACTCATCTATTAATTAACTACGTAATCTTACACAATTTTTACTTATACTCATTTACATATATTAGCTTACAATTATTTTTAAATTTTTTTTTTTATATATATCCAATATCCTTGGTTGTTTTCTCTTTGGCATAAAAAAAAAAAAATTGAACACAAAAGAGACACCCTATTCCTCCTTAGGTTGGGGGTTGGGTGTGTGCAAGTTGCAATTTACAACTACGTTGTACTATAAAGGTTGTTTTATCATTGGGTGGGGTTTTACCTTACCTAGTGAGATGACATGTCACCCAAACAAAAAAAAAGGGTGCATTATTACGTTTAGAGAGGGTAAAAAACAAAAAGTACTATTATTCGGGAATAAATGTATTCTGATTAGAGTTAAGTGCTTTACCCTGTAGCCAAACAGCACTTTTACATTCCAGAACAGAGCAAAAAAACATAACACCTCGAGGTGCTTCTGTCGTGGGTCCACTCATCTCCACCTACTCTTTTTGACTCCTCTTCTATCCTCCCTCTCATCTCACAAGGGTATTGCTTCCAAATTGGAGGGTGTTTTGGGAATTTTATTTTATTATTTTTGGTAAATATATCTTTTAAACTTTTTTTTTTTTTACTACACATATATGATTTATGGGTGTAAAACTAAGGGGTGGTTTGAGATGATCTAAATAAGTGTATTTTTTAACTTTTTACGAAAAGATGTGCAGAAAAGTAGAGAAGTGATGTGATAGAAAAAAGATAAAAAGTGTGCACTTATTAGTACACCCCAAACAATGCCTAAATTTAAAAAAGTATGTAAAAATCTCATATTTATTCTGTTTGGAATAACTTATTGTAAATTTAAAATTAATATATAAATTAAAAGCAACCTTTCTCAGATTTTATATAATTAACTTATTTAAATTATTTATATTCAAATAAATTATAAGTAAAAATTATATCAAATAGTACTATCAGATTAAAATAAATTATAAATAAATCAATTAAATGGTATTGAAGGATCCCATTACTAAGATGTAGTTAAATACACTCATTAAGGTTTCGTTTGGGAAGTAGACTGACTTTTTAGATTTTTTGATTTTTTTAGTCTGGGGCTAAAAAGACTCGTCTGGGAAGGGCATTTGACTTTTTTGATTTTTTTGATTTTTTTGTGAGAGAAAGAATATAATGATTATGAATTGAATGTAGTGTTTTTTCTTATTGGGTTAAAAAGTCTATTTTATTTTTTGTGACTATTTTAGCTAAAAAAGTCCAAAAGTTGTCTTCCCAAACGAAGCCTAAACTACATACATTATATAGGGCAATTCTTATTGCATTTGATCGAGATAGATGTAAAGAAAAATTAAATAATTGTAGGCCTCGTTTGGGAACAGGCTAATCTAGTAACTTTTTGGCTATTTGGCTAAAATATGAGCTAAAAAAAATTAGTATGTTTGGGATGACTTTTTGGCTTTTTACGAAAAGATGTGCAAAAAGTAGAGAGAAAGAGAATCTTTGACTTTTTGATATGGGTTGTTGGCTTTTTGGCTAATTTAGTAACTTTTTGACTTTTTGGCTAAAAATGATGGTTCCCAAACGAGGCTAGTAACATAAATGTGTAGCATGTATATATATGGTCTATTTAGACAATTAGGTTAAAAATCAGCTTATTAGTTTTTTAATTTTTTTTTAAAAATTATGTCACATTTCTACTTTTTGTACATTTAAAACAAAAAAAAGTTAAAAGAAAATTTAAAAGAATTACTTTTAACTTACTTTTCAAAGTAGGCTGTTAGCATGCAATAAATAAATAAGGACAAATTATATTAACACTCCATATAGTTTGAGACTTGTGTCATTTTGATCATTGACTTTTCAATTGTGACACATTTGACCATGAATTTTGAATCTTGTTTCAAGTAAGGATAATTGAAGATACCATTGTTTAATTTCAAGGGCAAAATAGTCAATTTGATAAAATATAAACTAATTTGACAAAAATAAATGTTAAAAAAATATTATTGAATTTTTAAATTATTTCTACACACTAAAGATAAAATTATGTAAAATTGACATATCTTTTAGACATTTATTTATTTTACCAAATTAATTTTTATTATGTGTTTTGACGATGATCATGTAATGGGTTGTTGTTTTTATTTTCATTAAATTAGTTTCTATTTTTTCAAATGTCAAATACGGTGACAACTTTGATATCATTATTAAACTAATCCATTAAATCAAAAAATCCAAAACTAAAACTATTTCATATATTAAATATATCAATTACACATTAAATTTCTAACAACCACCCATTACATAATCATCATCCAAACACATAATAAAAATTAATTTGGTAAAAAAAAATAAAATAAATGTTTAAAAGATTTATAAATTTTACATAATTTTATCTTTTGTGGGTAGAAATCATTTTTAAAAATTAAAAAATATTTTTTTGGCATTTATTTTTATTAAATTAGTTTATATTTGATCAAATTGACAATTTTGCTCTTGAAATTAAGCAATAACATTTTCAATTGTTTTTATTTAATATAAAATTCGAAATTTAGGATCAAATGTGTCACAATTTAATAAAAAATTTGATTGATACTATTCACTTCAATACTAAAAGTAGAATTTTCAGTAGCTTATTTCACATCTTGGGTTGTCTAGGAAGACGTTCGGATATGAACAAAAAAAGCTATCCATTTACCTTAGGTGGACATCCCGTCTAATAGTAAAAATTTAAATTTGATGAAAAATCAAACTTTCCACTATTTGACAAAATATTTATTTTTTCCTCTATTTGATATCACTATGATAAAAATGTTGGAGCTCACTTTTTAAGATTTTTTTTTATCAAATTTAAATTTGATAATAGATTTGAGTAAAGGTTGGAGATGGTCTAAACAATCTCATAAACTACGCCAAACAAGACATAACAATCTTAGTGATGGGGGAAATGATATGAAAATTGACTATTTTAATTTATTTTTTTTATGAGAAGACCTATAGAAAATAAAGAAAGAAATGTGATGAGATGTTTTGGGCTTGTTTGGTTTGTTTTGGGAGAGTTGTTTTTGAAAAAAGTTTTGGGAAGAGAGTTTAAATTTTTTTTTGGTTTGTTTGGTTATATATTTTGGGAGAGTTGGTTTTTTAGGAGTTTGGAATGATTTAATATTTTGAAAGAATTTGAGTAGATGTGTGTGAGAGAAAAAGTGATTGAGAAGGAGAGATGAGAGAGAAAAAGTGATTGATTGATGTGTAAGAGAGAGAAAGTGATTTTGAAATTTTTTTGAGAAAAACTCAAACCAAACAATTTTTTAAAATTTTTTATCTAAAACTCATCTCCTAAATACAAACCAAATATATATTTTTTATTTATTATTTTAGTCAAAAATAAAATAAATTCTCACCCGGGCATAGAAGGGTACTTTTGTCAAAGTGAAAGTACAGCCATACAGAAAAAAACATTGAGTTTAACGACTTGGCGTGTAGAAGTTGTCTATTGTGGGTATGTAGATGGATAAGGATGTCAACGCAAAAAAGAAAAAAAAGTTGGAAATTACAGTGAATTTCTGCTCCCACTCTACTACACCATTCCTTCTCTGCCCTTTCTTACGTTTTATTTTATGTTTATTTTTTTGGTACAATTATTATTATTATTATTATTATTATTATTATTATTATTATTTATACACACATATATGTATGTTTTTATTTTTTGTTTTTAGTTTTTTTGAATTTTAATTGGGATGCAATGGATAGAGATAATAGTTTGTGCTAGCAGACGTTTCTACCGCCATATTCTTCTCATCTTTCTTTCCCAGATTCTTGTTTCATAGTGAGTGCCCATATGAGTCGAGCCTTCTTTTAGCTTCCCTCTCTCTCTCTCTCTCTCTCTCTTTCTCTCTGTGTGTCTATACTTGCCTGTTCCTCTCATTTGTTTCCATCATCTTTATAATTCTTGGTGAATTATTGCTTCACTCTGTGTCTTTTAACTTTCAAAGTTTGGCTTACTTGGAAGAGTCAAAAACTTACTACTACACCACCCACATCATCTTCATGTTTGATTTCTTGATTTTGTTATAAAGATTCTTTGTTGGTGGTCTCTTCTTGGGTTTTGTTTCTGATTTGATTTCTAAATTTTGGGAATCTTTGTTTGGGAGTTTGGTCCATTTCTCCTTCTGGGTTTTTGGTTGGTAGCTGAGAGGATAAAAATCAAAATTCTGTTTGGGAGCTGGGAATTCGAATCTAGTGGACCTTTGATTCTCTCTGGTGGGTGTGCTTGGGATTTTCTTATCTTTTTATTTTTCTGGGTTTTTTTGCATTTTATTGTGAAGCTAAATTGGGTGGATAAGGAAGCATCTTCTCTCACCTCTTTTCAATCTACGGAATTTGGATTTGGAGTTGGAGTTGGAGTTGGAGGTGGTGGGCTCATCTTCTTCCTACTTCTTTGCTTCTTTCAACTTTCAACTTTGAATTTTTTAATTTTTATGTTAGGTCGTCTAACTAAGTTTCTGTAGATTTGACAGTGGTGGAGTTCAATTTTTTTTTTCTTTTTTTCTTTTTATTTTATGAAATTAGAAAGCAGCCAAGACCCAGTTCAATCTGATACTGTTTGAACTCTTTTCTGGTTACTGTTGTGGATGAGTTTTCTTCATGTAATTGGGTTTGGCTTGAAGGTTGGCCACCTACTGTTGATGCTATGTTGCTGGCTTTTCTCTGTGATTTCCATGAATTGGTTCATTAGTGGTGGAATCATGGAAACCAAGACTGGTTTTCTTGGTGATGGTACAAAGATTTGGGTGAAATTTTGGGAGATGATCTCAGAAATCACTAGTACGATCCACCATCGATACTACCAGTATATTGGGTCCAAGAAAGTGAGAAAAACATGGTGGAAGAACCTTTTGGTCACTTGGATTGTTTTCTGGACCTTAGCGTCTTCGTCTGTGTTCTGGTACATGAGCTCCCAAGCTGTGGAGAAGAGGAAAGAAACCCTTGCAAGCATGTGTGATGAGAGAGCTAGAATGTTACAAGATCAGTTTAATGTCAGTATGAATCATGTACAAGCTATGTCCATTGTGATTTCAACTTTCCACCATGGAAAAAGGCCATCTGCTATTGATCAGGTATAGTTTGATCTTCCTTCATTTCTGTGAAGTTTATGATACCAAATTGGGTTTAACTCAACATGGTGTTCAGTGCTGAGCTTATCTTAGAATCATATTTGATTTATTCTCCTCGTTAATTGGTTAAGCAAGAACCCATCTGCTATTGATCAGGTTGATCTTCATTTCTGTGAAGTTTATGATACCAAATTGCATAGAAATTGAAAATTCTTTGTCTAATTGCCTTAACTCAACATGGGTGTTCAGTGCTTTAGCTTATCTTAGAATCATATTTGATTTATTCTCCTCCTTAATTGGATAAGCAAGAACCCTTCTGCTATTGATCAGGAAAAGTTTGATCTTCCTTCATCTCTGTGAAGTTTATGATTACCAAATTGGGTAGAAACCGAAAATTCTTTGCCTAATTGCCTAATTTTTCTTTAACTCAATATGGGTGTTCAGTGCTCAGCTTACCTTTTAGAATAATATTTGATTTACTCTCCTCCTTAATTGGTTAATTCTGAACAAATTTTGGATACCACACATGTTGTGACTATCTATATATTTCCATTCCCGTGATTTATTCCCACAATCTGGCCTATTCCTCATGAGTTGTCTTTGTTTGTAATGTTAAAAATGGTATTTGTATTGAATTGAGCTCAACATGTTAATCGTGGTGCATATAGGTTGATTCAGAACAAGCTTCTGTTTCTTTTCTTCTTTTGCGTCTGATCTGTGATGTCCATTTAGTGAAACAATCTAACTTTATGAACCGATAGATGACTTTTGCAAGGTACACGGAAAGAACAGCTTTTGAGAGGCCCCTTACAAGTGGCGTGGCATATGCTGTGAGGGTGTTGCACTCTGAAAGGGAACAATTCGAGAAGCAACAAGGCTGGACAATTCGGAGGATGGACACTCTTGAACAAACTCCAGTCCATAAGGACGAGTATAACCCAGAAATCCTGGAGCCATCCCCAATACAGGAGGAATATGCTCCTGTTATCTTCGCACAGGACATTATTTCACATGTCGTTTCCATTGATATGCTGTCGGGCAAGGTGAATTCTTTGTTTATTTTCTTGCATATTTATTGGGATTTAGCAAATTTTGGCCTTATACCAACTGAAAAAAAATATGGTGGTAGATTCAATATGGTGATAAAAATATGGTGAATTCTTTGTTTCCATTGATATGCTGTCGGGCATGGTGAACGCTTTTTTTAGTAGTGTGTTCAGATTCAATCTTTCGGATTCAGAGCAGACTATTAGTTTCAAGTGAAAGATGGTTTTTTACAATCATACTTTGGTTTGAAACTCTTTTGTTAACATTTCCGAATTATACATGCCAAAAAGAAGAAACGTTATGTAAATCATACTACTGCCTTATTTAATCAATGAAAAGAAAAAGAAATAATAATTTTGATTTGACTAATTATTACAACATAGTCAATCTTGACAACTTGTGTACCAACAGGAAGATCGTGAAAATGTGCTGCGCGCAAGAGAATCCGGAACAGGGGTTCTCACTGCTCCCTTTCCGCTACTCAAATCAAATCGCCTTGGAGTCATATTGACTTTTGCTGTCTACAAGTCAGATCTTCCCTCAAATGCAACACCAAATGAGAGGATTCAAGCAACTGATGGGTAAGTTGTCTACCTATAAATCATGATTTACCATTCGCTCCTTAAGGGTAATAGTGAATGGAAGAAATAAGTATAAAAGGATGACAATAGAGAAGTGAATCTATGCGTAATAAATTGTATTAAAAAAATCAACTGATAAAATTAAGCTAGTTGGAGTGTTGTCAGAGCAACCCTTGAGTGATCAGTGCAACTAGAATTTTTAGGATGCAAACAAGATTTGAAAATATCAAATTACATATGAAACTCTTTTAATGTTTCCCTGCTTACACGCAGGTACCTTGGTGGAGTCTTTGATATTGAATCGCTTGTGGAGAAGTTACTTCAACAACTTGCAAGCAAACAAACCATCATTGTGAATGTGTTTGACACGACGAATTCTTCACGCCCTATCAGCATGTATGGCTCTAATGTATCATATGATGGGTTAGAGCATGTTAGCACACTCAACTTCGGGGATCCGTTCAGAAAACATGAGATGCGTTGCAGGTGATCTATATATTCCTCTCTATTACTAAATATTTTTGTACTCTACCTTCCTATGATACTAGCCCCTCCAGTCTAGTGTGTTAATTTACCAATTTTGCCCCTTCTACATACAATAGGCCTGTTTGGTGTAGCTTATTGTATGCTGAAAGCTAATTATCATAAAGCATAAGCTAAAAGCTGTGAGAATATATTCGTATCTATTTTGTATATTGTATATATTCTGTATATATTTATATTAGGCATGTTTGATATCCCTTTGATTGTATAGGGATTCTATTTCCTTTTTTTAATCTCTGTCTTAAGGCTATATAAACAGTTGTGTAGTTTGTAAATATACAATTAAATATACAGAAATCTTACATGGCGTCAAAGCTAGGTTTGAAATCCTAGTGTCGCTCGCTCTCGGCTTCTCCTTTGCCGGTCCAGATTTGTTGGCTTTGTCTCTTTCTAAGTCGACTCCTCTATGACGTCTCATCAGCAGTCGCTGTTTGCTGCTGGCATCGCAATTGTGACCTCTCGAATCACAATCGCGATCTTCCTCTCTGGTTGTTGCTTCAATCGCTAATCTTCTTGTTTGAAGACTTCTGGTTCAGCTTCGCTGGTTCTCTAGTTTGCCCCTGCTGGTTCTCTTGGTCATCTCTCTCTTGCGGTGGTTCACGAAGCTTCTCTCCCTCTCTGTCAAATGTTTCTCTCTCTTGCGAAGATGTGTAACCTCTGGTTCTGTCCTCTCTCTTCTGATTATCTGATTCACTGTTTTGATCTAGTAAATAAAGAGTTTATTTACACTTTAGCCCTTGGGTTTGTGATTATCTGGTTATTTTGTGTCAATTTTTTGAGTTATTATACTTCGCCCATCATCTTTGTTTTATTATAATGTTGGACATTAAAATCCAAGCCATCAAACGCAAATTCACTATTGGCAATTATGCCTATTGGGCCAGTGTTATGATGAATTTTCCTCTTGGTCAGAAAAAAATGAGATTACGTTTCTGGCTCTGTTCCCCGTCCATCAGACCCGAAATTGGAAGGATACTTGATTTCCTGTGATATTTGGGATTGTGATAATGCCCAAGTTCTGACCTGGTTTTATAATTCTGTGCATGACTGTATTGGAATGATGTTCTCTAAATACATCACTGCTAAGGAGGTGTGGGACTATGCACAGGGTGTTTATCAGCAATCCAATTTTGCCAAGCGGAATGAGTTGAAAATAGCTATTCAGGGTGCTCGTTAGCGGGATCAGTCCATTCAAGACTTCTATATTGAGATAACAGGTCTCTTAGATCAGTTGGCTCTTATGGAACCATCTAGCCTCAAGGTTATAGATGCTTATATTGTGTTTCAGGAACAGGGTCATCTAATGCAGTTCTTAACGGCTCTCTCCCCTCAGTATGAGGCTATCCGTGATGGCATCCTTTACCGGCCATCTCTTCCCTCTGTAGATGCTATTGTTTGTGAGCTCCTCTTGGAGGAAACTCTTCTTAAGACGGTCAGTCAGATTTCATTTCCATCTGTCTTCCTAGCTCCTGTTCAACCTCCGTTGCTATCAACGCCACATCCTCATCAACTTCAGGCCGCTACAAAACCCAAAAAGGGGCCTCTGGCTTTAGATGAGTGTGCCTTTTGCCATCAAAAGGGGCATTGGAAGTACAACTGTCCCAAGAAAGGATATGCATCTTCTCAACAATCTCAATCACAGTCCCGAGCTCCTCTTCAGAGTGCTTTCCGACCTCCTGCTGCTTATACTGCATCTACTCCGGCTCCCGATCCTGACTTGGCTCCCTTGAGTGCTCAAATTGCTCAACTTCAACATATCCTGTCTATCTCTCAGCCATCCCCATCTGCCTCCGCTTTTATCTCTCTTCATTCAAGTTTGCTTGAGTTCTCTTCAGATATCCCTTCTTCTGTCTGGCTTTTTGATTCTGGCGCCTCTTATCATATGACTACTCACATTTTCTTACTTTAAAACTATATTCCCCCACTCGTTCCTATTACCATTAATACTACTAATGGGTCTGGTATAACTGTTTTGTCTACTGGGTCTGTCTTACTCTCTGTCTTATCTGCCGTTATTATTCTCTCTATTCTTTACGTTTCTCAGTTATCTGTCAGTTTATTATCTATCAGTCAACTTGATGCTTTTGGTTTTGATGTTATCTTTTCCTCTTCTGTCTGTTGCATGCAGGATCGGGTGTCCAAGAAGCAGATTGGGACCGGCTGTAGAGTTGGAGATCTCTATGCAGTAGAAAGCTTGCATCTCCTTTTATCTACCTCTCCAGTTGCACTTTCTTCGTTTCAATTAGATTCTCAGTCGAGTCAGTTTTATTTATGGCATTCTCACCTAGGTCATTTGTTTGTTGACCGCTTACGGTCTTTAGCTTAGTCAGAATTATTGGGTAAAGTTTCTCCTAGTCAAATTGATGAATGTTGGAGGTGTAAACTTGCTAAAATGTCAGCTTTACCATTTAATAAAAGTATTTATATTTTTGTTTCTCCTTTTTCTCTTGTGCATTTGAGGACCATCTCCTGTTCTCACTAAAAGGGGTTCTGCATACTATGTGTCTTTTATTGATGATTGCACCCGCTATACTTGGGTTTATCTTATGACTCATAAATTTGACTTCTACCAAATATATCGTAACTTTCAATTTATGATCACTACACAGTTTGGGTCTACCATTAAATTGTTACGGTCTAACTTAGGTGGGAAGTATTTTAAAATTGAGTTCTGTGAGTATCTGACCAATTTGGGTACTATTCACCAAACTTCTTGTACCGATACACTCGCCCAAAATGGTCGTGCTGAGCGTAAATACTATCATCTCCTTAAGACAGTTAGATCTCTCCTTATTTTTGCCTGTATTCTGGCTCCCTTTTGGGGGAAAGCCATTCTTACAGCTGCTTTTCTTCTCAACCGCATGCCTACCCCTTACTCTTTGGTCACTCTCCTTATGAGGCTCTGTTTTTCCAACTCCCCAATTACTCTCTCTTTCGTGTTTTTGGGTCTGCATATTTTGTCCTTTTTCCCCAGAAAGATAGGACAAAACTTAGTGTTTGGTCTGTCTTGTGTGTCATTTTGGGGTACAATCTTACTCAAAAAGGCTATCGCTGTTACGATCCTATTTCCTGCCGCCTTTATGTCTCCTTCCACGTTGCTTTCCTGGAACGTCTAGCTTACTTTCAGCTTCCTCCTTTCATTATTCCGGTTTCTTAAAAGGATTTGGTTCACCTTGATACATTTCCTTCTGAGGTCCCTTCTGATGAGTACATCTCTACTGTCCACCATGACTTGTTCCTTCTTCTCCTCCTACCCCTCCTGCTGAGTCATTCTCCACTGTCTCCTATGAGTCTGTTCTAGCCTCTCCACCTTCTCCCCCGACTGCTCCTTCTCCTCTTCCGTTGTTAGTCTATTCTTGTCTCAAGGCTCGCTCTCTACCAATTGTCTCTGCTTCTGCTACTAATCCTCCTGCTTCTGCTGACTCTGATCTTGCTAACCATAAGTATTCCCTTCGCATCCGTAAACAGGTAGTCAAACTTGGTTTTGCTTAAAACATGTTTTTCTCCTTCATTTTGTACGTTTTTATCTGTTATTCACTCTTTTTTAGAACCTCAGTCTTACTAGGAGGCTTGTCAGGATCATAATTGGATTCAAGCAATGGAAGATGAGTTGTTTGCATTGCAGAAGACTAGTACTTGGGAGCTAGTTCCTCTACTTGCTGGCAAGAATCTGATTGGTTGCAATTGGTTCTATAAAGTCAAGACTCATTCAAATGGTTCTCTCAAGCGCTACAAAGCTCACCTGGTTGCCAAACGTTTCTCAAAAAAGTATAGTATTGATTACGAGGAGACTTTTGCACCTGTTGTCAAGATGACTATTGTCCGTACTTTGATTTATGTTGTTGTTGTTCATCATTGGCCTCTTTATCTAATAAATGTTAAGAATGTTTTTCTTAATGGCCATCTCACTGAGGAGGTTTACATGCGTCGTCCTCCTGACCTTCACCATTCCTTTGGACAAGTTTGTCGTCTTCGGCGTGTGCCGTATGGTTTGAAGCAATCTCTTCATACTTGGTATAATCGCTTTCAGACAATTGTTATTGAGCTTGGGTTTCATCCTTGTGCCCACGACTCTACCTTGTTTTTCCTCCACACCTTTGCTGATTTTGTTGCCTTATTATTGTATGTGGATGATATGATTATCATTGGTTCTAACTTGTCTGCTATCTCTAAGGTCAAGCAGTATCTCTTCTGTATTTTCGAAATAAAGGATCTGGGATCATTGCGGTATTTTCTTGGCATTGAGGTGGCTTCTTCTCCTAAGGGCTACTTTCTGTCTCAGGCCAAATATGCCAATAAGGTTATTCCTCTTGTCGGTCTTACTGACACTAAGATTTCTGATACCCTCGTTGAACTTAATGTGAAGCTCAATACTATTGATGATATTCCTCTAGCTAATCCTACTTTATATCGAGAGCTTGTGGATTACTTAATCTATCTAACGGTTACTCGTCCTGATCTTGCCTATGTTGTTCATGTGGTTAGTCAGTTCGTTTCTACTCCTCACTCTATCCATTGGGCTGCTTTGCTTTGGATTCTTCGTTATCTTCGTGGTACTATCTTCCAAGGCTTGCTGTTGTCTTCTACTTCATCGTTAGATTTGGTAGCCTGATGTTACTGATCATAAGTCCACTTCTGGTTTCTATATGTTTCTTGGCGATTCTTTGATTTCTTGCAAAAGCAAGAAACAAACTGTTGTTACCTGTTCTACTGTCAAAACTGAGTATCGTGCTATGGCTCATGTTATTGCTAAAGTTGTCTGGCTTTGTTGTCCCTCAGTCTTCCCCGACCTCTCTCTACTGTGACAACCGTAGTGCTATTCAGATTGCCCATAACACTGTCTTTCATGAACAGACGAAACATATTGAGATTGATTGTCACTTTGTTCGTCAGCATCTGCAGTCTGGCTCTATCTCACTTCCATTTGTCACTTCGTCGTTGCAATTTGCCGATTTTTTTACCAAGACTCACACCACTGCTTGGTTTCGGTTTCTTCAAGACAAACTCTCAGTGTTTTTTGCTAAAATACCTTGAGTTTGAGCGCCGGGGGGGGGGGGGGGTGAGAATATATTCGTATCTATTCTATATATTGTATATATTCAGTATATATTTATATTAGGCATGTTTGATATCCCTTGATTGTATAGGGATTCTATTTCTTTTTTTTAATCTTTGTCTTAGGGCTATATAAACAGTTGTGTAGTTTGTAAATATACAATTGAATATACAAAAATCTTACAAAAGCATCCATTCTCTTGCTTCTCAATAATCAGCTTATTTAAGTTATTTCTGTCTCATAAGTTATAAGCAAAAGTTATACTAAATACTCTGGCAAAGATGAAACTAATAACCTCCCTCTACTCTGATGTGTGGTTTCATTGTTGCTTAATGAATCAGAGAAGCCTGTATCTGAGAGGGCTGGGCGTGAATTCTTAGTGATTGAGATGGAATTATTACAACTAAGTTTGTTCTTGAAACAGATTCAATCAAAAACCACCATGGCCATGGTTAGCGATAATGATATCTATTGGCATTCTTGTCATTGCATTGCTTGTTGGGCATATATTCCACGCAACAGTGAATCGAATAGCTAAAGTTGAGGATGATTACCAGAAGATGATGGAACTCAAGAAACGAGCCGAGGCAGCTGATGTTGCAAAATCACAGGTATTTGATAGTTGTAGTTTCTTCATTGAAACTTTGTTTACCCGATATGTCTACATGGTCCTAATTGTATTTCAACCCTCCATAGTTCCTTGCTACTGTGTCCCATGAGATCAGAACCCCAATGAATGGCGTTCTTGGTAAGTTTTTGTTATTTCCTTTGTCATTTTGCGTCATTTCAATGCACTGCCATAATAAATAAAGGGTTGTTGAGTGTTGTCTAAATATGTTTATTCAACAGGAATGTTGCATATGCTCATGGATACAGAATTGGATGTAACGCAACAAGACTATGTCAGAACAGCACAGGCCAGTGGAAAAGCTCTGGTTTCACTAATAAACGAGGTTTTGGATCAAGCGAAGATCGAGTCTGGTAAACTCGAGCTTGAAGCAGTTCAATTTGATCTGCGAGCAATTTTGGATGATGTGTTGTCGCTTTTTTCTGGAAAGTCTCAAGAAAAAGGAGTAGAGGTAGTCAATACATCTTACTTTTCATTGTTTTCTCCGAATTTTTGTTCCTGTTTTATAAAATTAAACGATCTCATGTCTAATTTAATTGGTTGAGCAGCTTGCAGTTTACATCTCTGATAAAGTTCCCAAGATGCTGATTGGAGATCCAGGTAGATTTCGGCAAATCATCACAAATCTCATGGGTAATTCAATCAAGGTAAGTATGCATCAGCTTCTCAAATTTCATTGAATATATGGGAAAACAATTAGGGCTTTAAAAAAGTTAAATTCTGTTTGCAATCGAGAGAGAGAGAGAGAGGGGGGGGGGGGGGGGGAATAGGAGACTTGGTCATGGGAATATATACAATCTTTATTCTTTCTGAAGCACAATTAATTTCTTTTATTTGAATATTATCCACTCAAGAGGAGAAAAGCATTACATGGTCAACATGGGAATCTATTCAGGGATCATTTTTTCAAAAGCAAAAAATGATTCTGATATGTGAATTAAAATAATCTGTTAAATATCCAAATGAAACTTTTGGTTTTATGAAATGGGTACCAATTAAAAACATTTGCAAACACTTCCGTGTGAGTTTGTTACATGTTCTTTTTTCCTTGGAACTAGCTTGGAAATTGATGATCTATTTATTTGGCAGTTCACTGAGAGGGGGCACATTTTCGTGACAGTCCATCTCGTTGAGGAGGTGATGGAATCCATAGAAGTTGAGATAGAATCATCGTCCAAGAACACGTTAAGCGGATTTCCCGTGGCAGATAGACGCCAGAGCTGGGCTGGATTCAGAACTTTCAGTCAAGATCGACCTTCTTGTCCTCTCTCATCATCATCCTCCGGCCTCATCAATGTAATTGTATCGGTGGAGGACACAGGTGTTGGGATCCCTTTAGATGCCCAACCTCGTGTTTTCACTCCCTTCATGCAGGTGGGCCCCTCAATCTCCCGAATACATGGGGGCACAGGGATTGGGCTGAGCATAAGCAAGTGTTTGGTTAACCTCATGAATGGTGAAATTGGGTTCTCAAGCTTACCCAAAATTGGGTCCACTTTCACTTTCACTGCTGCATTCACGAATATCTGTTCCAATACCAGCGAGCCTAAGAAGCAGCAAATAAGCAACCAATCTAATCCCATTTCTTCAGAATTTCGGGGCATAACGGCTTTAATTGTGGACTCCAGACCAGTCCGGGCCAAGATGTCAATATATCACGTCCAGCGGCTTGGAATTCATGTTCAAATGGCTCCTGATTTGAATCAAGCTTTCTCTAGCATAGCCAGTGGGAATTCAGTTATTGACATGATCCTAGTAGAACAAGAAGTTTGGGATAAGGACTCGGGTTTGTCGATTATCTTAGTCAATAAATTAAGAAAATTAGATCGTGGCGTGCCTCCAAAATTGTTTATTCTATCTAATTCTATCAGTTCTACGAAAAGTAGTTTAGCAACTTCTGGCATTTGTACCCCAAATTTCATTATGAAGCCGCTGAGAGCAAGTATGTTAGCAGCATCGCTACAACGAGCCATGGGTGTTGGGAATAAGGGGAATTGCCGCAATGGAGAGGTCCCCAGTGTGTCTCTTCGCAATTTGCTTCTCGGGAGAAAAATTTTAGTTGTAGATGACAATAATGTAAACCTCAGAGTAGCTGCCGGTGCCTTGAAGAAATATGGAGCCGAAGTGGTCTGTGCAGATAGTGGCAAGAAGGCAATCTCGCTGCTAAAGCCCCCCCATAAATTTGATGCCTGCTTCATGGATATTCAGATGCCAGAAATGGATGGGTATGCAAAAATTATCAATTTTAAACCTTATTTTTTAAAGAATAATAGCTTGTGGACTAATTCTTCAATTGTGTTAAAAAAAAAAATTTATTTTACTTTTGCGTATATTTGTAGTAATCAACTCCACCAGTGTTTAACTAACATGGGATGCAATATTTTTTTAAAAAAAAAATTATGAATTTATTTGGTTTAACTAAGCATATAGCCATTGACAAGTGAAATGGCAAAAATATTGTTGTGGGTGTTTCCTATTCCTACCCGGATTGTGCTTATGACTAGGTCCGATCATGTTCTTGTTGTCTTCGGATCTTAGTATATATTATGGGTTATTTGGGGGATTAGAGTGAACTCTCGTCACTGACAGCTTTGAGAGAGACAACCGCTCCTTAGAATATCTCTTTCTTCGATAGTAAAAAAGGATATGAAATTTTTAATTTAACTAAGCATATAGCCATTGATAGAGCATAATGACAAAAATATTATATTGTTTTAATTTTCTTTCCTTGTGAATCATATCTATATATCGTCCTTCCTTATAGGTTTGAAGCTACAAAAAGAATCCGAGACATGGAACTCAACATCAATAATTGCATCCAACAGGGAGAACTATCGGTGGAAGCTTACGAAAATGTTTCAGATTGGCACTTGCCAATTTTGGCTATGACTGCGGATGTAATTCAGGCTACACATGAGGCGTGCCTAAAGTGTGGAATGGATGGATATGTTTCAAAACCATTTGAAGCTGAACAACTTTACCGGGAAGTTTCACGCTTTTTCCATTCTGCATCATCAGATCAGAGCTCTTAGATAGGGCTTACTGGTGAAAAATGACTCCAGCACAAGTGCCTGTTCTTCGAACTTTGGAATGCTAAAGTGGGTTTTGGGGTTTTTGCCAATGGTGAGTTCTCTAGTAATCTTTTTATTGTAAATTCCAATATAAATTCCATTTAATATTGTAATTATAGTATTATGCCAAGTTCTTACAATTGTTTCTCAATATTTATTTGTAGGTGAAAAGCTGGCATAGCTGATTTACCTTTTTCCTGAAATTTTACAGGAAAATTGTTTGTTTTCAGAGTGTACATACAAGCAATGCTCTTTATAGGTGAGGGGTTCCACTTTCTAGCATGCCCAATTCTTTTTTCGGTTGTGTTGTAAAGTTGATATCATCTTTGTAGCACTAGACAGGCTCCGGAGGGTTGTACCATAGAACTCTGGGGTTGTACTCTCTTCTCGTTCAAAGAACACGAGGTTGCTATTATTTGATGAAGTGTCACGTTCTCTCTGTTTTGCCCTCGGGAGGTTCTAAATTTGTATCATAGAGATTGATTTAGTGGCTAGAATGGAACATAGCGGCTTAGCGACAGAGAAGAGTGGATTGTGTATATTTTAGGAATTTTAGGTTGAATAAAAATGGAATGATACGTACTCACAGTAGCCCATTTTTCTCATCGGTTTTGTTTCGAAAGGTGCAAAAAAAAATGTATGTTCAATTAAGAACTGATGTAATTATCACAGTAAACCAATTCGAGTTGTTTCACAGTTTTTGGCCAATTTGTACAATTAACTTTGAAGGATCAACATGACTTATTAGGACCTTTTGCTTGTGATGTGTTGTGATTATTCTTGCTCTCCCCCAATTTAGGAAGATGGAAATCGCCAGTTAGGTTTGTATAACCAAGAAAACCATGGGTTTGGGCCAAGTTATGACTACCTTGAAAGATCCCTCGCCGCACATTTTTTATTTGTCTCTCTATTATCAACTTCATTCCTTGGTTATGAATCGGATAAAACAATGGGAAGATAAAGATTCCAAGTATACAGGGTGTCGCCTGTTGAACTTGCTACCTTGATAAGCACCCTTCCAGGGCTCTCGAATACTAGGTTAACTAGGCTGCTCAAGTATTATGATGGTTGTGATTGGGGTTGTGTGTTATATTTTGACAATAGTTTTAGCCGCAACAATGGACTTCTTTCGAACCCTAATGCTATATTAGTCAACTAAGAGTGTCTTGGAGTCAGAACTCGCTACCTTGATAAGTGACCAAGTAAACATTTCTCGTTTTTAAATTTTCGTGTAAAAATAAAATGGTATTTTCAATTATGACTCTAATATGTAAAATGTATCTCTTCTCTTCTCACTAGTGTCTATAATATGTCGTATTCTATGATTATATGTTTTCTTCATTTTTGACGTGACTAGCTTCTCGCACTTCGGTAAGATATTGTCCGCTCTGGCGAGGTGGCGAAACGATGCCCGTCGGCCTCACGGTTTTAAAAGGCCTCTTACAAGGTGGAGGGGACCAGTACGCTTATAAGTTGGTTGCAAGTGTCCTTCCCAGGCGATGTGAGACTGCCCCAACATAACCCCCCAACGGACCCGACCGCGAACAGTGGGAGAGTTTGCCGGACGACAGCTTAGTTGAACTTAGGCTACACAGTGAACTTGTAGGTTCATGAATTGTTTTTCATTTTTTTATAACTTATTTCGTCCATGTAGTCGAGTAGACTCTAAAACGCAAATTTTTTTTAAATTTTTTGAAAAAAGTTCATTAAAAATAAACCCCAGTTCCACTAAATTTTCTCATTAGAAAAGAGATAGTGTAGAGTTTAAACACTGGTTGTAGTAGAATCATAACTCAATCCCACATCGTTCATAATCTCATTAGAAAAGAGATAGTGTAAAATTTCAACATTGGTAGTAGCAAAATCGTGAACCCCCACACATTGTTTAAAAACAACCCATAATGTTTGAATATAAGGTGTGATTGAGACATCTAATAATTGCTGAGCTGAGTAGCGTTAGCCGTTGACTTAAGCGAGTGCACCAAGGTGGTTGGATGATGGTAAAGTTGGAAGGTGGGTTCGACGCTTGAACTCTGGGTAGACCAATGAACGTGTTCGTTTTGGCTAGCCCAAGGTTTTTTTTTTACATGTATACAATAAAAAATTAATATTGTGATGACCAAGGATGGATTTTTTTCATGTATAAAACAAATAAATTAATATTGTTATGATCAAGGAATAGACTTTTCCCACCCTTTGGATCTATCCTTGGTGATGATGTGCAACATAAAAATAATAGTTTTTTCTATTTCAATCAATAAAATTTAGTGGGTTTTGGCAAACCAACTAAAAACTCTATCTTTTTTTTTTCTTTCTTTTTTTTTGAATGTTATTTTTTTTTTTAATTTGCCTCTAAAATTTTACATTTTTTGTGTATCTAGTGTAGAATGATCTAAAAATATCATCAACTTATTTTCACTTTTTTTTTAGTTAATTATTTTCCATTTTAATTTTATAACTTATTTGGTCTATGCAATCGAGTAGATGCTAAAATGCAAAGTTTTTAAAAAAAAGTTGAAAAAACTTTAGTAAAAATGAAACCAAAAAAAAAAAAAAAAAATCCAAATACTTACCCTAGTTCCACTAAATTTTCTTTACGAAAAATTACAATTCAATAGTATTTTTAAAAAATAATTACAAATTTTTAAATTTACCACTCTGATCTAATTTTTTTTTTCTACACTTGCATTACTACATACCTTTAAAATAATTCAAAATATATTCCAAGCACAATAAACATTTAAAAGCTTTGACAAGAGAGGATTTGGTGATGGTGGTGGTGGATGGTGGTTACGGGAGAGAAGGAAACATAATTTCATTATAAAATAGATAGTGTAAAGTTTAAACGCTGGTTGTAGAAGAATGGTAAATCCATCCGACATTGTTCTTAATCTCATTAGAATAGAGATAGTATAAAATTTAAACATTGGTAGTAGTAGAATCATAAACTCATCCCACATCATTTAAAAATAACGCATAATATTTGAATATAAGGTGTGATTGAGACATCTAATAATTGCCGAGCTAAGTAGCTTTAGCTTGTAACTCAAGTGAGGGCATCAAAGTGGTTGGAAGATGGTAAAGTTGAAAGATAGATTCGACACTTGAACTCAGGTTGGACCAGTGAACGTGTATGTTCTGGCTAGCCCAAGGTTGCTAAGTTACGTCACTGGACAACCACATTTTCTTTTTAAGATGATCAAAGACGGATGCCCAAAATTTGAAAATCTAAATACACTTTCGCACGTTGGGGATCCGTCCATGGTGATGACTATGCAACATAAAAATGATGGTTTTTCTATTTCAATCAATAAAATTTGGTGGGATTGGCAACTAACTAAAAAAACTATTATTTATTTATTTATTTATTTTTATTTTTATATTTGCATAAAAAATTTTGCATTTTTTTCTATCTAGTGTAGAATGATTTAAAAACATCACCAACAAGATAGAACTCACCCAATGCTGAAACCTTAATTATTCTTGCATGACTCTTTTTTGTGGTAAGTGATATTTACAGTCACCATTTTGGGGGCATTATCATTATAGCGATCCCGGTTTTCCTCTCATGTTTACTGTATTCCGGACTCGGTTCCATTGATAGTTGTTGTTGTCTTTATTTTATTTCCGTCCTTTAACTCTTTGTATTTGAGTTTAGAATTGTCTTGGGCGTGTTTCGAACAGGTTGGTTGAGCTTTTGTCCCAACTCTTGTTGCCCAGATTTTTAGTGATCCGCTCGAGCGGGTCTTCTTGCGCTCGAGCGGAGTTTGCATACCTTCAGTAGTTTGTCCGTCTGCAAAAATACTGCAAGTGTGTTTTTCACGCTCGAGCGGATTTCCTTACGCTTGAGCGGGTATCCTTGCGCTCGAGCGGGTGTTTGATGTCTGTAAAAGTACTGGAAGAGTGTAATCTACGCTCGAGCGGGTTCTTTTTGCGCTCGAGCAGGTGGTGTCTTGTTTTGTGCCTTGGCGCTCGAGCGGGTATTTTTGGCGCTCGAGCGGGTTAAGTTTTTGTATTTGACGCTCGAGCGTCCTATTCTCCGCTCGAGTGGGTCATACGTATATCAGATCTGGACTGTGTTATTTTAAATCACTTTTTACATACTCTCTCTCTCTCTCTGTGTCTTACTTTTCAAAACCTCCATTAGAGAGCTCCTCTCTCTAGATTTCAACTTCTCTCTAAGGTTTGATCTAGTTTGAGTGAATCTCCACCCTTGTCCCTTTGTAAAAAGTGTAGAGCTTGGCTTGGGCTACATTTCCATCAGAAAATCTTGGGTTTTGGAGCATTTCGAAATTCTTCCTCTTCTCCATTTGGTCTCATCTTTTGAGGTAGGGATAACTACTCACTTTTATGATCTTTGACATAAACTTTTGGTCATTTTGATTAAATATTGAAGTTGGGTAATTGTGGGTGTTAGGGTTTCAAAATGTATAAAGAGGGGTTTTGTTCTTTTGGGCCAATACATGTGTATTTTGGGTCTTAAATGGGGTTATTGTTGTTTATTGTTGGTATTTGAGCCTTTGGGTCAATGTTAAGAAAAGAGGGAGAAAAGCCCTAATTTTATGTTATGAATTAATTAGTATAATTAATTTGGGAAAGTTATGGAAATATGAAATTGAGTTGGAAATGATGAAATTGGTTTAAAATAAGGTTGAATGGTGGAGTTGGATTTATAAACCGCTCACTTTTGAAATTGTTGATAATTTATCTGTTAGATGTAATTATTATTTGTTTAAAATAATTGCTTTGGGCTATTGGTGGAGGATAGTCTTGATTGTTGTAAACACTGCATGGTGATTAGGTGAATTAAAACTAATCGGTTGAATATGTCATTGAATATGATGGTTGGAATAATACATTGAATTTGTGTATTGATTGATCGTGTATATGATAATTGTTTATATACATTGTTTTGTGTGAGAGGAGATAGGGGATGTACTCCACGGTTTAGGAGGAGATAGGGGATGGACTCCTAAACCGGATATTATTTGGAAGGAGATAGGGGATGGACTCCATTGATACAGCGAATCTATGTATCATTTGTGAAGTATGGAAGTGTTTTATTATGAGTTGTTATCTTATATGAATTGTGAAGTATGGAAGTGTTTGTTATGAATTTTAATTCATTTGAATTGTTGATATTGGAAAGGTTTTTAACATGAGTCGTAGTCTTATGGGAATTGTTTGGCCAGGTTCTGAGCCATCTTTATAAATCGAAATTGTCAAGTAAAGGAAAATGGAATGAAGCATGGACATATGTGTCATGGTACTGAAATGTGTTATGAGTTGATTTATATGAGTTAAACATTTATCAAATGCTAATATTTTAGTTATTGCTCATATTATGTTTAGTATATCTCTACTGGGCGTTGGCTCACCCTATATGGGACATCATTTTCAGGTTCACGTGATATGCTACCTCCAAGGACGTAGCTTGGGAGGCTTGAGGCTGATAGCTCATTTTTGTTGTTCTCTTTTGTATATTACATGTATATCAAGCCATGGGCTTATTTTGTGTAAAGAGTTAGAACTCTACTTTTGTTGAACCCAAGTGTTGACTTGGAAAGTTGTAAGCCTATAGGGTATTTACTTTTGTTGTCAACATGTAATATCTTTTGTAAGAATACTCTGATGAATGGCATTCTGTTTTACTCTCTTAAGTTTATGGATGTAATGAATGCATGATTTATGGGTTTATTTTGAGGGCGTTACAATCATGAGCTGAAGAATACATGGGAATTGGCCCGTCACTATTGATGGAGAAAACCGAAATTAGAAAAAAAAAAGTGACTTTTTTAGATTTTTTGTTCCCTAATGCAATGCATTGTAAACAAGACAATATATTATAAGGCAATGAGAGAACTGTCATACCTGCTACATTGTTGACAATAACTCTAGTAGTCTTTGACTGAACATCACAAACTTTATGCCTTTTGTGGTAACTCTTTGAGGAGCTCAAGTCCTTGTTACACCGGTGAACTTGGCAAACATGTGGTATGACAAGTTCAGAACGTGTCCCTTTCAAAATTTTGTGTTCATTAAGTCCTTGTTACACCCGTGAGCTTAAATCCATTTCAATAGTAATAAAAAAAATTTCTTTGGAAACAATAAAAGATATGACATTTTGTTTTATAAACTCACCCTTATCTGATACCTCCCTACCCTACTCCTTCTCCCTAGTCACCAACACAGAATCCCAAAACAAACTAGGAAAAATATTGTTTTTTCCCCACCTCTACTACTCTGTTTTTTCCCCTATCCTACCATCACCCATCCACCCTAGGAAACCCATGGGTTTTGATGTGGTTGATTTCAATCAAGAAAGAGTTTCGTTTGGATTTATCCGCAGCCCAGATATGTCATTTCGGGTTTATCACAATCAACATAAACTTCTAAATCAAAATCCATCCTCTAATTTTCTTGATTTCCAAAATGATTTACTAAGATGAGAGCATTTTTAAATTTTTCTATGTGGCTGGCTGGGACAGAGAAAGGGAAGGTAGAGAGGGGATGGTGATTGGTCCTTGTAGGTAGGGAAGACAAAAGATGATTCGATGATGGTGGCAGACGATGACGGCAACTACGGAAGAGAAGGAAACATAATCTCATTAGAAAAAAGATAGTGTAAAGTTTAAATATTGGTAGTAGTAGAATCGTAAATCTATCCCACATCGTTCATAATCTAATTAGAAAAGAGATAGTGTAAAGTTTAAATATTGGTAGTAGTATAACCGTAAACTTATCCCACATCGTTTAAAAACAACGCATAATGTTTGAATATAAGGGGTGATTGAGACATCTAATAATTGCCGAGCTAAGTAGCGTTAGCTTATGACTCAAGCGAGGGCACCAAAGTGGTTGGATGATGGTAAAGTTGATAGATGGCTTCAACGCTTGAACTCAGGCTAGACCAGCGAACCTGTAGGTTCTAGCTAGCTAAGTTGAACTCAGGCTAAAACGATTAAACCACTAGGTTCTAGCTAGCTTAGTTGAACTCAGGCTAGATTGAGTAAACCTCTAGGTTCAAGCTAGCTTAGTTGAACCCTGTAGGTTGTGGCCAGCTTAGTTGAACTCAGGCTAGACCAGTGAACCTGTGAGTTGTGCCCAGCTTAGTTGAACTTAGGCTAGACAGTGAACCTGTAGGTTCTCTGGCTATAGCTTTAGTTTAAGTCATTGGACAACCACCCTTTTTTTTTTTTTTCTTTTTTTTTTGTAATAGAAAATAAAAAAAATAATATTGTGATTATCAAGGACGGACTTTTATTTTTCATGTATAAAATAAATAAATTAGTATTGTTATGATCATGGATGGATCTTGAAAATTTGAAAATCTAAATATTCTGTCGCACCCTGTGGATTGGTCCTTGGTGATGATTACAAAACATAAAATTGATGATTTTTTCTATTTCAATCGATAACATTTGGTGGGTTTGGCAACTAACCAAAAAAACTCATTACTGCAACTCTTCAATTTTTAAGCATTTACCCTCGCCACTCTGTTCAGTGTCTGCGTATGACTGTAGAAGATCCATGGTGACGTGGTTGGAGCTCAGAGAGAGAGAGAGAGATAGTCATGAACGAACTTTGCTTGTTCAATCCCCAAAAAAAACACTCTCCTTTGGTTTAACTTATATTTTAAAAAATAAGTTATTGAAAAAAAAATTTTGAAAATTAAAAATTTGTTTGGTTATAAATTTTAAAAATAATTTTGAGCTGATTTATAATTTATTTATTTATTTTTTTAGTTGAATAGATGAATGTAAGAGAAAATTTGATTAATTGATGTGTAAAATGTGAGAGAATGAATAGATGAGAGGGAAAACAATGGATAATTGATTTATTAATAATAAAAGATAAAAAATAAAATAAAAAGAAGGATAGAAAAGAGAGAAAATTGAGTATTGAGTTTTGAGTTGTATTTTAAAAATTTATTAACCAAATTTTATTTTATTTTTTTATCCAAATCATGTTTAGGAATAGATTATTTTAATTGACTTTTTAATTTTTTTTGATTATTTTAATCTGGTTTAAATTTTGGATGATAAGTTTTTTTTTTTTTTTTTTAGTTAATTTGATTGCTGTGAAAGAAAAAAATAATAATTATAATTAAATGTAATATTTTATCTTATTTATTATTTTAATATATTTTATTTTTCTTAACTATTTTAACCTCCAACCCAACTTTCTAAACATCACTATGCGATCCCAAAAAAAATATTTGCATGTCCTTCTTCTATTTTTTTCTAGATGAATAAAAAATAAATTTAAAAAATTATAAATCAGTTCGATTCAAACCAAATCATGACTTGATTTGATTTTTTCAATATACAATTGGATTTTATTTTTAAAATAGATGAATTATATTTTACAATTCAATTCATGGATTTGTTGTTATATGTGGGGATATATTTTCTGAGTACCAACACGTGGCAAGGTGACGCCGACGTGTCAGCCGAGGTGCCACGTGTCTTGGTCATAACGCCGAGGTGATCTCGGCAAGGCCGAGGTTATCTGCGAAGATATCAGAATCCGAGATAAGCGGATAAGGGACAAGAGTCCAAGAATGAGGAAAGACTTCAAGATGAATAAGGATAATGTTCTTAGGGAGTCCATCTTTATCTCTTGAGAAGTCCAAAGTAAGCACTGAATGGGAGTCCATAGAAGTCAGGCTTCTATCGGGACTAGGATTGAGTTAACTATAAAAGAGAGGCACCCCCGTGGGTCTAAGGTAAGCAATTTAGATTCTGAACAGTGAGTTTAGCACCATTGATTATCTTTGAGAGATATACTGACTTGATCGTCGGAGTGCCCCGGGTGGACGAACCACCGCCGGAATCTTCTCTTTCTGTTGCAGGTTAGCCAGGTGTCATCTATTCTGCCAGTTCTCTCCAGCTGATCACTAAGTTGGCAGTGTGGTTGGAAAATCACCCACACATTATAGTTCTGATTTAGAGCTAAAGCAAGCCTAAATTTATTGATAAATTATGAAATCTAAATTTAAGTTAGATTTCTTGAATAGTTAGTGTTAAATTCATGTATTTTAAATCTATAACTATCCAAACAGACACATTCGTATTAGTTTTTCTCTTGTATCAAGTTGATGATTTGATTATATCAATTTTATAATTGAATTTTTCATATCGTGTTAATTTAGTCAAAATAATGTCACTTTAGTAATGTGACTAAAATTAAGAGGGAAAATGATAGATTAACATCCAATATAAAATGACAAATTATTTTGGGAGCTTTTTTAGTAAATCCATTATTTAAGAGTGTTGTTCCATAAAACCCATAGTGTTTTATAATATTCCATTAGGTCCATTTCATACAGAAAGACCAAAACATCCCTGAACAAAACACGCGCCTTTCTCTCTCTCTTTGAATCTCATAACCGTCTCTCTTACCCTCTCTATTCTTGCGCAGGAAATAACGCACAGTACCTTTACAGTCCAGAAATCGAAACCCATATTCCACATCGCCTCAACTCCCACAAAACTGTATTCCTTCCATCGTAGCATCGGCACATCATCTCATTGATCTTCTCCTTCGTCCCTACGCCGAGAAGACTGTCTTCGTTCCATTGTCACATCGTGTGAACATCTTCTGCGTCGTTCATACGCCCGGAATACTGTATACGTTCCTTCATCGCATCGTCCCTTCGTGCGAACATCTTTTTCGTCGAAATGGGCACAAAACGTAAGCATTCTACTCATTCGTGTATTTAAACCCTAATCCTGTTTATCAACAACCATTATTCTGAACTTTGACAAATATCCCCTTTTCGTATGCGTACAATATATAGGAGTCCATATTGTTTATACCCTAACATTTATTCTGAACCCCTCCATGATAATCCTTAATTATATTGATCTTTGCAGTAAAAAACATTACAGTTGCATTACATTGTGTTCACAACTGTGAACATTCCAAAATGTTTTTGTTGTAGTCGTTGTTATTGCAATATGTGAACATTCACATTGATTGAAAATGGTTTGATAATCAAATTATTGTAGATGTTATATGGTTGTTGTTCAATGGTGTGAACATTCACACGGTTTCAAAATGTTTTGGCCAATTCTGTTTTGTTGTAGTTGATTAAAAATGTGAACATTCACATTGAGTTAAAAATGTTTGGGTAATCAGGTAGTTATGGTGTTGTTGTTTTATGATGTGAACATTCTTGTGGATTGCAAAATATTTGGCCAATTCTGTTGTTGTTATTGTTGATGAAAGATGTGAACACTCACATTGCCTGCAAATTTTAGGAGAATCAAACAATCTTGGTCCTTTTGTTATTGGCTGTGAACATTCACATTGCCTGATAATTTTAGGAGAGTCATATATTACTGGTCCTGTTGTTCTATGCTATCAACATTCACATTGCCGGGAAAATTTAGTAGAGTCAGATATTGTTCGTGCTGTTGTTCTAGGCTGTGAACATTCACATTGCCTGAACATTTTAGATCAATCAGATGTTGTTGGTGCGTTCGCTCTAGGCTGTGAACATTGGCATTTCCTAAACATTTTAGGAGAGTCAAATATTATTGGTGCTGTTGTTTTAGACTGTGAACAATCACATTGCCTCAACATTTTAGTACAATCAGATATTGTTGGTGATTTTGGTCTAGGCTGTGAACATTCACATTGCCTGAACATTTTAGTAGATTTTAGGACAATCAGATATTATTGTTACTGTTATTCTACGCTGTGAACATTCACATGGATTGCAAACATTAGGCCATTGACTAGGGATATTTAGATTTTTTCCCCCTATTGTGAATGTTTGCCTTGTTCATATTATTGATTGTTAATGGTGATCCAATAAGTTGATCCGTCATTTTATATGTTCGTGTTAACATGCACATGTTCTTCAATGGTGTTCATGGTTGTATAAAAATACATTGTTTTCCACACAGTGACATAATATGCACATTGTGTTTGTGCTGACACAATCAACATGATGTGAATGTTCACAACCAGACACAAACTCTGGGCATTCACACCCACGCACACAACTGTGAACATGCACATCAGTCGAAAAGCTGTGAATGTTCACATCTGTTCCACTACGCTAATCACATGAGCGTGGACTTAATTTTTTTAAACTGCTCCATTTTGCAGATGTTGCACACAAGAAAACAACAAAGAGGAAGAGAGATGAGTACCATGTGAAGGAAGAAACCCCAAAAACAAATCCTAGCACCAATGTGGACATGAGAAATGTGAACTACAGATCCAATATGACCGGACTGGTCAAATTCATGAAAACCACCAAGTTCACACAAGCACAGCTGCAGTGCCTTCAACAAACACCTTTTTGGAATTTGCTTGATGCATTAAGAAACAATCAGATTGACCTGGACATAAGCATGAAGTATGATGACGTCGTTGTGCATGTACTACAAATGTACAAAGCTTCAAAGGATGCGTTCTACATTGGGGAGAAGAAGATGAGCATACACAACAGCGACATCAAGCTGATTTTCAGTGTGGACTGTGGCAGCAAGCCGATGGACATATCGTACGGTGCGAAACCAAAGACTGGCATTGTAAACAAAATATGCAAAAATGTCAGCCGGTTGACTTCAAAATGGATACGCACCCTTTTGACCGAGGCGTTGAAAGGCAAAAAGAAAGCTAACAACGAAGAAGTTGCCCGACTAGTGTGCATGTATGCTTGCCAAAAGCTTTTTTTCACAACAAGTGGAGAGACGATAGGATGGGGCTACTACACACATATGGTCCCATTGGAAACCATGCGAGAATATGATTGGGCCAAGCAAATTAGAACAACGTTGACATCGTCTATTTCCCAAAATGACAAAAATCCAGCAAAAGTCACCGGCTGTGTCATGTTATTGATGGTAAGTACCCATGTTGTCAAATAATAACATTCGCATGTCCTTCAGTGTTGTGCATCTAAGCCAACTGTGAACATTCATATATGTACCATTGATGTGAATGTCCATAGGCAATTACCTTTGACAGATGTGAATGTCCACATCTGAATCACTGATGTGAATGTTCACATTCACTCATACTATACTGCTGTGAATGTTCAAAACAGTTCCACATATGTGAATGTTCACAACACTGCCACTTCACTTATGTTTCACAGATGTGAATGTTCACATCTGAACCAGTGATGTGAATGTTCACATGCACTCATAATCTACTACTGTGAATGTTCACAACACTGCCACTTCACCTATGTTTCACAGATGTGAATGTTCACATCTGAACCAGTGATGTGAATGTTCACATGCACTCATAACATACTACTGTGAATGTTCACAACACTGCCACTTCACCTACGTTTCACAGATGTGAATGTTCACATCTGAACCAGTGATGTGAATGTTCACATTCACTCATTACATACTACTGTGAATGTTCACATCTACTCACATCCACTCATGACATTACTATGCAATTCCTAAATAACACTGTGTTTGTTGTTTTACTGAAGTATTGGTTGTGTGAGCACACAACCATCCTACAACCTCACAAACCCAATGCTTTTCCACGCTGTGTGAAGTGGGATCTGACTGCTTTACAGAAGAAGATGAAAACCACCTCTTTAGCAGATTTGGGTTTTAATGAGGTAGGGCCTTCAACTGCTGATCAAAACATTCACATTATAACACCACCCAAATATATACGTTACATAACCTGTTTTTTTCATTGTCAGGTTAATGCCGGCGAACTCTTTGCAATCCCAACAGAAATACAAAAGTTCAAGCATAAAACATTGAAGGTGGAGCCTGAAATTTTTGAACCAGGCACAACATCTCCCAACCCCTTTGACATCAAGGATGAACAACACAATGGCAGCAACTCCGACTTTTCTGGGGATGGGGTTGAGCAACAGGACAGTGATGAGGACATTCACATTCCATTTAGCAGCCAACATTATGACACAGCTATTGTAATACCAAACACAAACCAACCTGATTTGATTGACATGCTTATCAAAGAAAATCGGAAGGCCTGGGGCGTCATAAGGCAATGGGAAGCGAAGTACAAACACCTTCAATTTTCATGGGAGTTAAGGGCAAGAGTCATAGCTGATCTTGAACATAAATTGTTCAACCAGTCCAGCCCACCCAACATAAATACCGAAATACAAAAGTGCATGCAGCAGAAGGATGAAGAAATCAAACGCTTAACGCAGCTGGTCATCGACTTGGAATGCGATAAAACAATTCTTCAAGATCTTTACGATGACCAGTCAGTCCACATTGTCACACAGGCTGTGGCAGAAAAGCAACCCCCTAGCCCAATGCAACACAATATCAGCCCACTTTCTAGGGTCAAGCGTATAAAGGAAAAAGATTGCAAAGAACATCGCTTGCCTGAATTCCAGTACCCAGACTTACCGGGCCAAAGCAACCCCATCCAGTCGAAATGGTTGAAGATGTGGAGAAACACCCACCAGCGAAGCAGCTAAAAAAATTGTCCTTGACCAACAAGTTCAAAGTGTGGAGCAAGATGTCCAAACAAGACAAACAAAAGGTCCAAGCTTTACAAAAAAGTGGAGGCGATGAGTAAGTGACTCTGCAAACATCTAACATTAACATTCACATTCCGTAATTGTCTATAATCATCACCGTGTTAAATTTTCTGGGTTTGTTCAGATCTGTGCAATGTAAATATTCACATTGGTTTGTTTATAATGCACAGGCTGCTGGTGTGGAAAGGAGATTCAAAGGCTACACATGTGTATTTTGATGACATTGTTAACCTTATCAAGGAGGAATCAATACACAGCAATGTATGCCAGTACAAACATAATTAGCTCTTCATGCATATGCACACACAGACACAGACACACTCACAGCCACAAATCTATATAATATGACCCCATGTTTGTGCAGCTCATAGATGCATATGCTGAACTGTTGCATGAACAACAAGAGGTGGTCAACCCAACTTCGGATGAAGCGGCATTCATCTTCACAAGCATGTGTTTGGTAATCTATCATTCCATTATTTGTAATGTGAATGTGGAACTTCACAGTCCATTACTTATTTGTACTGTGAATGTGAAACTTCAAAGACCATTAATTATTTGTCCAATGTGTACAGAAAGTGATACGAGAGTACCATCCTCGCAAAAGGAGTAAACACATTGATGCACATGTCAAGAACTACCAAGGAGAGAGATACCTACTATTCCCATTGCATCATGAGTACCACTGGACGATAGTTGTGTATGATGCTCAAGACAATTTGTGGAGGCATTACAACTCATTGCGCCCAAGAACAGGAATACATGACCCGCATATCGACCAAGCACAGGAAGTTGTAAGTGGCTATTTTTGAACACAAATATACTGCTGTGAATGTTCAAAACAGTTCCACAGATGTGAATGTTCACAACACTGCCACTTCACCTATATTTCACAGATGTGAATTTTCACATCTGAACCAGTGATGTGAATGTTCACATTCAGTCATTACATACTACTGTGAATGTTCACATCTACATGACTGTACACACACTAATTTTTGTTGGTGCCTAATTTGAAATTCCATACACAGAGGAAGTACATTGAGCATGTTGTGAGCGTTATTGGCGAGTCATCACCCCTACACACTAAGCTAGCAGGCCAAAATCCAGCACAACCAATCAACAGTGTGGATGTCTGTCCTTAGCAACGCGCCGACTCGTAATCCTCACTACATTTTTTACAAACCCTCCATAACAATTATGCAAATATTCATGTCAACTGCTAATCAAAACCATTTCTTTTTTACAGAGTGGACTGTGGACCTGCGGTATGTTACATCATGTGGGCGCACATATTCCATGAAGAAGTTGTGGGCAGCCTCACTAGTTCAGAATGGTGTGGACTACGAGATTTGTTAGTGCATAGTTTTTTGAATCATAAGAAATCAGAGCTTCATTAAAACCTATAGGTGGGGGGTGTCCACCTACAAACTAAGCAAGACTCGATATGAATGTTAATATGGAATGCGTTAACATTTTGACACAACAACTGATTGTAAAACATTGATACAACATCTGTTAATGGGAAAAAGCCAGCTGGGAATTTTGAACTACTTTTGGTGTTGTTATGCTTTACAGATGTGAATGTTCACATTCACTTACGATATCCATACTGCTGTGTTGTTATGAGTGTAATTCATGCGAATGTTTGAACCTGAGTGTTCTATAATACACATACTTTGTGCAGGAGTGTACACTTGGTCTACATGACATAATTACGGATCACTTACACAGGTGTGAACATTCACATCTGTTCTTGCTCATAACAGTTGTAAATGTCATTCATGTCTGCCATATGTGAACATTCAATTATGACATTCATATGCACTAATGTTTACAGATGTGAATGTTTACAATTGCAACACTGCTCTGAATGTACATAGTCACTTATGACATTCGTAATGCTGTGTTGTGATGAGCATAATTTTTGCACTAATGTCTGCCAAATGTGAACATTCACTTATGATATTCATATGCACTAATGTTTGAAAGATGTGAATGTTCACAGTTGCAACACTGATGTGAATGTTCATACTAACTTATGCTAACAACTTATATTCATGTCAACATTGACAACAAGAAGGTAAAGAAGTTCAACCCATGTGCAAGTTTTGACATAATATGATTCGTTTACGTAAATGTGAATATTCACATCATAACTTCTGATTATGTGAATGGCAACAACGATGTCATGAATATTTAGATCTTATGAGTTGATGATGTGAATGTTTACATTGATGTAAACATTCATGTCATCTACTTCATTACTGTTAACAGTAACAACAATGTGAACATTCCTAGCACAGAAATGTTTGACAGATCAACAATGTGAACATTCACATTATGTGATTATATTACACCAGTGTTAATGTTAACATCATGCATTCATCCAAAACACAACCAACATAAATGTCAGATTGGTACCTTAAAAAAGTGAAAATAAAACACAAATCAAATACTAATGCATTATAATGTTTGCCAACGCAACGTAATCTTATTGCAACCCAATGTTTGCCAACACAACACAATCTTATTTCAAAAATGAATATAAGAATCCAATGTAAAATACAATGTTGAAATGAAAAAAAGGTACATCCTATATTGGCACCGTGCATGACTTCCGATTATGACTCCCCAACTTATCACATCTCCCGCACCTTATTTGCTTCAATTTCTCACCCCTTGATGGGATCCTATTTTTCTTCGGCCTTCCGGGTGGTCTTTTCACAGTTGGCGGGTATATAGTGAAGTCCGTGGGATCAAAAGGCGGCTTCTCCACCGATGGTATAGGGAATATGGCTCCCGAATAGGCTGCACGATATGTCTCTACATGAAAGTAATGTTCCACACAATCATTGAGATTGTAGCGGCTCTTCTGAATGGCAATAACAGCATGGTCACATGGGAATCCGTTGATTTGCCATTTGAAGCAAGAACATGTACGCCTCGAAACATCAACTGTAACAGATGGTATCGAATGAACTTCAAACACATCCTCATTGGCTTTGCTAACTTGCCAAGCCCTGCTGTCATTGAACGAATCCATAAGCCTTGTTTCAAATTTCGGACAAATAATCTCGTTCCATCTGTTTGCTTGGTCACGCCTTGCAGACATTTGCCGCATCAACTGAGTACGAATTGTGTCCACCATTTGAGTGATAGGAAGATTATGTGCTTCTTTAATCCAGTTATTGAATGACTCTGCCGCATTGGATGTCATCTCCCCATAACGCATGCCCCTGCACAATATCACAAACATTGTACAATACGGAATTTAAGAGGTCTGACCATTAACGTTAACAGACGTGAACATTCATAGTACTGACATTAGAATACAGTGATGTGAACATTCATAGTACTGACTGTTTACATCTGCTACCAGTTTATAATAATGTGAATGTTCACATCATATGCTTATTATGTTGTCAACTTAAACGATGGACAATATGTGAATGTTAACAACAACAACAAAATATGACACGTGTCAACATTCAAATCTGTAATACATTGCACGTCTATTTGACAACTTAACAGATGTGAACATTCACATCAGTCATCATTAGCAGATGTGAACATTCACATCATTTACATTGAACATGAAACACAATTTGAAGATTGTTACCATTCTAAAATTCACAAAAATGTTAGGAAACTATTATTACCTGAAGTATGAATTTGCCCAATGCTCAGGTGCCAAGTCCTTGAAAAAATTATGAGCTCGTTGTTTACCCTCCTCTTTTAATTTTGCAAGCTTTTCATGGAACCCTACCACAGTTGGCTCGTACGCACAGTCACCCAAACTACTTACTAGGTGATCCCTGAATCCATTATCAATTCCTTTCATCCGGTCTCTTAAATTGCTCTTCAAGTGTTGTAAGCAATAACCGTGATGAGCCGATGGGAACACCTTTGGCACAGCTTCTAACAGACCAAGATTACGATCCGAAATGAAAGTAATATGGCGTTTACCATCAACAACCTTCCCAAGTTCATGCAAGAACCACGACCAATTCGCCGTGGTCTCTGAATCAACAATCGCAAAGGCAACAGGAAACAAACCTACAACACAACACCAATACACAACTGTTCACAATATTCCAAAGTGCATAGAAAACAGTATAAACGAAACAGGTCATGTGAATGTTCATATCTACATTGCCCTATTTACTATTGTTATTTTTGGATTCTAGTTCGTAAACATCAACAATGTGAACATTCACATTAACGACCATTAATAATTCATTGTTGATTGTTGAGTCACTGACAATGTTAACATTCACAGTACTGTTCATTAATGGATCAACTAACATTAGTATACACTAATGTGAATATTCACATTAGTGTGTAATAATGTGAATGTTCACATGACTGTCATTAGCATACACAGATGTAAACCTTCACATCAGTGCATACTAATGTCAATCTTCACATTACTTATAATTTACCAATCACTCTTTTGTCCAGCCAATGCTGCTCACAGTGAATATTGACATGAATAGACAGCTAAAAAAAAATACTAACCATTGTTTCCGTCTTTCGCCGTTGCCGCAAGTAGCTGACCTTTGTACTTTCCTTTGAGGAATGTTCCATCCAGGAATAATAAAGGCCGACAAGCATTGAACCCAGAAATACACGTAGCGAATGACATAAAGAAGCGACAAAACCGTTGACTACTCGCATCATAGTCAATATTGACATAACTCCCTGGATTGTACCGCATCACAGCATCCGAATACCACCGCAGCTGGTCAAATGATAACGAGTGCTCTCCATGAATAGCAGCCTTTGCTTTCTCCACACCCAACCATACGACATGGTAACTAACATCTAGCCCATAATCCCTCTTCAAAATAGTCACCACATCACACGGCCGAGTCAACGGCTTGTCCCTCACAATTTCGGATATGGTACTCGACACCAAATCCGAACTAACTCGCGGATTCTTCGATGTTCGGACATCCGTACCACAAGTATGCACGTCACTAAAACTCTTGATGTAGAAAAAATCATTTGCTCGTTGTGCTCTACAATGTATAGCCCACAAGCAGCCCCTCTCCTCCCGCATCGCGCACACAGCAGTAACTCTTGTTGTCTCGTTCTTCACGTATGTAAACTGAAACCCACATTGGATGGCATACTTACACAAAACGTCACGAAATTCTTGTGCACCTCCAATAAACCGTTGTCCCACATGCGTAATACCATTTGCGCAAGGGGCTGACAACAACACCTTCTCCTTATGGTGGCAAAATCTCCGTAGTGCATCAACTTCTTCCTCAACCCCCATACGCACCAATCCCAAACTACTTGACTGACCAATATCACTTTTCAACTCAACCACAACTTCTACATGTTGTACCCCCATTGATTTAGCAAGCAGTAACATGTTCTGAAATTCTTCCTCATTCTCCAAATCACACATATTAATCCCAGGTAATTTACAAAACAATGAAATAGAACCAGCAGACAACTCCCCCCATTTTTCACACAAACAGTCCACCAAACGCGAATAACACAATGCACGGGCAGCATTTATTACAGTGGTACTGCAACCATATGTACACACTAACATCATGAAGCTATCCATCTCCTGTAAAAAGAAAACAATACAACAATTAACAATAATCCAAACCGATATGAATATTCACATTGCGCGAAAATTAGCAGCATACAAGTACAGTTCAAGTGTTAAATTCAACAACCATCATTAAACAAGATGTGAATATTCACACCCACACAAAAGCCTCATTAAGCAAACATCAAAGTAAAAGTGAAAACATCCACATTCTTCACATGATATGAACACGATGTAAACATTTACATTGACACATACTCTGAATTATAGAAGATCGACATTCATCACTAATCTCATGACCTCCCCTCCAAAGGACCACGATGTACACATTCACATTGATCCATATACTCTCAATTATATCACTCACACAGAGCCTCATTAAACAAAACTTAAAGTAAAATGCAAACATCGACATCCTTCGCGTAATACTAACACGATGTAAACATTCATATTGTTCCACATACTATGAATTATAGAGGATGCACATTCATCACTAATCTGATGACCTCCCCTCCACATGACCACGATGTAAACATTCACATTGATTTATATACTCACAATTATATCACTCAGACAGAGCCTCATTAAATTAACATCAAAGTAAAATGCAAACATCCACATGCTTCACGTAATACTAACATGATGTAAACATTCACATTGTTCAATATACTCTGAATTACATCACTCACACAGGGCCTCATTATACATACATCAAAGTAAAAGGAATATTATAACATTCAACATATATCTGAATGACCTCCCCTCCAATGACCACGTATGATGGATGTTATTGAAAAAACAGAGCATCCAAAAATATCAATCCAAGAACAAAGGATCTGATCCATCCTACAAATCAAAACAAAAATTGAACATCTATTCATAACTACAATGATACTAACCTTAATCATCCAATCCAACAGTCGTCCAAAACTCAAAAAAAACTGCTTCGATGCAGTTATACTCCAGAAAATGACAGAACCGAACACCTTCAACTTCGTCCTCTTCACTTGAAAATCGCCATACCAGACTAGAACAGCAACAATCAAACCCTAGGACATCAACGCCTCAGAACGATAGAACGACAGCATGCAAGGTAGAAACGTAACGATTTGAATTAGAAATATAGAAACTGCCAAAACTGAATACCAAAATCACAGGAAGGTGTGTTACGTATTAACACAGTGTATATATATATATATAAGGGCATAATAGTCCACGTATAAATATCAAATTTAAAAACTGGACTTTATGGAATAAGAAAAAAACTATATGGGACTCATTGGGATATAATTTTTCTTTGTGGACTTATTGGGATAAAATATCTCTAAATGGGATTTATCAATAAATTTCCCAATTATTTTTAAATGGACTATTTTACTTTTCACTTCTAATTAATTTATTATATTACAAAAAAATTAAAAATAAAATTCATACAAGGAAAATTTACCCATAAATCCTAGTTTCTGAAAAGTTGAACCATTTAGTCCTAAAAGTTTTCTTATGCTCCATTTAATCCCATTTTATACATCATCATGATGTTCATGATGTAAATGAATCTGATGTTTCATTCTAAAGTTCAAAATTTATTGAAATCTGATGAACATTAGATGTTTGAAATCTAATGTTTGAACATTCATCCTATAATTTTAAACATTATTGAAATCTGATGAATATTAGATGTTTGAAATATAATGTTTGAAACATTAATCTGATGTTTGAAACATTGTAATGGGACCTTTCAGTCTATAAGAAAACTTTTAGGACTAAACAGTGTATAAGTTATTAATTTGGGATTTATTGGTGCATCCCCCTTGATACAACTAAAATTATAGTGATCAAATTGACACAATAAATAAATTATAGAAATTACAGATATATAATTTGATAAAAAAATGTTCAAAGAAAATTGGGGCCAAAGGAAGCTAGAATGTGCAAAATTTTGGAAATATGCAAATTCAAAGTCTTACTCCATAAACATCAGAGGCAAGAACACATCGGGGGTATATGAGCTGCATTTTTTGGCTAGAAAAGCATGGTCAGATTCAATGATAAGTTTTGTGGGATTGTCTAAGTGGTCTATTTTGATAATTGTTTGTTCAAACAAATTTAAAAATATAAGTTCCCAAAAAAATTTAAAAATATAAAATATTCAAGATAAAATCAAGTTTTGAAATATGATTTAGGCCAATTGATGAATTCAAAACTCCATCAACCTCTTCTACTTGCTTCTTGTGTTGTGTATTTAATCTATATATTATAAATTACATCCAGAGTCAATAACATAGATAAATATATGAATCTCTTTCACTTTTTTTTAGTCAACGCGAGATTCTTTATGTTGATAAGTACTAACTCGATAATGTCCATTACTCTCACTAACTCATCATTGATGAACTATGTAATAAGTCATGAGTCTCAAATAAATAGTAAATAACAAATATTAAAATACACCAACAATAATCAATTATATTTATTCTTTAAGCCCATGTGTGTGAATTATTCAAATAAATATGAGATTATAAATTTAATAATCACAATCGCACGGTTTGCATCATATTTATTTTGTAATGCATTCTCAAATTTTTGTGACTCATTTCTATGAAAAATTGGATAAATACAATTTTGACTTAGAAAATAAATGAAGCTTATCAAAATAATTCACGTGATCCTGCACAATATCGAATTGGATGGTTGAATTCATTTTAGAAATGGTCAAGCCTGTCCTAAAAGAAAAGTGTTATATAAATTAATAAATTTTATAAATATTTGTATTAACTAATGTAAAATGTTACATTAGGATCCACTTCATTAATATGTCATCAATTAGTCGAATTTTTTTTATAAAATTTATTAATTTGTTTAATATCACTCTTTTAAAAATGGAGAGAAGTCAATCATATCTATCTACTTATTTCGATTATTTCAGTCGGGTTTCAGCTGGGTATGGACTTGAGAACACAGTCTCATCTTTAAGGATGTGCTATATTAACACTTTTTGTAAATCAAAGGTTTACATATTCTCTACCCATTAATCCAGTGAATAATGAATAACTTCACATCAGTGAATATTAGAAAAATTATTTTTAAATTAGTTATAAATTTAAGGGTAAATTAAAAATATACCCCTTGAGGGTTGCTTAAAGTACAGATTGTCCCCTGTGATTTGAAAAATTACAAATACCTCATTGTTAGTATTTTTTATTTAACAGAATTAACGAAAAAAAAAAATCATAAGTGCACTCCTATATAATAATAAAATTACCTAAATTATTAATTGAAACGTATTTCTAACATCATTAAAAACTGTTAATTGACTTGATGATTTATTAATAAAAGAGGCGATTTGTTATGAAATTAGAAACCTCAGGGGGTGGAATGTAATTTCCAAAATCACAGGGGACGATTCGTATTTTAATCAAACATCAGGGGTGTATTTGTAATTTACCTTAAATTTTATAAACATTAAAAAATAAAATTATAAAGATCTTTATGAATTTGTAATTAATTTTTGAAGATACAATCCCTTAACTTTTTTTTTGAATTTAATATTGTGTTTATAAATAGGTGAATAAGGCCTTGTATGGGATGTGAGTTTTTTGGCTTAAAAAAATTTAATATTTGGGTTGCACCCAAAAAAAAAAAATTGAAAAAAGTTAGAGAGTCTTTATACCAATTTAAAAAGACCAAACTATTCTGATGAATGCATATGTGTTTATCTTTGGAAAAGTAAAACGAAAATTTTTAGCAAAATACAAAAATATTATATATAAACCAACAAATGCATACTATGTAGCTCTGAAATTCCGTTTCATTGTATACATCTGAACATTAAGTGCAATGAATCTGACACATTGCTTTTCCAGGCAAGAGAACTCATGCTTGTAGATGCACTGTGAAAAACAAATGATTATTTTGGATTTGCAACAAGCATTCAGGATCCGGCTGAATACTGGAAGGTTTGATGATCTTTTAATATAAAAAAAACCCTCCAATTTGATATGGTTGGGTCGTATTTCTTAAGCTATTATCTAATCCATTTGCTAAAAATTGTAGCTAGACGACTCGACAATAAAAAAAATTGAAACTTCTTCCAACCAAGAGCTCAAGGAGTCTACAGATCTGATCTTGTAGATTCGGAGAAGGGATCTGTACCGTGTATGTGAATACTTAACATGAGAGGAAATTTAATTCAAAAGCTTGTTATATGCATACTTTAATTATTTTGATAAATTTGTGTAATGAGTTTGCTGTTCCTAAGGAAAAGCTTGAGCACTTTAAAAACGTCACTCCCCAAGACATCATTTGTTCTTAGATCCTTTTAAATCTTGTTCTAATAAATATGTGTATTTTTGCCTAGAGAAATAGAATCGCTTACAATTAATTTTTTTCCAAGCTTCAAACATATTGTAAAACTCACTTTCCCCAGCAACGAAACAATTGCTTTCTGTACTCAGTCAATAGTAACCAACATAAACTTCTCAATCAAAATCCATCCTCTATTTTTGTTGATTTCCAAAATGATTTACTAAGATGAGAGCATTTTTAAATTTTTCTATGTGGCTGGCTAGGACAGAGAAAGGGAAGGGAGAGAGGGGATGGTGGTTGGTCCTTGTAGGTGGGGAAGACAAAAGACGGTTCGGTGATGGTGGCGGACGATGGCGGCTACTACGGAAGAGAAGCAAACATAATCTCATTAGAAAAAAGATAGTGTAAAGTTTAAATATTGGTAGTAGTAGAATCGTAAATCTATCCCACATTGTTCATAATCTAATTAGAAAAGAGATAGTGTAAATTTTAAATATTGGTAGTAGTATAATCGTAAACTTATCCCACATCGTTTAAAAACAACGCATAATGTTTGAATATAAGGGGTGATTGAGACATCTAATAATTGCCGAGCTAAGTAGCGTTAGCTTATGACTCAGGCGAGGGCACCAAAGTGGTTGGATGATGGTAAAGTTGATAGATGGCTTCAACGCTTGAACTCAGGCTAGACCAGCGAACTTGTAGGTTCTAGCTAGCTTAGTTGAACTCAGGCTAAAACGATTAAACCACTAGGTTCTAGCTAGCTTGGTTGAACTCAGGCTAGACCGAGTAAACCTCTAGGTTCTAGCTAGCTTAGTTGAACCCTATCGGTTGTGGCCAGCTTAGTTGAACTCAGGCTAGACCAGTGAACCTGTGAGTTGTGCCTAGCTTAGTTGAACTTAGGCTAGATAGTGAACCTGTAGGTTCTCTGGCTATAGCTTTAGTTTAAGTCATTGGACAATCACTTTTTTTTTTTTTTTTTTTTTTGTAATAGAAAATAAAAAAAATAATATTGTGATTATCAAGGATGGACTTTTATTTTTCATGTATATAATAAATAAATTAGTATTGTTATGATCATGGATGGATCTTGAAAATTTGAAAATCTAAATATTCTTTCGCACCCTGTGGATCGGTCCTTGGTGATGATTACAAAACATAAAATTGATTTTTTTTCTATTTCAATCAATAACATTTGGTGGGTTTGGCAACTAACCAAAAAAACTCTTTTTTTTTTCTTTTGAATATTATATTTTTTAAATTTGTGTCAAAGATTTTACATTTTTTGGGTGTCTAGTGTAGAATGATCTAAAAACATCACCAACTTATTTTCACTTTTATTTTTATTGAATTGTTTTTCATTTTTTTATAACTTATTTGGTCCATGTAGTCGAGTAGACTCTAAAACGCAAAGTTTTTTTAAATTTTTTGAAAAAAGTTCATAAAAAATGAACCCCAGTTCCACTAAATTTTCTCATTAGAAAAGAGATAGTGTAGAGTTTAAACACTGGTTGTAGTAGAATCATAACTCAATCCCACATCGTTCATAATCTCTTTAGAAAAGAGATAGTGTAAAATATCAACATTGGTAGTAGCAAAATCATGAACCCCTCGCACATTGTTTAAAAACAACCCATATGTTTGAATATAAGGTGTGATTGAGACATCTAATAATTGCCGAGCTGAGTAGCGTTAGTTGGTGACTTAAGCGAGTGCACCAAGGTGGTTGGATGATGGTAAAGTTAAATGGTGGGTTCGACGCTTGAACTCTGGGTAGACCAGTGAACGTGTTCGTTCTGGCTAGCCCAAGTGTTTTTTTTTTTACATGTATACAATAAAAAATTAATATTGTGATGACCAAGGATGGATTTTTTTCGTGTATAAAATAAATAAATTAATATTGTTATGATCAAGGATGGATCCCCGAAATTTGAAAATCTAAATATACTTTCCCATCCTTTGGATCTATTCTTGGTGATGATGTTCAACATAAAAATAATGGTTTTTTCTATTTCAGTCAATAAAATTTGGTGGGTTTTGGCAACCAACTAAAAACACTATCTTTTTTTTTTTTGAATGTTATTTTTTTTTTTTTAATTTGCCTCTAAAATTTTACATTTTTTGTGTATCTAGTGTAGAATGATCTAAAAACATCACCAACTTATTTTCAATTTTTTTTTTAGTCAATTATTTTCCATTTTAATTTTATAACTTATTTGGTCTATGCAATCGAGTAGATGCTAAAATGCAAAGCTTATAAAAAAAAATTGAAAAAACTTTAGTGAAAATGAAACCAAAAATAAATAAATAAATCCAAATACTTACCCCAGTTCCACTAAATTTTCTTTACGAAAAATTACAATTCAATTTTCCTTTCTTACCCTCATGTTGTAGTCAAATTCTTATCACATGACTAGATGTTGTTAAAGATTTAAATAATTGAGTAACAGAAATGGGACATTGACACTTGTATAGGGACCAATGTGAGATTTTACCAAAAGTACAAGGGGTTGATTATCACAATTTCATGTGCAGGGACCAAAGTGGGATTTGACTAAAAGTGCAGGGGGTTGACTGTTATGATTTCATGTGTAGGGGCCAAAGTGAGACTTGTTGCAAAGTGCAGAGGTTCAAAGTGTAATTTACAAGTGTCAATGCCCCATTTTTGTTACTCAATTCTTTAAATATTTAACAAATCTAGTCATGTGATAAGAAGTGACTACGACATGAGAGTAAGAAATGAAAATAATCTACATTTTTTAGCAATACACACTTTATCCCAAAATTTACATCAAAATATGACCATATTAGGCTAAAACAAAACGCAGGTTGTGAACAATTAAGAAGATGCACTAGGGTTTTACATACATTGGAATCATGAAACTTTGTTTTTATGGTAACACAGTCTTCTGTCTATTCATTTTTCTTTCTCTTTGATTTCTTTGTTGCATACATATTTTTTTAAAATTTCAAAAGCTCTACTTTCTTACCTTTTCATCTTAATTTTTATCATACGAATATACACACGCGCGCGCGCGCACACTTCTCGGTGCAATTGCTAAAATAAGCGTAATGGACTCTTTTTTTTTTTTTTTTTTTTTTTTTTTTTTTTTTTTTTCAAATGGTAGATGAAGCATTGTCACCATTGACTGATTTAATTTCCATTGGAAGTCCAATTTTTCAGTGATATAGAATTGTTTACGATCATATCTAGTCATCGTCATTCAAATTATCATGTGCATTGTTCTGTAGTTAGATATTGTAAAGCTGCTCTTAAGAGAATTATTGTCTGGCTAAAAATCAGACCATAAACTCAAATGTTGGATTGGGGACGAGTGTCAAAGCACTGTACCTTTTGATGATACCATCGAGCTCAGAAGCCCCTCCGTGGAAACTCAATGGGAGAACCTTGATGGTGATACTGAGGTACTAGATATTCCAGATTGCATTGAAGATATGGCAACTCAGATGGCAGATGACTATGGGGATGAGGTTGTGCTTGACAGTGATGATGAATCAATGCATAAAACTGAGACAGAAAGTAAGATTTCAATTAGGAACATGTTTGATGGGAATAAGCGATCTGAAACTAAATGTGAGTCCCAAGATGGCGAAAAAGATGGTGCACTGCTTACTTCTGAGTGTGAGACTGCAAAGCTAAACTACAATGAATCTCAAGAAGCTGGAGAGTTATCACAAGCCAATGCGTTGGGTTTTCTAGATCACTATCTGTCATTTAACAATATGAATTTATCTGAAGAAGTCTCATTGACAAAGACTGGTAGGCAGAAATCACCTACAGTTTTATGTACAAAGGGGGTTCAAAGTTTGGCCAGGAGAGCTACTCGTGGAACCTCATTTGGTATGTCAGGAACCTTTGAATGGGATGATGACCAAATTGATGATGAAGAGGGGAATCTTTTGAACAATAGTAAGGATTTGCTCTTAAATGGTAAAGTCCTTGAACCAAGATCTGTTACCAGGAAGCTGAATGTCCAAAGATAGAGGAACCTAGGCATTCAGTGCAAAGAGAAATTGCAAGGGGAAATGATAGGTGCAGAATTTTCCAATTCAAGTTTAATTTCGCACAATTCTAAGGAGGTTGGTGCTGTCGCTCAAGTATCTAAATGAAATTTGTCAAGGAGATAGATGTTCAGCTAGATGCAGAAACATCTGGGCGGCAGTTAGATCCTGCTCCCATTGGAAGGGATGTGCCAGATATATTTGATATTGGTTTTGATACTCAAATGGCTGCTGAAGCTATGGAAGCCTTGTTTTATGCACCCCCTCCCAACTCCAGCATTGATTATGCTCATCAAGATACAGAAAACAGTATTGAAGATTCTTCAAAAGGTTCTTTTTCTACAAGGGTTTGTTCTAATTCAGGAGTCACTGCAAGAAAAATGAAGCAAACAAATAGGCCTTCCAAGAAGTTGAGCGGAAAAATCTCCAGTTCATTTCAAAAGAACACAAAAAATCAGAAAGAGTTGGATCCAGAGTTACCAGAAGCAAAGAAAGTGAAGAGGAGGAAGTCATTGGCCGAAAACCATTTCAATTCTGGGAACCCCACCAATGCTAAGAAACACTCATGTGGAAGCTCATTTAAATTAATTGAACTAGGAAAGGAAGCTAAAGCTTTGGAGAGTGATACCATCAAAGAAGTTGACAAAAAAAATTCATCAATATCTGTGAAACATGACTCACTTGCAGAAAGTCCATTACAAGGGAAATGTATGAACTTTTCACCCATTACTCACTGGACTAGGCGGCGGTCATCAATATATCTGTTGAAAGAGACTGAGGATCCAATAAATAGTCCTGGGCAAAGTATGAGTGGTGCTATGGAAGTTGGTGTCCATAAGAAAAGAAGGAAGAACGGTCAAAATGCTGATATGTTTCAAGTGTTAAAAGTAGGAGGAAAACGCTGCAAGGTAGGTTTGCATGTGTCTGAAGAAGCTACAAACATAAAAGTGAATCAACAAGCACAAAAAGAGATTGATGTAGATCCAGGAGACATCCATTTGAAGCTAGATGTATGGAGTAATCCCAGAGGGAAAAGAAAAAATAGAAATGTGCCATGTCCTTCAAAAGGAGTAACTGCCACCTGTCTCCCACCCACATTGGTTGAGGGAGAAAAAGGCAATGAGTATTCTATTGGAAGTCACAAAAAAGCACAAGGGAATTCTGAAATCAATTGTTTCAACTTGGATGTAATAAAAAACCCATGATCGTCAGTACATGCTCGCCAAAAGCGAACTTTACAGGTAAAGAAATGTGACGAAAGCTTTTTAAGGCAGAGCTCATATGAACGAAGTTCGGCAGATGTTGTTAACTGTAGTTCTGTAGTCATGGTTAAAAAAATGACTTCCATAGACCCAGATAGAGTCAAGGCCGGGAATGCTAAGGCATCTCTTCCAAAATATCCTAGCCTTGTCAACTTTACCGAAAAGGGTGATGAAAATTGCAAGCAATTTTGCAACAAAAGTCTTTCAAGATTCCCCCTTATGAAAGAGCTTATCAGCTTGGGGATTCCTGGTCCACTACTTGAGTCTACATCAAAATATTTGAGAAGGTGAAGAGATATGGCTAGTGTTCGTGTCTTATTCAGCCAAACTTGGATGATGATACAATTAAGCAGCAGAAAAAGGTTTTGTTTTGTTTTGTATTTTTTTTTTTCCTTTCTTTTTCCCTCATTGCTGCTCTAAAATCAGCAAAATGATCAATTATAGATTATCTTTCCTGATGGCATTTCACCTCACAGATTTTGGCACGACTAGACAGTTCCATAGTATCGTGTTGTTCAGATGCTACACATTTCATAGCTGATAGATTTGTGCGGACAAGGAATATGTTGGAAGCCATTGCTCTTGGTAAACCAGTGGTGACACATTTATGGCTTGATAGTTGTGGACAAGCTAGCTGTTTTATTGATGAGAAGAATTACATCTTGAGGGATGCTAAAAAGGAAAAAGAAACTGGCTTTAGCATGCCAGTTTCATTGGTTCATGCAAGACAACATCCACTTCTAAAGGAAATATTACAAGATTGTATGTTTAAATTAAAACATCTATCTGCTGATTCAGTACGCATTATCTGTTTGCTGCTCCACTGCAGGATCGAAGAGTCTTCATTACCCCAAACACAAAACCTAGTAAAGATTTAGTTACAAGCATGGTTGAAGCAGCGCAAGGCCGGGTATGTATTTTTTCCAATGTCTTTAATTCCATGGATGGAAGTTTGTTCAACCTCTTTTTATTACCTTCTGTTAATCTGTAAATATGGGTTTGTAATGGTATATGGTTGAGTAATAGATATCGATTTTGCAAATTTATGGACTATATAATAGTAATAGATTTGTACACGAGAAACACTCAATAGTTGTCAATGGGAATTTCAAAGTAAGTGTACCATTATACTAGCTGGGTATTAAAATTAAAATTTACCTATCTTACTTTAATTTCAGACTCTGTCGATAAGTTACATTTCATTTTTAAAGTTGTTCAAAAGTGATGATGTTTTGAAATTGTGAGTTTCTGATGCTCTCAGATAGTTGATATAATTCAGAAACCTGAAATGAAGAATGAAACAATCCCAGATGATCTATTAATCCTTTCTTGCGAACAGGACTATGCAGTATGCATGCCATTCCTTCATAAAGGTACAGATTCATCCACCATTTTATCCTTTCTTTGAGATAATTCTTGATTGCAGCTAAGTGGGATTTGCTTGTATTATTGCAGGAGCAGCAATTTACAGTTTAGAGCTCCTTCTTAATGGGATAATTATGCAGAAACTAGAGTTTGAGAGGTCAGCATGGCAAAAAAACCATAGTACTTTCTATCGTTCTTGTATAGACAGGAATATATATGATTTTATATGCCTATATGCATGAGAAATAAGGTGCAAAGTTTTGCTTATGACCTAGTTTTAGTGCTAATAATTAAATGGTAAAGTTATGTGTAATCATAATTAGCTAATGCCTATCTGAAGTACCTAAAACTGTGAAACTACTTTTGAAATGCTAAAAATAATGCTTAGTTTTTGTTGCATTTCTATGAGTGAACTCTTCTGAAGCACTATCGTGCCTATTCCAATTGGGAACATATTTTTCTTTTGGCTCTCATCCTATTCTTCAGATAGTTGGCTTAGCTGATTATTATAACCATTCAGTTCATGTACTGTTGAACCTTCTCTTCACTTGGTGGTGGTTCAACAAATCCTATAGATCGAATACTGTTAAAAAAGAAAGAAAAATGGCAAAATATAGATTCAAATCTTATGAACTCAATTCAAGATACATGGTCCAATTTTCCATTGAGCAGTATTACCAAATCCAACAATTAAAAGGTGAGTTGGACCCAATGAAATTAATCAGATCTCTTTTTTCTTGAAAATTTGACTGGTGTTAACTGCCCGGTTTCCTTATACATGCTTTGCGTTTTCCAATAACAGGCACCGGCTTTTCAAAAAAACATCTCAAGAGTAACTGCTCTCGCGCATAGGTCTGAATGAAGGCAGTGATTGTATCTTCGTGTAGTTATGTGTTAGTAGTTTTTCCCATTTTTGTATTTGGGATGTGGTGTAAATAGGGATGATTGTTTCTAGGTGTGCATTGGGTGTGGCTAATGTCTGTATAAAAACAATATGCAAATGAAATATGATCTTTGAAGATTTTGGCAATGAATCATGGATGTAATTTTCTTGATGATATATATAGCCTTGTTTGCCAGCCCTTTGTTGATATTCCTTGATTTACTCACAGCATTATTAAATCTTATTATTGATCAGACCAAAAAATAATAATAGTCTCACTGTTGATGGAAAACAACAAAGTTCATCCTTAATAGAGTTGCCCTTTTCAGTGACCTCAGGTGGGTGGTTAGTTAATTAGTTAATTAGGTGAAAATATTTGTGTGCAAATGTACATGGAGAGAGAGAGAGGGGCGGAGGGGGCTGCTGGCTCCTCCATGGTCAAAATCTTCCATTAAGCAATGGGAAAAATGAAGTCAAACACAAGTGGAGTTCGGCACGACACATATATTTACCTTTCCACAAGTTAAAAAAGTGATGATGTAGACGAGCATCATGCGAGTGCGAGAAGAAATTGCAAATTTCAAAAGTACATTTCAGTTTCCATTCCAACATCTGAAAATATTTTCATAAAAAGCCAAATAACTGAATTTGTGTTGTCCATTTAGGCTGCAAAGTTCAAAATGATTAAGCATATTCCCTCCCAAGTTTCAATGACATTATTCAGATCATGGGTTTGATCTCATTTTCACAATTCATTGGACCAGAGTAAATAGGAGTATGTATTCAAACCCCAATAAAGACTAAACCCTGGGTATGCAGTGTAAGTTTATGACCTACAAGAGAACTTCTCAACAAATGCCAAGCTTTTATGCCGTATCCAACAGTAATCACTATTTAAATTCAGCTCCTACGTGTGGAAAGGCAGGTATTATAGTTGGGTAGCACCAGTACAGCACCTTTTAATGATGAATGTGCAGGTAATATGATAAAGCAAAACAAAGACAATCAAGAACTAAATGAAATTTGAGCAATCACATACAAGAGTAGAGATGAAGTAAAGGTATAAAAATAAGCGAATTGATCATAGTTATTACTAAAAAAGTTCCTACTTGGAAGATAGAAATTGCACGGCTTGGCAACTAACCAAAAAAACTCATTACTGCAACTTTTCAATTTTTAAGCATTTACCCTCGCCACTCTGTTCGGTGTCTGCGTATGATTGTAGAAGATCCATGGTGACGCGGTTGGAGCTTAGGGAGAGAGAGAGATAGTCATGAATGAACTTTGCTTGTTCGATCTCCAAAAAAAACTCTCCTTTGGTTTAACTTATATTTTAAAATATAAGTGACTGAAGAAAAAATTTGAAAATTAAAAATTTGTTTGGTTATAAATTTTAAAAATAATTTTCAGCTGATTTATAATTTATTTATTTTTTTAGTTGAATAAATGAATGTAAGAGAAATTTGATTAAATGATGTGTAAAATGTGAGAAAACGAATAGATAAGAGGGAAAAAAATGGTTAATTGATTTATAAATAATAAAAGATAAAAAATAAAATAAAAAGAAGGATAGAGAAGAGAGAAAATTGAGTTTTGAGTTGTATTTTAAAAATTTATTAACCAAACAAATTTTTTTATTTTTTTTATCCAAATCATGTTTAGGAATAGATTATTTTAATTGACTTTTTAATTTTTTTGATTATTTTAATCTGGTTTAAATTTTGGATGATAAGTTTTTTTTTTTAGTTGATTTAATAGCTGTGAAAGAAAAAAATAATAATTATAATTTAAATGTAATATTTTATTTTTATTAACTATTTTAACCTCCAACCCAACTTTCTAAACATCCCTATGCCATCCCAAAAAAAATATTTGCATGGCCTTCTTCTATTTTTTTCTAGATGAATAAAAAATAAATTTAAAAAATTATAAATCAGTTCGATTCAAACCAAATCAGGACTTGATTTGATTTTTTCAATATACAATTAGATTTTATTTTTAAAATAGATGAATTATATTTTACAATTCAATTCATGGATTTGTTGTTATAGTTCTAATTTAGAGCTAAAGCAAGCCTAAATTTATTGATAAATTATGAAATCTAAATTTATTGAGAAAAGTATATTACTTTTCATTTCTAATTAATTTATTATATTACAAAAAATTTAATAATAAAACTGATACAACTAAAATTATAGTGATCAAATTGACACAATAAATAAATTACACAAATTACATATATAATTTGATAAAAAAATGATCAAAGAAAATTGGGGCCAAAGGAAGCTAGAATGTGCAAAATTTTGGAAATATGCAATTTAAAAGTCTTACTCCATAAACATTGGAGGCAAGAACACATCGGGGGTATATTAGCTTCATTTTTTGGCTAGAAAAGCATGGTTAGATTCAATGTCTAAGTGGGTAGGGCTGCAACCAAGCCGAGTCGAATTTTATAACATTCGAGCTCGGCCTGACTCCCGACTTATTTACAAAGTGTTCGAGCTCAGCTCAAGCTCGAAAAGAGCTACAATATCTAAACTTGAGCTCGGCTCCTCTAAAATTTATATAACTCGAGCTCCCCTCATAAAGAACCATTGAAGCCAGTATGCTAACCCTCTGCACTTGCACTTAGATAGAAGTTTGTCCACCTTAAAATGTATTTTGTAATCGATGTGGGACTTCCAACAAACGCACCAAACAACGTCGTTTGGCACAACATTTTCGTCCACTCTTTAAGTCCCACATCGCTGAGAGAGGAAACACTTTTGTGTCCAAATGCTTACAAAGTGGTGAAATGTTGGCACAGTAGTCAACGAAAGAAAAGCAAAGGCAAACCTTTGAATATTTTTTATGTTAAAATAATAAGTATCAACATTATTGATGGACTAGCTAAAATATTTTAATATAATAAATGTAATATTATTGATAGACCAGTTAAAATATTTTAATTTAATAAATGTAATATAATATATTAATATTTATTATAATATATATATATATATTTTTAAAATATAAAAATATAAAATTAATATTTATATTTTTGAGCTCGCTAGCAATATTAAGTTTGAGCATGGCTTGTTTATTAATCGAGCTTGAAATTTAAGCTCGAGCTCGGCTCGTTTATCAATTGAGCTATTAACGAGCCGAACTCGAACTTGTTTATGAACAATTCGATTCGTTTGCAGTCCTACTAAGTGGTTTATTTTGATAATTGTTTGTTCAAACAAATTTAAAAATATAAGTTCCCAAAAAAAATTTAAAAATATAAAATATTTAAGATAAAATCAAGTTTTGAAATATGATTTAGGCCAATTGATGAATTCAAAACTCCATCAACCTCTTCTACTTGCTTCTTGTGTTGTGTATTTAATCTATATATTATAAATTACATCCAGAGTCAATAACATTGATAAATATATGAATCTCTTCCACTTTTTTTTAGTCAACGTGAGATTCTTTATCTTGATAAGTCCTAACTCGATAATGTCCATTACTCTCACTAACTCATCATTCATGAACTATGTAATAAGTCATGAGTCTCAAATAAATAGTAAATAAAAATATTAAAATACACCAACAATAATCAATTATATTTATTCTTTAAGCCCATGTGTGTGAATTATTCAAATAAATATGAGATTATAAATTTAATAATCACAATCGCACGGTTTGCATCATATTTATTTTGTAATGCATTCTCAAATTCTTGTGACTCATTTCTACGAAAAATTGGATAAATACAATTTTGACTTAGAAAATAAATGAAGCTTATCAAAATAATTCACGTGATCCTGCACAATATCGAATTGGATGGTTGAATTCATTTTAGAAATGGTCAAGCCTGTCCTAAAAGAAAAATGTTATATAAATTAATAAATTTTATAAATATTTGTATTAACTAATGTAAAATGTTACATTAGGATCCACTTCATTAATATGTCATCAATTAGTCGAAATTTTTTTTATAAAATTTATTAATTTGTTTGATATCACTCTTTTAAAAATGGAGAGAATTCAATCATATCCATTTACTTATTTCAATTATTTCCATCGAGTTTCAGCTGGGTATGGACTTGAGAACACAGTCTCATCTTTAAGGATGTGCTATATTAACACTTTTTGTAAATCAAAGGTTTACATATTGTCTATCCATTAATCCGGTGAATAATGAATAACTTCACATCAGTGAATATTAGAAAAATTATTTTTAAATTAGTTATAAATTTAAGGATAAATTACAAATATACCCCTTGAGGTTTGCTTAAAATACAAATTGTCCCCTGTGATTTGGAAAATTACAAATATCTCATTGTTAGTATTTTTTATTTAACAGAATTAACTATAAAAAAAAATTCATAATTGCACTCCTATAAAATAAAAAAATTACCTAAATTATTAATTGAAACATATTTCTAACATCATTAAAAACTGTTAATTGATTTGATGATTTATTAATGAAAAAGGCGATCTGTCATGAAATTAGAAACCTCAGGGGGTGGAATGTAATTTCCAAAATCACAGGGGGCGATTCGTATTTTAATCAAACATCAGGGGGTGTATTTGTAATTTACCTTAAATTTTATAAACATTAAAAAATAAAATTATAAATATCCTTATGAATTTGTAATTAATTTTTGAAGATACAATCCCTTAACTTTTTTTTTTGAATTTAATATTGAGTTTATAAATAGGTGAATAAGGCCTTGTATGGGATGTGAGTTTTTTGGCTTAAAAAAATTTAATATTTGGGTTGCACCGAATTTTTTTTTGAAAAAAGTTAGAGAATCTTTATACCAATTTAAAAAGACCAAACTATTCTGATGAATGCATATGTGTTTATCTTTGGAAAAGTAAAACGAAATTTTTTAGCAAAATACAAAAATATTATATATAAACCAACAAGTGCATACTATGTAGCTCTGAAATTCCGTTTCATTGTATACATCTGAACATTAAGTGCAATGAATCTGACACATTGCTTTTCCAGGCAAGAGAACTCATGCTTGTAAAATGCACTGCAAAAAACAAATGATTATTTTGGATTTGCAACAAGCATTCAGGATCCGGCTGAATACTGGAAGGTTTGATGATCTTTTAATATAAAAAAAACCTCCAATTTGATATGGTTGGGTCGTATTTCTTAAGCTATTATCTAATCCATTTGCTAAAAATTGTAGCTAGACGACTCGACAATAAAAAAAATTGAAACTTCTTCCAACCAAGAGATCAAGGAGTCTGCAGATCTGATCCTGCAGATTCGGAGAAGGGATCTGTACCGTGTATGTTAATACTTAACATGAGAGTAAATGTAATTCAAAAGCTTGTTATATGCATACTTTAATTATTTTGATAAATTGGCGTAATGAGTTTGCTGTTCCCAAGGAAAAGCTTGAGCACTTCAAAAACGTCACTCCCCAAGACATCATTTGTTCTCAGATCCTTTTAAATCTTATTCTAATAAATTTGTGCATTTTTGCCTAGAGAAATAGAATCGCTTACAATTAATTTTTTTCCAAGCTTCAAACATATTGTAAAACTCACTTTCCCCAGCAATGAAACAATTGCATTCTGTACTCAGTCAATAGTAACCAACATAAACTTCTCAATCAAAATCCATCCTCTATTTTTGTTGATTTCCAAAATGATTTACTAAGATGAGAGCATTTTTAAATTTTTCTATGTGGCTGGCTGGGACAGAGAAAGGGAAGGGAGAGAGGGGATGGCGGTTGGTCCTTGTAGGTGGGGAAGACAAAAGACGGTTCGGTGATGGTGGCAGACGATGGCGGCTACTACGAAAGAGAAGGAAACATAATCTCATTAGAAAAAAGATAGTGTAAAGTTTAAATATTGGTAGTAGTAGAATCGTAAATCTATCCCACATCGTTCATAATTTAATTAGAAAAGAGATAGTGTAAAGTTTAAATATTGGTAGTAGTATAATTGTAAACTTATCCCACATCGTTTAAAAACAACGCATAATGTTTGAATATAAGGGGTGATTGAGACATCTAATAATTGCCGAGCTAAGTAGCGTTAGCTTATGACTTAAGCGAGGGCACCAAAGTGGTTGGATTATGGTAAAGTTGATAGATGGCTTTAATGATTGAACTCAGGCTAGACCAGTGAACCTATAGGTTCTAGCTAGTTTAGTTGAACTCAGGCTAAAACGATTAAACCACTAGGTTCTAGCTAGCTTGGTTGAACTCAGGCTAGACCGAGTAAACCTCTAGGTTCTAGCTAGCTTAGTTGAACCCTGTAGGTTGTGGCCAGCTTAGTTAAACTCAGGCTAGACCAGTGAACTTGTGAGTTGTGCCCAGCTTAGTTGAACTTAGGGTAGACAGCGAACCTGTAGGTTCTCTGGCTATAGCTTTAGTTTAAGTCATTGGGCAACCGCTTTTTTTTTTTTTTTTTGTAATAGAAAATAAAAAAAATAATATTGTGATTATCAAGGATGGACTTTTATTTTTCATGTATAAAATAAATAAATTAGTATTGTTATGATCATGGATGGATCTTGAAAATTTGAAAATCTAAATATTCTTTTGCACCCTGTGGATCAGTCCTTGGTGATGATTACAAAACATAAAAATGATGATTTTTTCTAATTCAATCAATAACATTTGCTGGGTTTGGCAACTAACCAAAAAAACTCATTACTGCAACTCTTCAATTTTTAAGCATTTACCCTCGCCACTCTGTTCGGTGTCTGCGTATCCATGATGACGTGGTTGGAGCTCAGGGAGAGAGAGAGTGATAGTCATGAACGAACTTTGCTTGTTCGATCCCCAAAAAAAACACTCTCCTTTGGTTTAACTTATATTTTAAAAAATAAGTTATTGAAAAAAAAAATTGAAAATTAAAAATTTGTTTGGTTATAAATTTTAAAAATAATTTTGAGCTGATTTATAATTTATTTATTTATTTTTTTAGTTGAATAGATGAATGTAAGGGAAAATTTGATTAATTGATGTGTAAAATGTGAGAGAATGAATAGATGAGAGGGGAAAAATGGATAATTGATTTATTAATAATAAAAGATAAAAAATATAATAAAAAGAAGGATAGAGAAGAGAGAAAATTAAGTTTTGAGTTGTATTTTAAAAATTTATTAACCAAACAAATTTTTTTATTTTTTTATCCAAATCATGTTTAGGAATAGATTATTTTAATTGACTTTTTAATTTTTTTGATTATTTTAATCTGGTTTAAATTTTGGATGATAAGTTTTTTTTTTTTAGTTAATTTGATAGCTGTGAAAGAAAAAAAAATTATAATTTAAATGTAATATTTTATCTTATTAATTATTTTAATATATTTTATTTTTATTACCTATTTTAACCTCCAACCCAACTTTCTAAACATCCCTATGCCATCCCAAAAAAAATATTTGCATGGCCTTCTTCTGTTTTTTTCTAGATGAATAAAAAATAAATTTAAAAAATTATAAATCAGTTCGATTCAAACCAAATCATGACTTGATTTGATTTTTTCAATATACAATTGGATTTTATTTTTAAAATAGATGAATTATATTTTACAATTCAATTCATGGATTTGTTGTTATAGTTCTGGTTTAGAGCTAAAGCAAGCCTAAATTTATTGATAAATTATGAAATCTAAATTTAAGTCAAATTTCTTGAATAGTTAATATTAAATTCATGTATTTTAAATCTACAACTATCCAAACAGACACATTCGTATTAGTTTGTCCCTTGTATCAAGTTGATGATTTGATTATATCAATTTTATAATTAAATTTTTCATATCGTGTTAATTTAGTCAAAATAATGTCACTTTAGTAATGTGACTAAAATTAAGAGGCAAAATGATAGATTAACATCCAATATAAAATGACAAATTATTTTTAAATGGACTATTTTACTTTTCATTTCTAATTAATTTATTATATTCCAAAAAAATTAATAATAAAATTGATACAACTAAAATTATAGTGATCAAATTGACACAATAAATAAATTATAGAAATTACATATATAATTTGATAAAAACTGTTCAAAGAAAATTGGGGCCAAAGGAAGCTAGAATGTGCAAAATTTTGGAAATACGCAATTTCAAAGTCTTACTCCATAAACATTGGAGGCAATATGAGTTGCATTTTTTGGCTAGAAAAGCATGGTCAAATTCAATGATAAGTTTTGTGGGATTGTCTAAGTGGTCTATTTTGATAATTGTTTGTTCAAACAAATTTAAAAATATAAGTTCCCAAAAAAAAATTAAAAATATAAAATATTCAAGATAAAATCAAGTTTTGAAATATGATTTAGGCCAATTGATGAATTCAAAACTCCATCAACCTCTTCTACTTGCTTCTTGTGTTGTGTATTTAATCTATATATTATAAATTACATCTAGAGTCAATAACATAGATAAATATATGAATCTCTTCCACTTTTTTTTAGTCAACACGAGATTCTTTATGTTGATAAGTCTTAACTCGATAATGTCTATTACTCTCACTAACTCATCATTCATGAACTATGTAATAACTCATGTGTCTCAAATAAATAGTAAATAACAAATATTAAAATACACCAACAATAATCAATTATATTTATTCTTTAAGCCCATGTGTGTGAATTATTCAAATAAATATGAGATTATAAATTTAATAATCACAATCGCACGGTTTGCATCATATTTATTTTGTAATGCATTCTCAAATATAGTGATCCCGGTATTTCCTGTTGTTATTAAACTGTAATCCGGACTCGGTTCAGTAGATTTATTATTGTCTTAGACTCTCTTCTATCCCTTACTCTTTGTTTTGGAGTTTTGGGTTGTGTTGGGCTTGTTGGAAATAAGTTGGCTGTGTTTTAGAACTAAGAATTTCTGCCCAGTTTTTGGCCTCTCCGCTCGAGCGGGGGTTTTTGCGCTCGAGCGGGAAAATCCATCTCCCAGTATTTTTTTTCTTCTGCAGTGTTGTACGCTCGAGCGGGCTTTGGGACGCTCGAGCGGGAGTTCGTGTGTTACGCTCGAGCGGAGGAGTGGGACGCTCGAGCGGAGACCTGTTCTGATGAGCTTCTGGATGGTTGTATCGGCCGCTCGAGCGGGGGTTTGAGCGCTCGAGCGGGAGTCTGTGAGTGGCGCTCGAGCGGGGGTTTCCACGCTCGAGCGGATAGTCTGGTTTAGTACACCGAGATTCACCTTTTTGATTCACTTTTTGATTTCCTTTCTCTCTCTTACTTTATCAAAACCTCCATTGGAGAGCACCTCACTCTAAAACCTAACTTCTCTCTTAGGATTGATCTAGCTAGGGTGTTTTGCTCACCTTAGGTCTTCACAAAAAGGGTGTTGATCGTCGAGGGCGTCATTTTGATCCGAATAGTTTGGCGTTTGGAGCACTTTGATTTTGGGTCATCTTCTCCATTTGAGTTGTCCATTTGAGGTAGGGATTCTCCTTGTTCTTTTACAATACTCCCTCTATAGATAGACATGTGGTAATTTTTGGTATTGCATGAAAATGGTATCATGTTGGAATTGTTTGAAAATCATGAGTAAACCTAGGGTTGGTTGAGTTGAGAATGGATTTGGCTTCATTACTTATTGTTTTGGTTAACTACTCTGTAAATTAGCATGTTGTAGTTGAATGAGAGAAAAGCCCTAAATTATATTTAGGTTGGGTAAATAAAAAATGGGGGTTGTTGACTATTGTGTGTAAATCTCTTTTATCAAAATGAGTTGGGTAATGGTGGTTAATGTTTAAAGGGTTAACCATGGTGTGGAAATTGGTTGGTTGAGAACAAGGGTAGTGGAGTTGGTTTTGTGGTAACAAAAAGGAAATGAAATTGTTTTTGTGAAAAGGAAGAAAGTATTTTTCGAAATAAGTTTGAGAATTGGATTGTTGAATTCTTGTTAGTTATGTGTATGTGATACGCATGTTGGATATGCCTTGGGTGCATGATTGTTGACGGCGTTATATGCCGGGGATATGCCTTGGGTGCATGATTGTTGACGGCGTTATATGCCGGGGATATGCCTTGTGTGCATGATTGTGGATGACGTTATATGTCGCGCTTATAATCAAAGGTACCGTTACCTTCCAGCCAGCGCCTGGAGAACTGTATGCGCTAAGAATAAAAGGTGTCATACCCTTCCAGCGAGCGCCTGGTAAACTGGCAGTTTGACTTACTATGCATATGGCTAGTAGAGTGAAGTTGGTTGTAGTTGTTTCAGTATATCCTTGGCTTACTAAGTGCATGGCAGGTGGAGTAAAGTGTAATGTTGTTGCTTCGTTGTAACTGAAAATATCATGAGCTTGATTGGTTACTGTTTGGGGTACTGAGTTACTCCATTGGTTGATTGTATACATGTTGGTGGGTTGTAAATTTACATTTTTACAAGTTATACATGTATAGTTATGATAGTAGTGGAAACAAACCAAAATGTCATATTTGTCTTTTGGAAAGTGTAAAGGAGAATGAATGTTTTAAAGATAAACATGTTTGAAAAGGGTACATCTGTGTGCGTATGGGAAGGGAAGAGAGTATCGAGCTTAGTGAGGTTATTTCCTAAGTGATTGTTAGTGTCATGAAAGATTGGGAATAGGAATTAATGAAAGGAAGACGGGAAGGGAAAACTAGTTGTAGCGTTTAATGAAATGGTTGTTTTCGAGAAAAGTTCATACATATATATATATATTTTGTGTAAACTGTCACATTACTATTCTAGTATGAGAATGAGGGTTCATGATCATAGCTATCTGTAAGTTGTTATTGTTAAGGATCATGTTGAGTTCCCTACTGGACTATATGTTCATCCCACGTTGTTGAATCTTTTTCAGGTGTTAAGCAGGTTGAGCTGCAAGATTTGGATCTACTTGTTTATTGGCCTCGGGGCCTCTGTTATGTTGGCGGAATGCTATTGTTGTGAAAGGGTTATACCCTTCTTCTTGTACCTTAAGTGATGTAAGCCCAAGGGCAATTTGTTAAAGTATGTTCATGTCATATTTACTTTGCACACGAATGAGAGTATTGTTAATCCCTTATACAGATTGAATGTATGAGTCTATTTCCACATGTTACCTCTGAAATTGAATTGAGTTAATGAATTTGGTAATGACTTCGAGTAATAAAAAGTGGGGCGTGACAATATTTGTGACTCATTTCTATGAAAAATTGGATAAATACAATTTTGACTTAGAAAATAAAGGAAGCTTATCAAAATAATTCCCGTGATCCTGCACAATATCGAATTGGATGGTTGAATTCATTTTAGAAATGGTCAAGCCTATCCTAAAAGAAAAATGTTATATAAATTAATAAATTTTATAAATATTTGTATTAACTAATGTAAAATGTTACATTAGGATCCACTTCATTAATATGTCATCAATTAATCGAATTTTTTTTATAAAATTTATTAATTTGTTTAATATCACTCTTTTAAAAATGGAGAGAAGTCAATCATATCCATCTCCTTATTTGGATTATCTCAGATCAGTCAGGTTTCAGCTGGGTATGGACTTGAGAACATAGTCTCATCTTTAAGGATGTGCTATATTAACACTTTTTGTAAATCAAAGGTTTGCATATTGTCTACCCATTAATCTGGTGAATAATGAATAATTTCACATCAGTGAATATTTGAAAAATTATTTTAAAATTAGTTATAAATTTTATAAACATTAAAAAATAAAATTATAAATATCTTTATGAATTTGTAATTAATTTTTGAAGATACAATCCCCTAACTTTTTTTTTGAATTTAATATTGAGTTTATAAATAAGTTAATAAGGCCTTGTATGGGATGTCAGTTTTTTGACACCTTGAAAAAGGCAACATGACCATAATTATATATCGTCCTCTTGCAGTTCTGTAATGAGTTTGCAGCTCCTAAGGAAAAGCTTGAGCACTTCAAAAACGTCACTCCCCAGGATATCATTTGTTCTCAAGTCCTTTTAAATCTTATTCTAATAAATTTGTGTATTTTTGCCTAGAGAAATAGAATCGCTTACAATTAATTTTTTTCCAAGCTTCAAACATATTGTAAAACTCACTTTCACCAACAACGAAACAATTGCTTTATGTACTCAGTCAATAGTAACCAACATGAGTCCAACATCAAAATTACTACTCTTTTACAAAGGGGAAAAAAAATCCTTTCAAAACTATGAGAAGTTAACCAAACTGCAATCATTAGCATCTACTTAGCAAAAAATGGGGTATATTTAGATTCAAGTTGTAAAAGTCTGGAATAAATACATTCAGCACGAAGTTAAAATATTTAAAAGGCAAAGTGGACTCTAAATCTAGAAAAATAGATGTAATTACATAATTCACAGTTTGTTGAATCAAGGCCAAATCTAAATGGTTTCGAACCGAGATACAAGGTAAAACATGTTTGACTGCAGGAGTGTTAATACAAGACCAACCGCCCCAACCAACAAGTTCAGCATAGAAACATAATAAAGGTTTGAGTTCAGACATATCAACAAAATGCCTAAATATTCTCTTATAAACCCTTGCATTCTCAATTCATTTGACCATATGTTTCAAACAACATAATACCTTTGACCATATGTTTCAAACAACATGATACCTGATCAAGGAAGCAATTCATATTCTATTGGAGTTCATTCGCCCAATGAAGATTCTTTCTGCCAGAGACCTAAATTGGTTTCCATGATCTAAATACAAAACTATTTTCCTGGAATTAGCACACTGACAAACATGCCTAGCACATTGCATATTGAATTACTCATGGCCAAGAATCACAAAATCGAACACTGGACTTGCACAGTAAGTAATGTTTCTGGTTCGCACACTAGTTCCTGTAAAAACAACAGTCATGACAATAACATATCAATACCATTCACAATTATGAGACACCCAAAAAGCAAAAAGCAAAAAACAGAGAAACAACAAAAATAACAAAGTCATTCTTTTGATTGTTGCCATTCTTGTATAGTCAAAATTTCTTTGCTGCATATGCACAAAATTCATATGTTAAAACAAACAAACGAACAAAACAAAACAAAACAAAAGGCCAGGACACTTTATGCTCTAAATGTCTTAGCACTAGATGCATAGAACAGATGGCATGGAAAAACTACAATATTCATCAACATAATTCAATGTTAAATTAGAAAATTAAAATAAAATTAATTACATAACAACCAGAGTTCTGTTGACATTCTCCAACAAGTACCTCTTAACTACATATCCAAAAGATTTTCTTTTTCCTTTTTTCCTCACAAGCTCTGTAACTTCGGCAACTGTAAAGCCAACTTCCCGCTCAAAAGGGAATCAATCTCTAAAACACAACTAGAGTTCTGTTGACTTGGATATCTATTGATGATATTTTTTCATCTGAGAAAAAGGAAAAGACAGTGGAGAGGAAAAAGTTGAAGCAACCTGATAATAATGATCCCCTACAGGAGTAGAGTCAATGTGCTACCCATTTGAGAGACAAATCAGCATACATTACCCCAGAACCTTAAGACACAAACAATCGAAACAGATCCAGCAATGAAATGCATACCAAATGCATGTTGTCACTAGCGCAGGAAATGAAACAAGATAATTTTTTTAGAGATAAATGGTTGTAATTAATGGCCTAAAATGCTTTTAGAAAAAATGCAGTGATTTCTTACTATTTTGAGATGACCAGATTTCCTTACACAATTTGTCATGTCCCATAAACAATGTATTGCTGCAATTACACAGTCAATTCTACAAGATTTAAAAACAAAAACCTACCAGTGTTACCATACTAATGATCAGCCTCAGGAGCTTGAGCACTCATGTTGAAACTATCAAAACCTCAACTTGTAGGTGGCGCTGAATTAGCCGCCTGATACATAGCCGGGGTAACCATTGAGGTGGAAACACTAGCAGGAGTCATAGTGGTCCCTGGAACTGCTGATGGAGCACCCATTGGTGGAGGCCTTGGGAGGTTGGTAATTTGACCAGGCAAAGCAGCAGCACCAGGTGGCCCTACCATTGGTGGCATCACTGGAGCAAACATATAACCTGATAACATAAACAGTGATCAGATACAGAATATCCTTAGGGAAACAGGATAGATAATACATTGGGGCCGTTTGGTGCCACTCTACAGAACAGTGAATGAGATTTTCACCTCATTGGCTCCTCGTTCAATTCTTTCTAAGTCATTGGATCCTTTTCCACATTTGAGAATCTCCTCCTTTCTTCCACTCTGTCCTCGAAGAGTAACTAGGACCAATTTAGTCACGTTTTCATGTTCCAATTGAACACTTCCCATTTTTCTTTTTGATTCTCGAGAAGATTATTCTCTTTACCACAGCTCATGGAGCTACTTATAGCTTTTTCTATTTTGGAAATATGAGCCATAGTGTTTGGTACAGCTTCTGTTTATAGCTTTTAAGGTAGAAGTAGCTCAAATAAGCTAAAAAAATTGATTACCAGGACGCAGGGGAGAGGTTTTTAGCTTCTATTTTCTTATTATCAACTTTCAACTAAGTAGAAGTTGTGCACCAAACAGTCCCATTAAATGGAGAGCCCCAGAAGTTCACCTAGGAATGCCATCACAAAGTGGGGGGTAGAAAACTACAGTTGTCAAAATTATACACAGCACGTTTCTCACTATTGAGGGAAGGCAATCCAATATATCTATTAAGGTTGCCTTTGAATTTATAGATTTGAAATGAAAAGATTTGGCATCAATAATTTGAGGAGTATCCAATTACGGTTGCAGAAGGAAAAAAGAACGGGAGGGAGATATATTTCAAACTCGACAAACAACCAAGGCCTTGAAGCCCAAGTATTACACAGGAAAACCTCAAGGCTAGGGTCTTCTTCTTTTTTTTTTTTTTTCTAGAAAATGTATGCTGTAATAATATTGTTGTCATCAGTTAACATAACTTGTTGGGTCTGGTGAGCAGTTCCCAGACAACAATGCTACCTTTGATAGATAACCAATGTTCTGTGAGGGTTAAAAATCTATCCCACATCGTTCATAATCTAATTAGAAAAAAGATAGTGTAAAGTTTAAATATTGGTAGTAGTATAATTGTAAACTTATCCCACATCGTTTAAAAACAACGCATAATGTTTGAATATAAGGGGTGATTGAGACATCTAATAATTGCCGAGCTAAGTAGCGTTAGCTTATGACTCAAACGAGGGCACCAAAGTGGTTGGATGATGGTAAAGTTGATAGATGGCTTCAACGCTTGAACTCAGGCTAGACCAGCGAACTTATAGGTTCTAGCTAGCTTAGTTGAACTCAGGCTAAAACGATTAAACCACTAGGTTCTAGCTAGCTTGGTTGAACTCAGGCTAGACCGAGTAAACCTCTAGGTTCTAGCTAGCTTAGTTGAACCCTGTAGGTTGTGGCCAGCTTAGTTGAACTCAGGCTAGACCAGTAAACCTGTAGGTTCTCTGGCTATAGCTTTAGTTTAAGTCATTGGACAACCACTCTTTTTTTTTTGTAATAGAAAATAAAAAAAACAATATTGTGATTATCAAGGATGGACTTTTATTTTTCACGTATAAAATAAATAAATTAGTATTGTTATGATCATGGATGGATCTTGAAAATTTGAAAATCTAAATATTCTTTCGCACGCTATGGATCAGTCCTTGGTGATGATTACAAAACATAAAAATGATTATTTTTTCTATTTCAATCAATAACATTTTGTGGGTTTGGAAACTAACCAAAAAAACTCATTTTTTTTTTCTTTTGAATATTATATTTTTTAAATTTGTGTCAAAGATTTTACATTTTTTGTGTATCTAGTGTAGAATGATTTAAAAATATCACCAACTTATTTTCACTTTTATTTTTAATGAATTGTTTTGCATTTTTTTATAACTATTTTGTCCATGTAGTCAAGTAGACTTTAAAATGCAAAGTTTTTTGAAATTTTTTGAAAAAAGTTCATTAAAAATGAACCCCAGTTCCACAAAATTTTCTCATTAGAAAAGAGATAGTGTAGAGTTTAAACACTGGTTGTAATAGAATCATAACTCAATCCCACATCGTTCATAATCTCATTAGAAAAGAGATAGTGTAAAATTTCAACATTGGTAGTAGCAAAATTGTGAACCCCTCGCACATTGTTTAAAAACAATCCATAATGTTTGAATATAAGGTGTGATTGAGACATCTAATAATTGCTAAGCTAAGTAGCGTTAGCTGGTGACTTAAGCGAGTGCACCAAGGTGGTTGGATGATGGTAAAGTTGAAAGGTAGGCTCGACGCTTGAACTCTGGGTAGACCAGTGAACGTGTTCGTTTTGGCTAGCCCAAGGTTTTTTTTTTACATGTATACAATAAAAAATTAATATTGTGATGACCAAGGATGGATTTTTTTCGTGTATAAAATAAATAAATTAATATTGTTATGATTAAGGATGGATCCTCGAAATTTGAAAATCTAAATATATTTTCCCACCTTTTGGATCTATCCTTGGTGATGATGTGCAACATAAAAATAATGGTTTTTTATATTTCAATCAATAAAATTTTGTGGGTTTTGGCAAACCAACTAAAAACTTTATCTTTTTTTTTTTTTTTTTGAATCACTACTAGAAAAATAGTTAAAGATCACACTTTGACAAAAAAAATATCTCACTTTTATTGAAAGTGTGATAAAAAAAAATTAGATTGATATTTCAATCACACTTAATTTGATTGAGTGTGATAATATTCATTTTTTATGTCACTTTTCAATTAAGTGTGATTATATATATATTTTTTTAATCACACATTCTAATTAAAGTGTGATTATATATACACTACTACTTTTTAATCACACTTTTTAAATAAGTGTGATTAGATATATTTTTTTTAATCACACATTCTAATTAAAGTGTGATTATTTATATATTTTTTAATCACACCTTCTAATTAAAGTGTGATTATATATACACTACTACTTTTTAATCACACTTTTTAAATAAGTGTGATTATATATATATATATATTTTAATCACACATTCTAATTAAAGTGTGATTATTTATATATTTTTTAATCACACCTTCTAATTAAAATGTGATTATATATACATTACTACTTTTTAATCACACTTTTTAAATAAGTGTAATTATATATATATATATATTTAATCACACTCCACTACAAGAAAAAGCATCTTTGGCGACTAAAAAAACACATTTGGTCGCTGAAAGTATAGGTTTTGACGACTAAAAAAGTATTAGTAGCCAAAAATAAAGATTTTTAGCGACTAAAAAAATAAAAAATTTTAGTAGCCAAAAGTGAGGCTTTTTGGTGACTAAAAAAAAATTAGTGGTCAAAAGTGAGGTATTGGGTGACTAAAAAGATGTTTGGTCGCCAAAAGTGAGGCTTTTACCGACAAAAAAAATTTTAGTAGCCAAAAGTGAGATTTTTTGGCGACTAAAAAAAATTTAGTAGCCAAACTGAGGTATTGGGAGACTAAAAAAATATTAGTAGCCAAAAGTGAGGCTTTTTGGCGACCAAAGAGAAGTATAGTCGCCAAAGTTAGTAATTTTAGCCTGGAATTAAATTTTTTAACGACTAAAAAATAATTAGTAGCGAAAAGTATAGAATTGGCGACTAAAATTATGTTTAGTTGCCAAAAGTGGTCTCTTTTTTTTTTCTAGTAAATAATTTATTTTTACATAAATTATGTTCAATAAAAAATAATTATCTTTATATATATACTTTTATATTAATACGGGCCTATGTACTATATAAATAATATATGTTGCATATATAATCATATGGTGTTATAGAGGTGTAGTAGAAAAAGTGTGTTGTATAAGGTTTATGGTGTGAGAGGGTTGATGGTTCGAATTTCCACAAGAGCTAGTGAGTGTAATATTTTTTTTTTTCACATCTAAATGTTATTAATCACACTTAAAAGGTGTAATCTAAATGTTATTAACCACACTTAAAAAGTGTGATCTAAATATTTTTAATTACACTTAAAAGGTGTGATTAAGTGTGATCTAAATATTTTTAATTATACTTAAAAGGTGTGATCTAAATGTTATTAATCACACTTAAAATGTGTGATTAAAAATGACCCATTTTAATCACACTCCCAAAGATCACACTTTAATAAAACTTAAAAGGTGTGATTAAATAACATACATCACACAAAAAAAGTGTGATCTTTATTTATTTTTGTAGTAGTGAATGTTATTTTTTTTTTAATTTGCCTCTAAAATTTTACATTTTTTGTGTATCTAGTGTAAAATGATCTAAAAACATCACCAACTTATTTTCACTTTTTTTTTAGTTAATTATTTTCCATTTTAATTTTATAACTTATTTGGTCTATGTAATCGAGTAGATGCTAAAATGCAAAGTTTTTAAAAAAAAAATTGAAAAAACTTTAGTAAAAATGAAACCAAAAAATAAAAATAAAAACCAAATACTTACTCCAGTTCCACTAAATTTTCTTTACGAAAAATTACAATTCAATAGTATTTTCAAAAAATAATTACAAATTTTTAAATTTACCACTCTGATCTGATTTTTTTTTTCTACACTTGCATTACTGCATACCTTTAAAATAATTCAAAATATATTCCAAGCACAATAAACATTTAAAAGCTTTGACAAGAGAGGATTTGGTGATGGTGGCGGTGGATGGTGGTTACGGGAGAGAAGGAAACATAATCTCATTATAAAATAGATAGTGTAAAGTTTAAACGCTGGTTGTGGAAGAATGGTAAATCCATCTGACATCGTTCATAATCTCATTAGAATAGAGATAGTATAAAATTTAAACGTTGGTAGTAGTAGAATCATAAACTCATCCCACATTATTTAAAAATAACGCATACTATTTGAATATAAAGTGTGATTGAGACATCTAATAATTGTCGATGTAACGCTCTCAAAATAATAACATTAAACTCAACAATATTGACATGCATTGATATATAAAAGATCAACATCCTTCTATTCATCAGAGTATTTCCTTACAAAAAGTATTACATGTTGACAACAAAAGTAAACGCTCCATGGGCTTACAACTTTCCAAGCCAACACTTGGTTACAAGAAATGAGTACTAACTCATATACACATTAAGCCCTAGGCTTGAATTTACATGTAATACATCAAAAGCAAAATGACATCCAAAAAGTCTGACAGCCTCTAGCCTCCCAAGCTATGTCCTTGGAGGTGGCATGCTACCTGTACCTGAAAATGATGTTCCCATATAGGGTGAGCCACAGCTCAGTAGAAATACACTAAACCAGCTATGAACAATGACTAAAAGGTTAGCAGTTGATAGATGGCCAACACTGATACATCCACTTATATCACATTACAGTTACATGACTTACAAGTCTATGTTACTTTTCTTTTTCCATTTTCAGTAAATAAGCATACCAGCTAAATCAATACATCAACAGATAAGCATATTAGCTATATCAACATCTCAACAGATAAGTATAAGAACTATATCATACAACCAAAGATAAGCATATGAGCTATATCTACACTTCTCTAGACAAGCATATGAGCTGTGTCTACACTTCTCAAAGATAAGCATATGAGCTGTATCTACGAAGTTTATCCCCTATCTCCTCCCAACACTATCTGGTTTAGAGGTCCATCCCCCATCTTTCCCTAAACCGCGGAGTACATCCCCCATCTTCTCCTCTATACACAATGCATATAAACACATAGGTTCTATATACAATCAACTAATACATAAAGTAATGTATTCTATCAACCGTCAAGCTCCATGACACATTCCATTGATTAGTTTTCGTTTGCCTAATCATCATGCATTGTCTACAACAATCAAGACTATCCTCCACCGATAGCCCAAAGCAGTTATTTCTAAACAGGAAATAAATACATCTAATGGATATAAAATCAACATTTTAATTTGGTGAGTGATAATTAATCCAACTACACCCTTTAATCCCATACATTCCAAATCCCAACATTTCCAATTCAATACCTCATTTCTCAAATTAATTATTCAAATTAATTTATTAAACCAATTAGGGCAATTTCCCATAATTAACAAAACAACCCTAAGGTTCCACTTTCATCCATAATCCATCATCTGTCTCACTTTTTTATGCCAATCTTGCATATAGGTTTATTATAAACAAAACCTCATCTTTTGTAAAATTACACAAAAGACCCAAACTTTAGTAAAATTATATAACAAAACCCAACATATCAAAAAGCTAAAATTGGAAGACAAAGTCCATAAGGAGGAGTAGGGTATCCCTACCTCAAAGTTTGAGCTCCAACGGAGATGAAGACCAAAAACCAAAATGCTCAAAATCGCCAAATTTTCAGATTAAATCAAAGCTCTCAACACCCTCTACCTTTTTAACAAAGAACTTAGGGTAGATTCACACTAGAAAGAGATGAAAATTTAGAGAGAAGGCAAGTCTAGAGAGAGAGGGTCTCAGATCTAGGGTTTTAAAATGAAAAGTGATGAAAATGTTATGTTTAAAATCGCTGCTGCCTGCTGATATAAAACAAGTTCGCTCGAGCGAAGACTTGGTCGCTCGGGCGACCAGACACAGAAAACCTCGCTCGAGCCAAGAAAGTCTCGCTTGAGCCAACAACCCAGAATCTCGCTCGAGCGACAAAATGTTTGCTCGAGCCAACAACTCGAACCTACAGGTCTGCAACCAGACGCACGCTCGAGCGACGGAACGCTCGCTCGAGCGAAGAAAAACCAGATCGCTCGAGCGAAGAAAATCTCGCTCGAGCCAAGAAATGCAACTCTCAGGTCCAGAACTAGACGCAGTCTCTCGCTCGAGCGAAGTCACTCTGGCTCGACCCACCAGACACAAAACACATCCCTCGCTCGAGCGACCAAACCCTGGCTTGAGCGAAGGACCAAAACAAAGAGCTCGCTCGAGCGACAAACTTCTCACTCGAGTGAAGGTCCAGAATTCTGGGCAGCAACACTAGGCTCCCAGACGCAACCAACCTATGACAAACCTGCCCAACACATCCTATAACTCAAAACAAAGTGTGAAAGGATGTAAACAAGAGAATAACAACTGCTAATGTCCACGGACTCAAGTCCGGACCACTGTACAACAAGGGGTAAAACCCGGGATCGCTATAGTCGAGCTAAGTAGCTTTAGCTTGTGACTCAAGCGAGGGCATCAAAGCGGTTGGAAGATGGTAAAGTTGAAAGATGGATTCGACACTTGAACTCAGGTTGGACCAGTGAACGTGTATGTTCTGGCTAGCCCAAGGTTGCTGAGTTACGTCACCGGACAACCACATTTTCTTTTTAAGATGATCAAAGACGGATGCCCAAAATTTGAAAATCTAAATACACTTTCGCACGTTGGGGATCCGTCCATGGTGATGACTATGCAACATAAAAATGATGGTTTTTCTATTTCAATCAATAAAATTTGGTGGGATTGGCAAATAACTAAAAAAACTATTTTTTTATTTTTATTTTTTTTGAATATTTTGTTTTATTTGTATATTTGCATCAAAAATTTTACCCTTTTTTCTGTCTAGTGTAGAATGATTTAAAAACATCACCAACAAGATAGAACTCACCCAATGCTAAAACCTTAATTATTCTTGCATGACTCTTTTTTGTGGTAAGTGATATTTACAGTCACCATTTTGGGGGCATTATCATGAGCTGAAGAATACATGGGAATTGCCCCGTCACTATTGATGGAGAAAACCGAAATTAGAAAAAAAAATGTGACTTTTTTAGATTTTTTGTTCCCTAATGCAATGCATTGTAAACAAAACAATATATTATAAAGCAATGAGAGAACTGTAATACTTGCTACACTGTTGACAATAACTCTAGCAGTCTTTGATTGAACATCACAAACTTTATGCCTTTTGTGGTAGCTCTTTGAGGAGCTCAAGTCCTTGTTACACTGGTGAACTTGGCAAACATGTGGTATGACAAGTTCAGAACGTGTCCCTTTCAAAATTTTGTGTTCATTAAGTCCTTGTTACACCCGTGAGCTTAAATCCATTTCAATAGTAATAAAAAAAATTTCTTAGGAAACAATAAAAGATATGACATTTTGTTTTATAAACCAATCCTTATCTAATACCTCCCTACCCTACTCCTTCTCCCTAGTCACCAACACAGAATCCCAAAACAAACTAGGAAAAATCTTGCTTTTTCCCCTCCTCTACTACTCTGTTTTTTCCCCTCTCCTACCATCACCCATCCACCCTAGGAAACCCACGGGTTTTGATGTGGCTGATTTCAATCAAGAAAGAGTTTCATTTGGATTTATCCGCAGCCCAGATATGTCATTTCGGGTTTATCACAATCAACATAAACTTCTCAATCAAAATTCATCCTCTAATTTTGTTGATTTCCAAAATGATTTACTAAGATGAGAGCATTTTTAAATTTTTCTATGTGGCTGGCTGGGACAGAGAAAGGGAAGGGAGAAAGGGGATGGCGATTGGTCCTTGTAGGTGGGGAAGACAAAAGACGATTCAGTGATGGTGGCGAACAATGGCGGCTACTATGGAAGAGAAGGAAACATAATCTCATTAAAAAAAAGATAGTGTAAAGTTTAAATATTGGTAGTAGTGGAATCGTAAATCTATCCCACATCGCTCATAATCTAATTAGAAAAGAAATAGTGTAAAGTTTAAATATTGGTAGTAGTATAATCGTAAACTTATCCCACATCATTTAAAAACAACGCATAATGTTTGAATATAAGGGGTGATTGAGACATCTAACAATTGCCGAGCTAAGTAGCGTTAGCTTATGACTCAAGTGAGGGCACCAAAGTGGTTGGATGATGGTAAAGTTGATAAATGGCTTCAACGCTTGAACTCAGGCTAGACCAGCGAACCTGTAGGTTCTAACTAGCTTAGTTGAACTCAGGCTAAAACGATCAAACCACTAGGTTCTAGCTAGCTTGGTTGAACTCAGGCTAGACCGAGTAAACCTCTAGGTTCTAGCTAGCTTAGTTGAACCCTGTAGGTTGTGGCCAGCTTAGTTGAACTCAAGCTAGACCAGTGAACCTGTGAGTTGTGCCCAGCTTAGTTGAACTTAGGCTAGACAGTGAACCTGTAGGTTCTCTGGCTATAGCTTTAGTTTAAGTCATTGGACAACCACTCTTTTTTTTTTCTTTTTTTCTTTTTGTAATAGAAAATAAAAAAAATAATATTGTGATTATCAAGGATGGACTTTTATTTTTCATGTATAAAATAAATAAATTAGTATTGTTATGATCATGGATGGATCTTGAAAATTTGAAAATCTAAATATTCTTTCGCACCCTGTGGATCGGTCCTTGGTGATGATTACAAAACATAAAATTGATGATTTTTTCTATTTCAATCAATAACATTTGGTGGGTTTGGCAACTAACCAAAAAAACTCATTACTGCAACTCTTCATTTTTAAGCATTTACCCTCGCCACTCTGTTCGGTGTCTGCGTATCCATGATGACGTGGTTGGAGCTCAGGGAGAGAGAGAGTGATAGTCATGAACGAACTTTGCTTGTTCGATCCCCAAAAAAAACACTCTCCTTTGGTTTAACTTATATTTTAAAAAATAAGTTATTGAAAAAAAAAATTGAAAATTAAAAATTTGTTTGGTTATAAATTTTAAAAATAATTTTGAGCTGATTTATAATTTATTTATTTATTTTTTTAGTTGAATAGATGAATGTAAGGGAAAATTTGATTAATTGATGTGTAAAATGTGAGAGAATGAATAGATGAGAGGGAAAAAATGGATAATTGATTTATTAATAATAAAAGATAAAAAAATAAAATAAAAAGAAGGATAGAGAAGAGAGAAAATTGAGTATTGAGTTTTGAGTTGTATTTTAAAAATTTATTAACCAAACAATTTTTTTTATTTTTTTATCCAAATCATGTTTAGGAATAGATTATTTTAATTGACTTTTTAATTTTTTTGATTATTTTAATCTTGTTTAAACTTTGGATGATAAGTGTTTTTTTTTTTTAGTTAATTTGATTGCTGTGAAAGAAAAAAATAATAATTATAATTTAAATGTAATATTTTATCTTATTAATTATTTTAATATATTTTATTTTTATTAACTATTTTAACCTCCAACCCAACTTTCTAAACATCACTATGCGATCCCAAAAAAAATATTTGCATGGCCTTCTTCTATTTTTTTCTAGATGAATAAAAAATAAATTTAAAAAATTATAAATCAGTTCGATTCAAACCAAATCATGACTTGATTTGATTTTTTCAATATACAATTGGATTTTATTTTTAAAATAGATGAATTATATTTTACAATTCAATTCATGGATTTGTTGTTATAGTTCTGATTTAGAGCTAAAGCAAGCCTAAATTTATTGATAAATTATGAAATCTAAATTTAAGTCAGATTTCTTGAATAGTTAATGTTAAATTCATGTATTTTAAATCTACAACTATCCAAACAGACACATTCGTATTAGTTTGTCCCTTGTATCAAGTTGATGATTTGATTATGTCAATTTTATAATTAAATTTTTCATATCGTGTTAATTTAGTCAAAATAATGTCACTTTAGTAATGTGACTAAAATTAAGAGGCAAAATGATAGATTAACATCCAATATAAAATGACAAATTATTTTTAAATGGACTATTTTACTTTTCACTTCTAATTGATTTATTATATTACAAAAAATTTAATAATAAAATTGATACAACTAAAATTAAAGTGATCAAATTGACACAATAAATAAATTATAGAAATTACATATATAATTTGATAAAAAAATGTTGAAAGAAAATTGGGGCCAAAGGAAGCTAGAATGTGCAAAATTTTGGAAATATGCAATTTCGAAGTCGTACTCCATAAACATCGGAGGCAAGAACACATTGGGGGTATATGAGCTGCATTTTTTGGCTAGAAAAGCATGGTCAAATTCAATGATAAGTTTTGTGGGATTGTCTAAGTGGTCTATTTTGATAATTGTTTGTTCAAACAAATTTAAAAATATAAGTTCCCAAAAAAAATTTAAAAATATAAAATATTCAAGATAAAATCAAGTTTTGAAATATGATTTAGGCCAATTGATGAATTCAAAACTCCATCAACCTCTTCTACTTGTTTCTTGTGTTGTGTATTTAATCTATATATTATAAATTACATCTAGAGTCAATAACATAGATAAATATATGAATCTCTTCCACTGTTTTTTAGTCAACGTGAGATTCTTTATCTTGATAAGTACTAACTCGATAATGTCCGTTACTCTCACTAACTCATCATTCATGAACTATGTAATAAGTCATGAGTCTCAAATAAATAGTAAATAACAAATATTAAAATACACCAACAATAATCAATTATATTTATTCTTTAAGCCCATGTGTGTGAATTATTCAAATAAATAAGAGATTATAAATTTAATAATCACAATCGCAAGGTTTGCATCATATTTATTTTGTAATGCATTCTCAAATTTTTGTGACTCATTTCTATGAAAAATTTTATAAATACAATTTTGACTTAGGAAATAAATGAAGCTTATCAAAATAATTCAGGTGATCCTGTACAATATCGAATTGGATGGTTGAATTCATTTTAGAAATGGTCAAGCCTGTCCTAAAAGAAAAGTGTTATATAAATTAATAAATTTTATAAATATTTGTATTAACTAATGTAAAATGTTACATTAGGATCCACTTCATTAATATGTCATCAATTAGTCGAATTTTTTTTATAAAATTTATTAATTTGTTTAATGTCACTCTTTTAAAAATGGAGAGAAGTCAATCATATCCATCTACTTATTTTGATTATTTCAGCCGGGTTTTAGCTGGGTATGGACTTGAGAACACAGTCTCATCTTTAAGTATGTGCTATATTAACACTTTTTGTAAATCAAAGGTTTACATATTGTCTACCCATTAATCCGGTGAATAATGAATAACTTCACATTAGTGAATAATTTGAAAAATTACAAATACCTCATTGTTAATATTTTTTATTTAACAGAATTAACGAAAAAAAAAATCATAACTGCACTCCTATACAATAATAAAATTACCTAAATTATTAATTGAAACATATTTATAACATCATTAAAAACTGTTAATTGACTTGATGATTTATTAATAAAAGAGGCGATTTGTTATGAAATTAGAAACCTCAGGGGGTGGAATGTAATTTCCAAAATCACAGGGGCGATTCGTATTTTAATCAAACATCAGGGGTGTATTTGTAATTTACCTTAAATTTTATAAACATTAAAAAATAAAATTATAAATATCTTTATGAATTTGTAATTAATTTTTGAAGATACAATCCCTTAACTTTTTTTTTTTTAATTTAATATTGTGTTTATCAATAGGTGAATAAGGCCTTGTATGGGATATCAGTTTTTCGGCTTAAAAAAATTTAATATTTGGGTTGCACCCAAAAACAAAATTTGAAAAAAGTTAGAGAATCTTTATACCAATTTAAAAAGACCAAACTATTCTCATGAATGCATATGTGTTTATCTTTGGAAAAGTAAAACGAAAATTTTTAGCAAAATACAAAAATATTGTATATAAACCAACAAGTGCATACTATGTAGCTCTGAAATTCCGTTTCATTGTATACATCTGAACATTAAGTGCAATGAATCTGACGCATTGCTTTTCCAGGAAAGAGAACTCATGCTTGTAGATGCACTGCAAAAAACAAATGATTATTTTGGATTTGCAACAAGCATTCAGGATCCAGCTGAATACTGGAAGGTTTGATGATCTTTTAATATAAAAAAAACCTCCAATTTGAGATGGTTGGGTCGTATTTCTTAAGCTATTATGTAATCCATTTGCTAAAAATTGTAGCTAGACGACTCGACAATAAAAAAAATTGAAACTTCTTCCAACCAAGAGCTCAAGGAGTCTACAGATCTGATCCTGCAGATTTGGAGAAGGGATCTGTACCGTGTATGTGAATACATGAGAGTAAATGTAATTCAAAAGCTTGTTATATGCATACTTTAATTATTTTGATAAATTTGTGTAATGAGTTTGCTGTTCCTAAGGAAAAGCTTGAGCACTTCAAAAATGTCACTCCCCAAGACATCATTTGTTCTTAGATCCCTTTAAATCTTGTTCTAATAAATTTGTGTATTTTTGCCTAGAGAAATAGAATCGCTTATAATTAATTTTTTTCCAAGGTTCAAACATATTGTAAAACTCACTTTCCCCAGCAACGAAACAATTGCTCTCTGTACTCAGTCAATAGTAACCAGCATAAACTTCTCAATCAAAATCCATCCTCTATTTTTGTTGATTTCCAAAATGATTTACTAAGATGAGAGCATTTTTAAATTTTTCTATGTGGCTGGCTGGGACAGAGAAAGGGAAGGGAGAGAGGGGATGGCAGTTGGTCCTTGTAGGTGGGGAAGACAAAAGGCGGTTCGGTGATGGTGGCGGACGATGGCGGCTACTACGGAAGAGAAGGAAACATAATCTCATTAGAAAAAAGATAGTGTAAAATTTAAATATTGGTAGTAGTAGAATCGTAAATCTATCCCACATCGTTCATAATCTAATTAGAAAAGAGATAATGTAAAGTTTAAATATTGGTAGTAGTATAATCATAAATTTATCCCACATCGTTTAAAAACAACGCATAATGTTTAAATATAAGGGGTGATTGAGACATCTAATATTTGCCGAGCTCAGTAGCGTTAGCTTATGACTCAAGCGAGGGCACCAAAGTGGTTGGATGATGGTAAAGTTGATAGATGGCTTCAACGCTTGAACTCAGGCTAGACCAGCGAACCTGTAGGTTCTAGCTAGCTTAGTTGAACTCAGGTTAAAACGATTAAACCACTAAGTACTCTTATAAGTTGGTTGCAAGTGTCCCTCCCAGACGATGTAGGACTGCCCCAACATAATCCCCCAGCGGACTCGACCGCAAACAGCGGGAGAGTTTGCCGGACGACCTGCATGGGCCACCAAACTGACGTGACTGGCTTCTCGCGCCCCGGTAAGATATTGTCCGCTCTGGCGAGGTGGCGAAACGACGTCCGTCGGTCTCACGGCTTTAAAAGGCCTCTTACAAGGTGGAGGGGACCAGTACGCTTATAAGTTGGTTGCAAATGTCCCTCCCAGGCGATGTGGGACTGCCCCAACAATTTTCATTGAAATTTGATTATATGATGACAAATAGTTTATGCAACTTAAGGTTGGCTAAAAACTTCGAAGGAAATCAAGGGGCTCTAAAATTTGCAGCAAATGATTATTGATATATATAATTATTAATTTAGGACGGTTTGTCATCAGTCGTCGATATGTCCGAGTGGTTAAGGAGACAGACTTGAAATCTGTTGGGCTTCGCTCGCGCAGGTTCGAACCCTGCTGTCGACGATTTTTTTGGTTCATCCATTTTAATTGCTACATTTACCATTTTTTTTATAAACAAAATCTTATATAAAAAAGAAAATGTTAAATATAGCATTAGTTACATTTAACATTAGTTACTAGTAACGTTACAATAATGTACCTACCAAAATACCAAAAGTTAATTATTAGTAGGTCCATGCAAAATACCATCCACTTCATTAAAATTGTACAGCTTTACTCGTCAATCGCTGTTTAAACTTTAAAATTTATAGTCCACCTTCCAAATCGCTCTGTTACGCTATAGTTAATATATATATATATATATATATTTTTAATCTCTAATAAAATATCAAAGTAAAAATGAGTGCATGAGAGATTTAAAATATGAAATTTATTACAAATTAGTAGTTATATATATGAAATATATTTTGTAAAATTACTTTGTGTTATATATAAAAAAAAATATTATACAAATTAGTGTTATATATTATGCAAATGTATGATAATTAGTTAAAATATTTTTCAATCTGCCAAAAATTGCCTAAACCGCAATTTGTTAATCCGCTATTCGGTTTGTAATTTTACTCTCAAACCGTCCGAACCGTACTGCGCACACCCCTAATTAGCAGTGCAATTTAAATATTTAAAAATAAAAATAAAAATAAAAATAAAAATAAAATCTTTTTAGCAATTAGTATTAGCGGTGTAATTCCTGTAAGTAAAAAGTAAAAATATTCTAACAGTGTAATTTAAGTAAAAAAAAAAATGATAAAAAGAATATCACGTTATGTGTTCTTTCCTAACCTCGAAGTCAAGGTAAGGTTTTGAGTCTTGCATATTTTTTATATAAATTTTTTATTTTAAATAGAGAAATGAAAAAAATGAGAGACATGTGACCTAAGAAGAAACTAGCATATTATCCGTGCATAAAAATAATTAAAAATTAATTTTTAAATTAAAATAATATATAATTTATTTAAAATATCTAGTAAAAATATTTATAATCAATTAAATTTTATTTATTTTTATCCGAGTTACAAATAAGAGAAGTTTTTTTTTTTTTTCCCTGATATCATTAATTGTGTGTTCTACGTTCTTAATAAAAAAAATTACATGTCATAATTTAATTGGTAAAAATTAAAGAATAAATTACAAAAAGTATGTATACGATAAAATATAAATACATTTCGTTTTATAAGTTTCGTAAGTTTAATTTACCATATGATAGTAGTAAATTACATTTGTTAATATATTAATTTTTTTCTTATTTTTCAAAGCCTAAAATTTGTCTACTCAAAATTATAAATTGTTGTATGTTATCTTCCGTGAAAATAGATTAGGATTAACTTGTGGTATTAGACTAAACATTAAAAATGATCTAGAAATTACTTGACTTAATATTTTAACCAATGTGACCTTCACCTGATCATTAAAATTGTCTCTATTGGTTCGCGACCGGTATAAGCTAGTTTGGAGGTTTCAATATTAGATTAAATATTAAAAAATAGTCAAGAAAATCGAGTTGATTTTTTTTTCCAACAATTCTCCGTTTAAGCCTATAATATATCATATTTCAATAGCTCAATATCATTAAAAAAAATAATAATCTTAATGTTTACGGTGTTTTTTATCAATCAATAAAAAATTTATAAATATTAAGAGAATTACATTTGAACAAATTCTAACATAAAATTTTTATTTTAAAATTTTAAGACCTACACATTTTCTTTGGCTCTATAAATAATCTTTGAGATAGCAACTACAATAAATTTCAATCATTATTATATGGAGATACATGTGAAATAAGAGTTTGTAGTACACCATTTTAAAAAATAATAGATCAAGAGAAATAATCTTTGAAAGATGTGAATTGACTCATATATTTTAGTGATACAAAAATCTAAATTTCAAAACTAATCATTTTCAAATTTTTAAATGGATTAATTAACTTTATTTTTTAAATGTGTAAATCAAGACATAATAAGATTTTTTTTTTTAAATGATTCAATAAAAATTGGAAGATTTTTTTTAAAAAAAATTTAAAACTATAGTTAACTTTCCTTTCTAAATTTCTAAATTTAAAGTTATAAATAGATTAATTAACTTTTCCTTTTGAAATTTGTAAATCAAGGCATAATAAGATTTTTTTTTTTTTTAATGATTCAATAAAAGTTAGCCAATAAAAGATTTTTAAATTATTTAAAAAATAAGAATTATAGAAAAATGGTAGGAAGGTTTTGAGTTTCACAAGACTTTTCTCATTAAAAATCTCTTTTCCTTAATATATAATATAGATACTTGGACACGGAGTATATAGAAAAATTAGAGATGCAAAACATAATGAAATGAGAGACCGGGTGACATAAGGAAAAGTAAGCAAATACTTGAATACCAAGTCTTAAGCAAAGAAAATGAAAAAAATTAGAGATGCGTGGCATAAAGAAATGAGAGATGTGTGATATAAGGAGAAGCAAATAAAGACTTAAACATTAAATCTTAAATAGAGAAATAAGAAAAATTATAGATACGTGGCATAAAGAAATGAAATGAGAAACACGTGGACTTGTTTGGAAACAACCTATTTTAATATACCTATTGTCTCTTTATTTTATTTGGATTATATTATTTTTTTACACATCAATGTTACTAAAATAGTTTATATCCAAACAACCAAATAGATAAATGAGAAAAATGAGAGACATGTAACATAAAGAGAAATAAATAAATTGACACTAAATTTAACCTTCAAGTAATATAATAATGTAAACAATTGCATAGTATTGATACAAATCTTATGCGATTACATATGACTTAGGATCAAAGTCAATTGTCGACCAATTAATTAATTATAATTTACTTATTTATTTATTATTAGCATACAATAATTAGCTTGTTTAACCTCAAATTTTCCTCCCCTTCATTTTCGTTTCACAAATTTAATTTGGAGACGGACCTAAATTAAGGGTTGGTTTGGAATAAGTTAAAAAATCTTAATAATTTATTTGAATCACATTATTTCTCTATTTTTTTATACATTTTGTGATAAGTAAAAAAAAATTAAAAAATAAGCTATGCCAAAAACAAGTCTAATAATAAATGTAAAATGCACAAAATAATCACATGAGATTACTATGTCGACATCTACCTGAATTAGTTCACAAATTTGATTCACATTTGATATGAGATTGTTGGCATCATAAAATATTCTTCTTCTTATTATTATTAGTATTATTATTTTCAGAATACGTGGCATCCTCTTATTCATTCAAAAGTTAAAAAAAAGTTCTGGAGATAATGGAGAATATGAAGGACAAAGTAGATGAGTAGAAGGACATATGGTAAGAAAATGATGAAGATGGGAGAGATGGGTAGTTACTAAGTAGTTATTACTGTATTTTTTCCTCTATAAATAGCCATCAATGGTTACATTGTAAAAGATCCAGAACTCAAATTAAAGACAATTGATTTATATTCTTATTGTCATTTATATTTCCTGCACTTTATTTTATGCATTTCATTTTCGAAGCATAGGAGTAGAGATAAATTAATGGTTAATTTGATTGTTCACTCAATCATCTTTCTCTATCTCCTGCTTTCTTCTTTTAATTTTTCTTTTTTTTTACACTTGACAATTTTGAAATCCTCTTCGTTAAGGCAAAAGAACCGTCAACGCAATCGTTTGATAATTGGCTTGAATTTAATCTGTATGAATTTTTCAATCCTTGTTAGCACATTTACATTTCTGATATTTTCTTTCGTAGAAAAAATAAACCATAACAAAAAAGTCTAGGCGTGAGTAAACTAATAAATATAAAGTGCAAAAAACAAATCACGCGAGATTATGTGTATATTTATAGCTTCGTTTGGGATATGAGTTAACTTTTTGACTTTCTAATTATTTTAGCTTAGAGTTAAAAAGTCTCATTTGGAATGATTTTTATTTTATTTTTTTAACTTTTATATGAAAAAAAATAAAATAATAATATAATATTATTTAGTCTGAGACTAAAAAGTATATTTGGTCTATTTCAACCCAAACTCACACAACGCATCTTCCCAAAGGATGACTATGTGAGCATGCCCATTTGATATAACAAAAATGTATAGATGCATGTAAACTAATAGATGTAAAGTGCAGAAAATAATCACATGAGATTATGTTCATGTCTCTGTGAGTATGTGTTTATCTGAATGTTCTGTATATTTTCTTCATAATAAATTATCACGTATGTATGAATATTGATTAGATAATCAAGTGAAAAAGTTTCAATGTGTATTGATTACCAAACAATTGAAAAAAAAAAAATTATAATTTAAAAAAAAAATTAATGTTTTATAGAAATAATTAAATGATAAATTGCATGTAAAAAATCATTTCATGTTGAGATTATATGCAAGATGCATCGCATTTGATATCCTTTTTTGGAATTTACTAAAAACATAAACATCTAAAACCTTTTCAACTCATTTCCAAAAAAAAAAATGATAATAATTCCAACGAATTAATATCATAATATATTATAGAAAAATTCAAAATCATCAAGTATGTTGACATCTTGTGCATGACAAATTTAAAACTATACATCAAATGTGCCTAAATGTACTTTTTCTTTTTTCTTGAGATAATTCATTTTCCAATTTTAGAAAATGCCCCAGATAACAAATTTTGGAAGAAAAAAATATCATGAAATCTTGTAATCTTTCATTTTTTTTTTAATTTTTTTATTGTATCTGTGGACAAGGGAGAAAAAAATATATATTAACAAGTGTGACACGAACACTAATTAATATTGAGATTAAAATAAAAAAATTTTAAAAGAGATTAAAGATTAAAAAATTTATCAAATTCTTGAAATCTCATAATCTTTTAATTTTATTTTTTTTTCTTATATCCCCAAATAAGAGCAAAACAAGGAAAGAAAAAACCAATGTTAACAAGTATCGTGAACACTAATTAACACTGAGATTGGATTTTTTTTTAAAAAAAAAAAAAATTGGGAAAGAGGTAAAAGATATATATATATATATATGTGGATGTTGATTTCCGACCACACAACCGAACGGGGGACTTAGCTAGAGAGCATCGACAGAATAAATTAAGCCCAAACAATCTGTCACAGAAAGATAAGAATCCGGCAGTGGTTCGTCCACCCGGGGGCACTCCGACGATCAAGTTAGTAATCAATATCTCTCAAAGATAGCAAAGAGTACTCAAAACTCAGTAGAAAAGAACTTACTACTCCCAGTATATCTCACATACCTCAAACCCACGGGGGTGCCCTACTTTTATAGTCAGCGCTGACCTGATCCCTGTAGAGGCCTAACTTCAATGGACTCAGGTTCAATGCTTATCTTGGACTCTCAATTAGATAGGGATAAACTCTCTAAGAACTTTATCTTTATTCAGACTGAGATCCTCTCCTGTTCTAGGACTCTTGTCCCTTATCTGCTCATCTCACATTCCGATATCTCCGCAGATAACCTTGGCCTAGCAGAGATCACCTCGGCGTCAGGGACCAGGCCACGTAACAACTCGGCTGACACTCCGGCGTCACCTTGGCCACGTGTTGTCACTCACAAAATATGTACCCACAATTGCCCCTTAGGTTCTATTACATCGGCAACCAAAGGTGATGGAACCTACATTGCTTATTTATATTTATATCGGCTGAAATTCATTCTTCCCTTCGACCGAGATCATGACTTGTTGGTTTCAAATACCTAGGACTCAACTGTCCATCTCTTATCAATGACCAAGAACCAAAAAACCTAGTTCTTTGAGTTCCTTAACCGATATCGTTTCTCTAGCTGAGGTTTGTTGCCTCGTTAAATCAAGAACTCTAAGCGTTTTATCTACGTATGAGCTGTCGCGTACGGTTTTCTCAACTGTTTCCTTCATGTGTCACGCCCCTACTGGCTCGTGCCGTTCACGCGTCACTAAGTCACGTCGATCTGCCCACGCCGCCTGACAGGCACATCGTCCTAGGCATTTCATTATGGTTTGCCGCCTTTTAGAGTTTTTAACAAAACTCCTCCCCCTCTCTCTCTCTCCGTCCTTTCACCTTTGCAATTACGATTTCCCTTTTTTGCTCAAAATTTTCTCTCTACGCTCCCAGAAAACCCTTCATTTTCGTGCTTCCAAGCTCCTACAACTGCCCCGATTATCTCCTCCGGCGAGTATTTCGTCGTTTGGTTTCTGATTATTCATACCGTCCGACTTCGGCAAGACTCATTCCGGCATCCCTTCCGTCAGCTTCACTAGGTAAATTCTCAGTTTCTTCTTTCTACTTCTTGGTCATGTTCTTCAATATATCTTTCCTTTGAGTTTTGCTATACGTTCCATTCCGTATCTGTTACTGTAGAAGTCACATCTGTTTTCGTAGTTGTAATTTTGTTTAGTATGAGACATTCTCTGTTCTTGAATCTGTCTTATTCCTCGAACTTTCGTCATTGCATTTGCTTGTGATTTGTGCACACTACTTTCACACACTCACACAACATTTTAATTTTTCACACCTTTGGCACATTGTAATGGTCACTTTGAATGTCTGGCACTGCTCTTGCCCATATCTATACTTTTGCTTTGTTTGATTCTTGAATTTTGTTTGCATTTGATGCTTCTTGATTCTGAATCCTGCTCTTTTTTTTGCTTTTCTTGTTGTATTTTCCATGTTTTTTCCCCAATTCTTGTTTCTATAGTTCCTAGGATTGGAATTTTCTTTAGAACCTTGTTCTTTAGGAAAATCGAAATGGGCTCCTCTTAGATCTTCAAAAACCCTTGCACCAGTGCCTGTTTAGGTTTTAGCCGAGGTATTCAAACCTATATCCATCACTCTGTTGCCCAACCCCTTCTTGTCAAGACAATGTGAATGTTCAGGTGGAGAGTAGATACCCCAGAAAAACTTGAGTACTTTAGGAGAGAGTTTTCTATCCTAGCCGACGTCCAGATTAAGTTAACTAGGGAAGAGGACTCTATTATGTAGAATAGAGATTCCATGCCCTTCCCAATGGTTGCATTTATTGAATGTGAATTTCGGTTTCCCCTTGATACTCTCTTTCGTGAAATCCTCCACTATTACAAACTTAACCCCATGCAACTTGCCATAAACTCATATAGGGTCATCAATGGCATAATTGAACTAGCACACTGAGAAAAAGTTAGGATCACTTTAGCTGACATCCAATTATATTATATCATGTGTGGCCTTAAGTCTGAAAAAGGCTATATATACTACCTCAAGCCCAGGTCCACTGCTTATAAACTAATACCTGGCCTTCCAAACTCTAACAAGGGTGCTGGAGATGATTACTTCATCGTCTTAGGCAACTAGGAATTTGCACCAGACGACGACCTTCATCTCTATCCTCTGCGTTGATCGGTGTTTAAAGAAGGTGATGGTAAGAGCTGAGTTACCCTTTTAATCACATTTCGGCTAAGATTTGTCAACATATACCTGTTTTTTGTAATGTTCTACTTCTCACTTCTTTTTGTAGCTTTTCCCCAGCCAGCAAAGAATTTCTAACAAACCTTGTTCCCCAGCCCTGATCTAAAAAGGCTTTTAGGCTTAGATGTTAATAAGCGCAAAGCCCTTTTGCTGCTTAATTATATCCCGACCTACAAGTGCGTATTACCCGACGTCCCACGCCGAAGCAAGACTCCCCCATCAACAACAACTCTAACAGTTGCTTCATCGCCAAGGCTAGATCAGGCCTTTTCATCAGACCCAGTGGAGCAACCCTCCACTTTTGCTCCAGCTCAACTAATCCTACCATCTCAGTGCTGACTTCGACGTCGTGCTCTACTAAATGTACTAGCAGGTCGAACTCGTAGCGGCAAACAACAAGATTTTGAGGCATCGGCCTATCATCCAGCCAATCCTCCCATCGCCCTTCCCGCCATTCACTTCGACACCAAAGTTACACTTTCTTCCACTGCCGACGAAATAGGCCGCAAACCAGTCGTCGTTGAGGATCTTTTAGCCAATATCCCTGGGGTAGTGACTGTTCAGTCCTCCTCTTCTCCCTCTCAATCCAAGCCAAAGCCTAAGAGAGTCAAGAAGGCTAAGGCCAAAGCTACAGTGACTCAGGTTGATTCTGAGGACACTGTACCGATCTCAAAACTAGCCGAGTCTGAAAAGAATACTCCTGCTGCTGATAAGAGGCCAGCCAAGACCCCATCGCCTGACGCCTCTTCTGCAAAGAAGCCAAGGTCTGACCACCCTGAAGGTAGCAGCAGCTTTCCCTGTAGCATGATCTGGGCGCCCGAGGTCATGGTAAGGGACAGACCTTTGACAACTGGCGATAGCGCGATCTAGGGCGTGGAGGTCGGCGTCACCTTGTCAACGGCTGTGCTCCTACCAGAAGATTTGAATCAAATGGCCGACCTTCATAAGTATAAGAACTTCGGCTTGATGATGCAGCACTCAGTCTTGGTAAGCCTCCTTATTTACTCTTTTACAAATTTTCAACACTTAGTCAAATTTTTCCTAATTTGTTTCAATCCTTGCAGGCCATCCAGCACGTGCATTCATACGCGGTCAAGACAGAGATGACAATGAAGGAGTTGGCAAAGAAAACTCAAGAAGCTGCCAAGCTCTTGTCCTTGCTCAATCATGCCGAAGCCAACAATAGAGCTCTGTTGGATCAAGCCAAGGCTTCCAGGGCTGCTTAAAACCAAGTTGAAGAGAAAACAAAAATGGCTGAGGTTGAAGGCGAAGCACCAAAGCCGATCTTGAGGCTGCCAAAGCCAAGGCAGCTGAGTTAGAGGCCAAGCTCCAAGTGGCCCTTGACTCAAAGGATGCCGAGGTTAAGGCGGCCAATGAAAAGGCTTTCGAAGAAAAGCAGGCCGCCGTCCGCGATCAGTATAAAAAGGCAAGTTAACCTAGCTTGCAATCGAGGTTATTACCTCGGTTGGACGGTGGCGCTCAACAAGATGTCTGTCCCAATGGACTCCCCACTCCTTGATATTGACCAACTCCAAGTGCCTTTCCCTCCGGCTCCACAAGAATCTGATGATGATGCCGATAAGGATGACACCGAGGAAGAGGCTGCGAATAAAAACGAGGCTGCTATTGGGGCCAAGCCCCCCACTCTGAATGAGCAAGTCCTTGACTTGACTTAAGATGAGGAAGATAAGGTCTCCAAGAGTGCCTCTCCCAAGAGAGCCATATCAAAAACCGAGGTACAAACAGCCGAGAAAAGCCTCGACCAAACCCCTCGAGATCGATGCCGAGATCAAAGTGGAGAAGGCTGCCGAGAAGCTTTCCCAATTGTCTGCCGAGGCCGACACACAGTCAATCGCCGATGCAAAATGGTCCACTTAGAATCTTTTTTTCCTTTTTGTAATAATTATAACCTTTTTGTTCAAACAATGTTTTAGCTTCAATTTGGCCGATGTGCCTTTTTTGTACCCAAACAAGTTGTCTTTTTGCCAGGCCGAAATGCCTTTTTGCCTGTGAACAAGTTTCATCTTCTGAATGCAAGTCTTATATTTCCTTCTAAGTGTTTAATGTATACCTTTTTTTCTTCTATGCATGTTTCTATAATTAGAATATTTTTTGCATGTCTTAAAAGCACAACTTAACTGTATAATCACCTCGAATATGAACCTTGACTGTTTGTTTCGGCTAACAATTGGAATACCTCGGCTAACACTTAAAAACATTTCGAAATATTTTTACAAGTGCTTGTTTCTTTAAACTTATTCAGTCAAGTACTGCTTCTTTACTTCTACTTGCTGTCTTCTATCAAGACTTCACCCTTCCATTATTTCCAAGCTTAGCAACCTGGTTGGTCATCTTGGCTATATGTACCTCGAGTACTTCTTTTGTTATTACCTCGGTTAACTTCAACTTGTAAATTTTTTTGAAATTTCAACAAGTGTTAAGCTAATTCTAACTTGTAAATTCCTCTAAAAAATTTCGACATGTCCCAAACTCTCAAGTTTATTCATCATTCCTGCTTCCTGCCCCCTAATGTGAACTTAAGTTGCACTTAAGTTCACATTATGCGTTTATAGTCTTTCGCCGAAATCAGATTCAAACAAAGATTAGCCGAGGTGTTCAACCTTGGTTTCTTTGTTAATTCAATGAAAGCACACTGAGCTCCACTCTGAGTTTAACCCTGCCGACAAGGCAAACTTAGATTAGTTCAACTTAGTTCAACTCTATTATATGCAAGTATAATTCAACTCTGCCATATAATAAGTCTAAGTTATTCGTCATTTTCATTCAGAAACATCACCAACTTAGTTCAACTCTATTATATGCAAGTATAATTCAACTCTGCCATATAATAAGTTTAAGTCATTCATCATGTTTCATTCAGAAATATCGCCAATTTATTTCAATCCTATTATATGCAAGTGTAATTCAACTCTACCATATAATACGTCTAAGTTATTCGTCATGTTTCAATCAGAAACATCATCATAGGGCTGGTCAGTCCTCTCTTACAAATTTAAAAATCATGAAAATCAAACTAGAGTTTTATTACTTTGGCTAATGAAATTATGACATAAACTTCGAAAAAACAAAAACTAATGATAAAAAAACTTCAAGTTGCAAGTGTTCCAAGGTCTTGGCAACTCTGTGCCATCAGTGTCTTCAAGCTGATATGCCCCATTGCCAGCAAGCGAGGTGATTCTATAAGGCCTCTCCCAGTTTGGGCCAAGTTTTCCCTCTCTAAGATCCTTCTTGTTGCTGACAACCTTTCTTAGGACAAGGTCCCTAACCTTAAACTCTCTTGGGTTGACCTTCTTGTTGTAAGCCCTGTAAGTTGTTGTTGGTATGCCCCTAACCGAATTGCTACTCTCTCTCTTTTCTCTTCCAGCAGGTCCAGATCTCGGGCTAGGTATGCCTCATTAGTCCCATTCTCTACTCCTTGGGTTCTGATCCCAAGGATGCCGACTTCCAATGGGATAACTGTTTCGGTGCCATAAGCCATGGCAAATAGAGACTCTCTAGTTGATCTTTTTGGCGTAGTCCGATATGCCTAGAGTACATTGGGTAACTCTTCCACCTATTTTCCCTTTGCTGCTTCCAGCCTCTTTTTGATCCTATCCATGATAGTCGTATTGGCTGCTTCTGCCTGACCATTGCTTTGAGGGAAACTTGGAGTAGAGTAGTAGTTCTTGATTTTATACTTTGTACAGAAGCTTTTGATTAGCTTACTGTCAAACTATGTATCATTGTCTGCTATTATTGCCCTTGGGATCCGAAATCTGGTGATGATGTTCTTCCATATGAAGTTCTTCACATTAATATCTCGAATCTTCGCAAGGGGTTCAGCTTCTACCCATTTTGTGAAGTAATCAATTATTACCAGTAGAAACTTCCTTTACCCAGTTGCTTGGGGTAGTTGTCCAACTAGGTCCATGCCCCACTGGGCAAATGGCCAAGGGCTAGATATTGGGTTCAAATCTACTGCTAGTTGATGTATCAAAGGTGCAAACCTTTGACACTTCTCACACTTTCTAACATAGGCTTCAGCATCCTTCTGCATATAGGGTTACCAGTATCCCTGAGTAATGTCCCTATGAGCAAGTGATCTGCCCCGAGCATGGCTTCCACATACTCCTTCATGTATTTCATACAAGAAATCTTCAACTTGGGAGGGATGCACACACCTTAAAAGGGGACCAGTGAAGGATCTTCTGTAGAGGTGACCATCTGCTGTTAGGCTGAACCTGACCGATTTCAACCTGGTCTTATGTGCCTCATTTCGGTCGTCTGGCAGCTTGCCATCCCTAAGGAACATCACTATTACATTCATCCAACTTGGACCTATCTCCACACACATTGTTTCGTACTCTGTGATTAGTGGTTCTACACTTGGGCCTGACAAATAATCAACCATCATTGTCCTTATCTCCCCTGATTTCATTGCACTAGCTAGGTTAGCCAAGGAATCGGCATGGCTGTTATCATCTCAGCTAACCTATTATAGCCAGCAATCCTGGAACAATGCTAGTAGTCTAACAACTTCCTTGACATAGGCTATCATTCTTTAATCTCGGGCTGCGTACTCACCTGTTACCTGATTCACAATAAGTTGGGAGTCACAGAAGACTACCGCCTCATCGGTTTCCATTGCTACTACTAACTTCAACCTTGTGATTAATGCCTCATACTCTGCTTCATTATTTGTGGCCTTGAACCCCAAACGAATAGACTGTTCTAACATTCGCCCATCTGGTGATACTAACACTACCCCTGCTATCGCTCTTTGACGGTTTGAACTTCTATCAACAAACAGACGGAAGGATTTGCCGATGTAAATGTCTCAGGATTTTGGTTTTTCTTCTTTCTTCTGTTTTGCTTGAGTGGGGTTCTTTGGCCTTAGCTGGGTTTCTTCTTGCTCTCCTGGGTACCCAAAACCACGGCTCACCAGAGTCCGATATGGGATGGCACTAAGTGTGAACTTAGCCACAAAGTCGACCAGCACCCGGCCCTTAATTACTGTTTTGGGCCTAAATTCCAAGTCATATTGGCCTAACACTACTGCCCATCTGACTACCCTACCTGTCAGATCTCCTTATTGCAATAGGGACTTTAAAGGATGCTTAGTCAATACTACAATCTTGTAGGCTTGAAAGTAATGATTCAGTTTCTTTGAAGCCATTACCAAGGCTAGTGTCAGTTTTTTCAGGGGTAAGTACCTGGTCTCTGCGCTTGCTAGGGTTTTACTCACATAGTATACTGCTCTTTGTTCTCCCTTCTCCTCTCTGATTACCACTACACTCACTGCATGCTCTGAAACTGCCAAGTATAAGAACGGTTCCTCTCTAGGTATTGGATTTGAGAGAATTGGAGCTGTTGTCAGGTGTTTTTTCAAGTCGGCCAAGGCAACTTCGCACTCTTCCGTCCACAAAAAATCTGTGACCTTCTTTAACAAACTAAAAAATGGTTTATACTTATCCGAACTTCTGCTTATAAACCTATTCAGGACTGTCGCCCTTCCAGTCAACACCTACACTTGTTTTGCCGATGTCAGGCTTTTCAAGTCAATGATGGCCTTGATTTGATCCGAGTTTGCTTCGATGCCCCTTCTGGTAACCAAGTATCCCTGGAACTTACCAGACCCTACTCTAAATGCGTATTTCGAAGCATTGAGTCAGAACCAATATGTCCTCAGGATGTCAAAAACTGCCTTTAAGTCTGCCAGATGATTCTCAGATTCTTTGGTCTTCATGATCATGTCATCAATGTACACTTCTACTGTCTTACCAATCAGATGTCTAAACATTTTGGTTACTAACCTCTAGTAGGTTGCTCATTCATTTTTCAGTCCAAAAGGCATCACTTTATAGTAGTAAAGCCCTTTTGGGGTGATAAATGCAATCTTCTCTTCATCAGAGGGATACATTGCTATCTGATGGTATCCCTTGTAAGCATCTAAGAAGCTCATCCTTCTATACCCTAGCATCTACTAATTGGTCAATCTTGGAAAGTGAAAAACTGTCCTTAAGGCAAGCCTTGTTCAGGCTGGTGAAATCAACACAAACCCTTCACTTGCTGTTCTTCTTTTTCATCACCACAGTATTGGATAGCCAAGTAGGGTAATTCAGCTCGTAAATGGCTTTGGCTTCCAGCAGTTTTTTCAGTTCCTCCTCAACTGTCTCAACATGCATCAACATCGGCCTCCTCGCTCACTGGATGACAGGTTTAGCCGACCTGTCTACATTCAACATATGGCATGTGACCTCGAGGTCAATGCCTGGCATCGCGTATGGCGTTTAGGAAAATACTTCTATGTTGGCCCGTAAGAAAGCTTCCAACTCCCTTTCCTTATCCTCAGCCAAGCTCTAGCCGAGAAGGAAGAAGTGTTCTTCATCACCTTTTTGGACCAGAATTTTCTTCAAGGCTTCATCACTCTTCTCGGCTGGTTCTTTGCCGACATCATCTATAATTTCCATGTCTTTGTCTTCAATTTCTGCTATTTTTGTCTCTAGCACGTTGCAGGTCGATTTCATTGCTGCTATGGAGTAATTTTTTACCTACACCTAATCCCTTCTAACTTCCTTAATTCCATGCTCTATTAGGAACCGCAACAATTGATGCAGTGTTGAGGGAACAACCCTCATTGCGTGCAACCATGGCTTTTCCAAAATAACATTGTAAAGGGAGGGGGTGTCAATCACTGTAAACTCTATGCTTACCCTCCTGGTGCCTGCCTACACCTCCAAATTTATTGCTCCCAAGGGCTATGTCGCCATTCTATTGAACCCGATCATTGGGATAAAGGACTACTCCAAATCATTGCAATGAAGACCAAGCTTTTTGTAACACCTGACATATATGATGTCACAAGAGCTGCCTTGGTCGATCAGAATGCGCTTTACCTGGTATTCTCTAACCTTGAGGGTTATCACCAGAATATCGTTGTGTGGATGCTGTACTATGTCTAGGTCTGCCTCAATAAAGGACACCATCGGTCTCTGGTACTCGTTTGTCCTAGGCCTCTTTTGTTGGACCTGACATACATGCTGTAAGTGTTTTACCTTCTGGGTCTCTCCTCGTATATCATTCTCATTAACCTTCGAGTGGATCACATTGATCACCTGAGGTTTCGCTTGCTGTAGTTGTGGCGGAATTGGTGCTACCGGTGCCTGGGGCAGTCTCGCATGCTCTTTCCTCGTTCTGGCCTCATCTACTAGGTCCCTCAAGTGACCCTGTCTGACCAGATCTTCCAAATGTGCCTTTAGGGCTCCGCGTGAGTCTTGAGTCAGGTGTCCATTTTCATTGTGGTAAGCACAGTGCTTCCCAAGACTTCTCCCCATAAATTCGCCAAGAATCCTCTCTGGTGTTCTATAATACGGCTGGTTCCTTATCATTTCTAGAATTTTATAAACCGGGATCCGAAACACAGTGGTGACTGCCTGTGCAGCCCTCAGCCATGTTTCTTTCCTATTAAATCCAATATTACCTCGACCTCGCTTCGGCGAGCCACTTCTCTTTTCCTGTTTTTGTGCCTTTGTTCCCGGCGTATCCTCTTCTGCTCTAGCATATTTCTTGATCCTTGCCATGAGCTCTTCCATACTTTTTGGCAGTCTTTACCAGCGACTTCCGGCACATGCAATCATCCTCCAAGCCATTCTTAAAAGACACGACCGTCAATTCCTGGTTGCATCCTGGTATTCTGTTGAACACCTCATAATACCTTTTGGCATAAGTCCTGAAGCTCTTACTCCCGCCAATTTTCAAAGCCATCAAGGAGTTTACCCTTAATGATTGCAACTTGTTCGTGACAAACCTGGCCACGAACATCTCGGTCAGGCCTTCCCAACTCTTCACAGTTCTTTTTGGCAATTTGTGAAACCACTTTGAAGCAATTTTCCCAAAGGATGCGGGGAACACCTTGCATAGTAATGGTTCATTCTCAGTATACAAGGCCATTGAATTCAGATATAGGCTGACATGAAAGTTCGGATCGGATTTACCATCGTAAATCTAGAACCTCGGCATATGGAACCTTTTGGGGCCTCAAACCTATCCAACTCCACTGAGAACGGCATTCTCCGCTTCACAGGAGATGTAACCTCGGCATTCTGCCACTTCCTCTAGAGATTTCAGCCTTTTTGGTGCACTGCTCCCAGTGTTGTTATGTGTTCTCTTGGACTTCTCTTTATTCACCATGTTAAAACGAAGGTCCTTCCCTTAAACATGTCGATGTTCCTTGACATAAGTTCCCTTGGTACGAGACGTTCTCTAAGACTCTCCTCTCATTGACTCTACTCGCCCGGCATCCCATGAAGGCCAATGTGAACGTTCCTTCACTTTGTCATGCTGAAGGACTGTTGGGATTGCTTTCTGCCCCCCTTTCTGGGCATTGTTCTTGGCCGCTGGCATCGGCGTGTCCTTCAATGGAAACGGTGGCTGCATGACGTTGTTTTGCATCGTGAAGTTGACTGCCGATTGTGGGTCTATCAACTTGTTTGTCATTCCCTTCATCTCGTCGTCCCTTCTTAAGCATCTATCTTTCCATACTTGGAGATCGCTTTCGTTGTAATACTTGTCTCAACTTGCCTTCTTCGGTGCATCTGTCTTTTGGCCGACGTCCTTCCCTCTGGGATTCTGTTCCCGTGGCCCTTCATTACATTTTTCCTCCTCCATGTTAAGATCAGCATGTTTACCACTCTCATTAGGGATGTCGTCCCCAATCTTTTCTTTCTGTCTGTTGTTGGCCATCTATTCTCCTTACGTTCCCACAGACGGCGCCAAATTGTAGGTATTGATTTCCGACCACACAACCAAACAGGTGACTCAACTGGAGAGCACTAGTAGAATAGATTAAGCCCAAATAACTTGTCACAGAAAGATAAGAATCCGACGGTGGTTCGTCCACCCGAGGGCACTCCGACGATCAAATCAGTAATCAATATTTCTTAAAGATAGCAAAGAGTACTCAAAACTCACTAGAAAAGAACTTACTACTCCCAGTATATCTCACATATCTCAGATCCACGGGATTGCCTTGCTTTATAGCCAGCGTTGACCTGATTCCTGTAGAGGCCTAACTTCAATGGACTTAGACTCAATGCTCATCTTGGACTCTTAGCTAGATAGGGATAAACTCCCTAAGAACTTTATCTTTATCCAGATTGAGAACCTCTCCTGTTCTAGGACTTTTGTCCCTTATCCGCTCATCTCAGATTGCGATATCTCTGCAGATAACCTCGGCCTAGCCGAGATCACCTCGGCCTAGCCGAGATCACCTCGGTGTCAGGACCAGGCCATGTGGCACCTCAGCTGACATTCTGGCGTCACCTTGGCCACATGCTGTCACTCACAAAATATGTCCCCATAATATATATTTTTGTTGAAATTCACGAAATCTCATAAATTTTCTTTTTTAAAAGGATAAATTACAAATACAACTATTGAGATTGAATTAAAATATGAAACGCCATCTGTGATTCTAAAAATTACATTCCACCCTTGAAATTTCTAATTTTATAATAAATCGCTCTTTTTATTAATAAATTATCAAGTCAATTAACAGTTTTTAATGACGTTAAAATATGTTTCAATTAATAATTTAGGTAACTTTACAGAAATAATAGAGACCCCATTTTTTCTTGACACCCACAACCCCCACAGGAGGAGGAAAAAAAAAAAAAAAGAAGCCAATCTCAATACATTGAGGGTGGTGGGGGTTAAGAAAAAAAGGGGGTCTCAACATTTTTCCCCTTATTATTGTATAAGAGAAGAATTATGAATTTTATTTTTTTAGTTAATTCTGTTAAATAAAAAATTCTAACAATGAGGTATTTGTAATTTTTCAAATCATAGAAGGCAATCTGTACTTTAAGAAAACCTCAGAGATGTATTTGTAATTTACCCTTTTTAAAAATATATTTTTATATCTTCGGATATTTATTATCAACTAAAAAAAAATCAAAAATACGAGGAAGAGCGTTTTCATACGCTAGCTAGGAGTAAACATGGTCCGAATTGGTTCAGATTGGGGTAAAACTAGGACCAATCCGTTATTTACAGTTCTTGAAAAATTAGAATAAATCCAATCCATTTAAATTGTAAATCAATTCGAACTAATCCATTTAAACACGAATTGGATCGGTTTAGGATTACAGATTCACATAATTAAATAACAAAAAAAAATATATATAACATTTTAATTTCATAAAAATATAAATATAGCATCATATTAGTTACATAATAGCAACATGTATTTCCATAATAACGACATACTATTCTAAAATTTAAACAATCATAAGAAAATTAATTCCACTATAAATATTTAAATTATTACAAATTAAAACTGAAAACCAACAAACAAAAGCAATAAAAGAAAATACTATGCAGATTTAGATTTGGATTTAAGTTCGAGTTTAGGTTTTATATGAAATAAGAGAATATACTATGTATGAGAGTGTATAATATAAATATAAACTATTTCTATGTGGTCCAGATTGATTCCAATCCGGAACTAATCCATAAATTACGAATTTTTAATTTTTCAATCCTAAAATGAACCGCAAATTTAAAAAATCAATCCAAATTTACCAAATTAAACTCAACTGGATTGTATTACGGATTTCACACATTTTTTGCTCAGCTCTAACGCCAACCATGACTACACAGTAGATCGTATCTCAGGTCTATAAATAAGACCGTATCGTAGACCAAAGGAATACAACTCATTTATTTTTACATCTTTGCCCCTCACTCATGTGCCATTGTGTGTGAGTGTTGTGTGTTTCTGCGTGAGTCCTAAGCGAAGCGAAAGCAAGAAGACAGAGAGGCAGAGGAGGGCGGCGGCGGAGGAGGAGAATCTGTTGCGGCGGCGATGGATCCAGACGCGGTGGCGAAGGCTTTCGTGGAGCACTACTACTCTACTTTCGATGCGAATCGAGCAGGACTAGCGAACCTTTACCAGGAATCGTCGATGCTGACCTTTGAAGGTCAGAAGATCCAAGGCTCTCAGAACATCGTCGCGAAGCTCACTAGCCTTCCCTTCCAGCAGTGCCAGCACAGCATCACCACCGTCGATTGCCAGCCCTCCGGCCCCGCAGGCGGCATGCTCGTCTTCGTCAGTGGTAACCTCCAACTCGCCGGCGAACAGCACGCTCTCAAGTTCAGTCAGGTATGTGTAAAATCGATATACACTTGTGCTTTTGTGATTCGATTGTTCTGATCGATGAAATTAATTGAGGATTTGGACTGATCTGACTTCGATTGATTTGAGAACTTCATTCAGGCATTAGTATCTATTGGTTTTGATGATTTGATTTGATTTGATTTTTTTCCCCTAATTTTTTGAAGTAAATGCTATTTAGGATTACGTGTGGATGCGATGTTGTCAGGTTTGATTAGTAACTTTGAGTTTGTATCTAGGGAAATGGGGAAATGTTTGAGAGCTCGAGAGAGTTGGCTCGAAACTGGCTCGAGAGAGGAGAGAGGGAGGAAGAGAGGGAGAGGGAGAAAGAGAGAGGAGAGGGTCGTCTGCCGTGGCCGTGGGTTGTCCTCGTCGCAGCCCAGCCCCGCCGTGGGTCGTCCTCGTCTGCCCGCTGTGGGTCGTCCCCGTCCCAGCCCGTCGTCGCCTCGCCGCCGTCGTCGCCGAGACCCAGCCCTGCAGCACCACAGCTCGTCTGCCCCGCCGCAGCTCGCCCCGCCGCAGCTCGCCCAGCGCAGCCCCTCCCCCCCCCCCCAATTTTTATGGCCCCCTCCCCTCCAGTCCTCCCCCCTCCTCCTCCCGTTCTGCAGACACCGCCCCCCCCCCCCCCCCCCCCCCCCCCTCTTCTTCTTCTTCTTCTTCTTCTTCTTCTCCCGTTCTTCCCGATCTGCAACAAAGAAAAGAAAAAATAAATAAATAAATAAACTCGACACCAAAACGACGTCGTTTTGGTGTCGAGCCGCGGTTTCGAGCCGCGGTTTCGAGCTACGTATCATGGTCGTTGTATCTAAGTGGAAGTTTTAGTCTTCGTGTACTTTAATAACTGGAAATTTAACTGAGGATTTGTTATTTATTTTATTACGATTTGAATGTGGGGTGTTCAGACTACGATTTGATTGTTGCTTTCTTTAGTAGATCTACGGATTTTTACTTGCCTTCTTCTCCTTCATTATTTTAAACTCCTGATCTTATAAAGTACAAACACCATTGCTTACTTGCCTTGGCTCCAGACATTTTAGCCTAATTGCTTTTCAAATGTTAAGTTGCTCATGAAATTTCTGATCAAATTCAAAAAAAAAAAATCCCCTACGAAGCTGTTATTTGAGGATTATTGTTTTTGTTTGCATCATCCTTTTCTCCTCTTGTTACTTCCAATTGGATTCAGAAGGTATTTTGGCGATATTAGTTAGTTAATCATCTCCGAGTTGTGAAAATATTTGATTAGTTTCTTTTTACTCAACTAGTGTTCTCTCTCTTGTAATAGCCTCTGTTTTATTAATGTTTTTTATAAGCCATAAAAAATTGCGTTCAGGTAGTCTATGGTAATCTGCTTGAGTATGACATGCACCGAGCTTTCTCTTGGCGTCGGATTATTCTAATGCTTTTTTATTATTTATTATTTTTTTTTTAAGTAACATTCTTTTGCTAATGCCTGAAAATAATGGACAGTGACGTTAATAAAATTTTTAATCATGTTGATTTATGGTCGAGATAAGCTAACAAATAAATTAGACAAAGACAACAATAAAGACTGTCCAAGTGCTTTTCATTTCTCTCTCATTTTTTCTTCCTTAGTCTTTTCTTTTAGTGATATGTGCAGTTCTTTAGACGAAATGTTAAAGTACATCACATTGTAGTTTCTTTAGTTAAAAGTTACTATCAGGGAGTCGAAATCCCAAAGTACATCACATGGTAGACCTTGTCATGTTCAGGGCAGTGATATATGGGAACCAGTTCAACTCTGGATTTGCTCTGTTGATTTTACTTTTCCACATGAAGTTCTGACATGTTTTTTATTGCAAAAGGCTAAAAAGAATGAACACACAGATTGCAATGTGTATGAAGCAATTGAATATGATCCTCCTAGTATCATATCTAACGTTTATTTGTTTTGATATTTTATAGCTTGAATTGTATTCTATACACAGTTCAGCTGTCGATTCAAATTTCTCTGTTATTGCAATAAAGCTCTGATTATTTTTGTATTTGTCCCTGATATATAATGATTTGCACAAGCTTCAAATTAAAACCAATTTTTCTGTTAATTCTGCTTTTTTCTGTTCTCTTTCACCCTCTGCTTTATGTACATGCTTTACATAATGCATATTGTTTTTTTTTTTTTTTTTTTTTTTTTGGGGGGGGGGGGGGGTGTAAATCATATTGTTTTACCTTTTAAAAGAAAATAAAAAATAAATTTTTTTATTTTAATGCACGGTTATCAATTTGAATTAAGATTGTTGTCAGCAATCTGTGTTTACATAATATTTCTGTTATTTCTCATCAAAATTTCTTCCTGTTCTTTTTGCTCCCAGATGTTTCCATCTGATGCCAACACCTCAAGGTAGCTTCTATGTGTTGAACGACATTTTCCGATTGAATTATGCATGAAGATGACTGATGGTTTAAACACAAAGGGCGGAGAATCCCATGATGCCAAATGTCTTCGAACAAATTCTGTTCAGCTTATTTTAGTGTGAGACTTCAAAAATCAAGAAACCGATGATTTTTTCTCCTTTTTTAAATTTTTATCAGACTTTCTATGCTCAGCTCTTCGTAAAATATTTGTGTCATCCAGTCTCCATGATTGGAGACTGTTTTGTTTGATTGGGTGAATTGGTGAATGATTATATTACTTTGTTTGATTGGATGAATTGATGAAAGATGATTTTTCTTATCTGCTTCAGTTTCATGAATGGATTGATGTTGGATGCTTGAAGATTGTGTTAGAGAAAATGCAGGGGTTTAAATATACCTGAATGTAAACACTACTTGATGGTTGCACTTGTTTTGTTTGCTGGTTGCCCCTCTGCCTGTTTGATGGCTCCTTCCCTTAACCTCTCCCAAGTTGAGATAGAAGGGAACAGCAAGAAAGTTATTGAATTGAGTTGTGTGTTGCAGGGAATGCGGAGCTATTCTCAAGGATATTACATCTATGGCTAGGCGAGGTTGTATGTCTTTCAAATGGTGTCTATGGGGCAGCTCATTGGACTGCGTGTGCTTGTTTAGGAGATTTCTTACCTTTGGATTGGGTGTCTCGTCCTACTTTAGCTCTTGTTGCTTGCCTTTCTTGCAATTTAGTGTAATTTGGGTTTTTTTTCCTTTAAAAAAAAAAAGAAAAACATCTTAGGACACAACTTGTGGATGACTGTGCTGTTTAAGCTTGGAGGCCTACCACAAGTGTCATCTTGATAATTTGAATAATTCATTTTTTAAATCACAATGTGTAAATTATCCATTAAAAAAAAAAAAAATCCGATAATCATAATTATGTTAGTTTATTATATTTGTTTCTTAAAAAATAGATGGTCTACTTTTTAAATAATAGTTGTCATTCATTTTTTTAAAATAAATTTATGAGTTAATGTGATTATAGTTATCGGATTGATCAAAAAAAAAATTTATAAATAATTTACATATTGTGATATAAAAAATAAATGATTCAAATGATCAAGACTACGAGATCATGATGAACACCTAAGCAGCATGAAGCTGTGGCCTTTTATGGTTGTCATTGGATTTTGGTGTGAGAAAAAGAGAGTCAAATAACCTCTTATGCTGTGTTTGGTTGGGAGATTTAGAGAGGGATTTGGAAAGGGAAAGGAAAAAGGTGTGTGAAACTAGGTGAAATATAGGCATGTTTTATTCAAATTTCATCTACCTTTTCTATTTCCCTTTCCCTTTCCAAATCCCTCTTCAAATTCTTCAACCAAACACAGCATTAGTGAGATTTAAGAGTTTTATCCATAAGCCTCGTTGTCAAATAGCCTCTTAGTGAGATTTAGGAGTTTTATCCATAAGTCTCATCTTCATTAGAAGACGAAAATGGTCATATGTCACATTTAGTTATAGTTATTTATATAAATATATATTGAGTCAATAAAATTTGAATAATTTGACATGAACTATCCATTATGCATGAAAATTTAAAATTTCTTTGATGGTGGGAAATTATCGGTAGTTCCAAACAAACTAAAATATTGAGATTTTATCCTATCTATACAGTAGGTTTGAAACTCTTTTCCTTCTCTCTATATAATATTATATACAGATATATCTTTTAATGTTTTATCTATATATATTATATATATTGAGTCAATAAAATTTGAATAATTTGACATGAACTACCCATTATGCATGGAAATTTAAAATTTCTTTGATGGTGGGAAATTATCAGTAGTTCCAAACAAACTAAAGTATTGGGATCTTATCCTATTTATACAGTAGGTTTGAAACTCTCTTCCTTCTCTCTATAAAATATTATATACAAATATATCTTTTAATGTTTTATCTATATAAATTATATATATTGAGTCAATAAAATTTGAATAATTTGACATGAACTATCCATTATGCATGGAAATTTCAAATTTCTTTGATGGTGGAAAATTATCAGTAGTTCCAAACAAACTAAAGGATTGGGATTGTATCCTATCTATACAATAGGTTTGAAACTCTCTTCCTTCTCTCTATATAATATTATATACAGATATATTTTTTAATGTTTTATCAACAGTAGGTATTTTTCTGCTGGAACTACACGTGCTGTTTTCCCAGTCAGTTTACCAACTAGAGCTAGTCGGTTCTGAATAAAATTTTGTTAAAAGTTTGGCTGATGGAACTCTGAGGGCAAGGATACGTTAAAGCAATTCCTGAGTTTTGCCCAAGGATCATGCTAGGGAGGTAGGTTACATTAAGAGTCCAGTTGTCAGAGTACTTTTTTTTTTTTTTTATGATACTTTCTGTAAATCTTTACATGGTTCTTTATCCACAATTATCACCTCAAAACCTCGTCTGTTTTGAGAACTTCTGCTTGATGGCTCTCTCAAATATGTCCACACATAGAGAGCAAATTCGAGCAAAAGTGGTACAAATATGAAGTCAAGAAAATATTGGCTTGTAGCTTCTTCTTTTTTAAAAATAAAAAATAAAAATAAAAATAAAAATGAAGAAAAAAATCCCTTCATTTCAAGCTTTCAACAGTACAACATTAATAAACAAAGGAAATTAACGAAATTGATAGAGGAGATAGGTTTTTCCAATACCCCCTCTGTTGCTTCAACTGTTGCAAAACAAAACCAAGCATTAAACTTGCCATCAGCACAACCATGAATCTACACTCTTAGGCATAGTTTCAAACATATCTCAGTCCTTATCACAATCCAGACCCAATGGCAAATCCAGAAGGGGCAGCTCTGGAATTTTGAGGGGAGGGATTGTAGGGACTTCAATCTGCGGTTGGTTTGTAGATGACTTTTTCTCCCCATTCTGAGCATCTAAAACAGGACCTTTTAGCATCCCTGCCAGCATACCACCAAAGGTTTTGAAAGGGTGGCTCAGTCCATCTTTAAGGCTAAGAACAAGAGAGACCTCGGATATCTGCCACGTAATGGTAAGGACAATCATGGCCGAAAGAAGACAATGAGTGATAAAATTCTGTCTCTTCACATTCCGAAGCTCTTTGACTATCTCTTTTCTGACACCATCGTCAGCACTACCACCCTCCGCCTCCTTGGCAGTCTCACTATTTGAGTCAGCAACCGCAGGGGAAGGTACTTCCTTTGGATCTGCTGGTGGTTCAGGTTGCTGAAGTTTGCCATCATCCCCTTTTAGTGTTTCTAACTGTTAATACAAATTACTAAAGCCCTGTTAATTTTGGTTTTTCAGGGATAATACAAAGTCACTCCAATTTATTAATATACAATCTAAAAATAAAAGAAGGTAACCAACGTATGAGACTCCCGCTGAAGCAAGGTCTGGAGAGGTCAAGATGTATGCAGCCTTACCTCTCTCCTCCCCCTTTCTAGAGAGAGGTAGTTTCCATGAATATATGATCTAAAGATGTGAGGGTAAAAAGGATGAATGAACGAACTACTACTACTTACAGGTGCTTGAGACAAAGCTACATAGGTAGTGAGAGCAGTACGTGGTGGCACTACAATGTGGGTAGGTGTTCCTGATGAGGCATTGGTTTTGATAAGTGGAAGAAGTAGTGCCTGTGGAGCCCAAAGTGCTGGTATGGTATTAACTTAATACTATTAAGTAGGTTCAATTCAACAATAGTGGAGGCAATGATGATGTCGGTAGACTCTCTAACGGCGGTGATAATGCTTACGGTTAGGCGCTGCACAATTTATCAACATGTGTTGTGGGGGCGGTGATAATGGTTTCATAAGGCAAGGCAAGGCAAGGCAAGGAGGTTACTTTGGTTGTAGATTTGAAAGCAAGAAGTGGATTGACTGTGGTGATGAAGGGGAGTGAAGAGGTGGATTTGAAGCGGAGTCAATGACTTGATTTTAAGAACAAAAGCATTTTGAGATGCAAAAAAGGAACACTAAACCATACAAAACAAATTATAAAATGTTATAGGGTTTAGATTCATAAACCAATTTGCAAAGCATAATTCAAAAGATCAAATTAACTCAAGGAGAAATCCTCATCTCAACTAAATTGGTACATATGTTGATCATATAGAATTGTGCATTTTTCAAGTTTAATTCAACAAAGTATATATGTCTCTCTTAAGTTGAAACACATGCAATAAGAAAGTCTCATTTTCCATACAAGAAAAATTCAGATTCGATTCATGAAATCCAAACACAAACTTTATACTTTCCACAAACAGAGTTTTCGATCTCTTCAACAACAAAACAAAATCAAACAATACAGACCAAACTGTGAGAGACACATAAATCTCATTTATTATTACACCAATAATCACTTAAAAAAAAAAACCTAACTCTACAACAAAAAACGACATAGCGATTGTTACTAACCTGAGAAAGCAATCTACAGAGGAGGAGGCGGTGAGGATCTTCACCGTCGACGGCGAAGCTGGTCTCGTCCGGTGAAGAACTCAATGTATTGTATCTTTGATCGTCCATTAATTGCTGGATTGTGAGCTGTATCAGCTCTATCTTCTCCTTCGAATCCATCTATCGAGCGTGCGAGAGAGACCGACCGTACGATCCCAACAGATGTCAAAAAGCTCCAGAACCGCCAAAGCTTTAATCATTTGAGAAGCTTTAAGCATTTGAGAAATATTCTATTAAATATTTTATTAAATCTTTTATATGAGATACAGATTCCATACTAACATAAAAAATTTAGTATAATATTTAGAATTTCTAATATAACTCTAATAATTTTATCTCCTCACTATGTGTCCATTAAAGTTTACAATAATGATAGAACATTAGAGGTGGAGTTTTAATATTAATTCTAATAATGTGATGATACATTAAAAAAATAAAATATAAAATTACAAGTTAAAATATCAAATCATAAGATAAGACCATCTTTAAAACTCCCTCTAACTCCTCATTTAGAAGTTTGAAATATTTTTGTAAATTTTAGTATAACATTTTATCTCCAATGTAAATAAAATTGAAAACATTATACTACAAATTAATAAAATGTTAACATAATTATATTAATAATATTTTAATTTTTTTTAATTAATTTGAATGTTATTTTTTAACATAAAAATATAATTACACTTTCATCTTCAACATTTATTTATTTTATTTCATTCCTAAAAAATTAATTTTTGAGTCTTATTTACTCAGACTTACCTTTCTTTATTCTCCTCTTACTAATTGTAAATAGTGGTACTACATGCATCAATTAATGTACTAATTAGTGTACCAACACTAGCTATGATATTATTATTGACCTCACTCATTATACAAATTATAAATACCAAAAATATCTTAAATTATGTTACATCATCAATTAATACACTAATTAGTACACTAATTGGTACATATAATATTATTCAATTGTAAATACATAATTATATTATTATTATTATTATTATTATTATTATTATTATTATTATTATTTCAGCTTTATGATTTAGTGACAATCGTCCAAATATGTAATGGTTAAAACTTAAATTGATAAATAAATAAATTATTCCACATTATATTAGAATATAAAAGGGGAACTTACCAATAAGTCTCATATACAAAATTTAAAACCCATTTAATCTCAAAACAAAATATTTGTACTAATTAGTCCTATATATTTTTAATTATTACCAAAAAATCTTTTTTTTTTTTAATTTACAGACGTCGTTATATCTCACTACCGTCGGATTTTCGTTACCGTCGAATTTCCGTCGAAGACTCGCTGGAATGTTCAACATCATTGGGAAGTCGTCGGAGTATCACCAGAGTGTTGTGAACGTCAATGGAAGTCGCCGAAATGTTCAGAACGTTTGCTGGATATTAAGAACATCATTGGAAACTCACCGAAATTTTCAGAATATTGCCCAAAAAAAAAGAATAAATGAAGAAATTAAAGCTAAAAAACATAACAAAATGTGCTAAATATTGATAAACTAAAAGAAAAAAAAATGTAACGACAAAAAACAACAACAATGGGAAAAAAACATATGTTATTTTTTGATTTTTATAGGGTTTAAGCAAATAATCTCCAATATTAATCAAATTGAAAAACAAACTTTGAATCTGTAAAATGTTACAGTTTCAAAGCAAAAATCTATTAAGCATTTATCCTTATTAATCAAACTGAAAACATGTTATGAAACTGCAACATTTTACATTTCTAAATAATGTTATGAAACTGTAAAATTTTGTAATTTTAAACCATGATTCATTCCAGCATCAAAAAAAATTGAAACTGCAAAATTTTACAGTTTTTACTGCCTGTAACTAAAACTCCAAAAAAACTTGTTCAGAATTTGAAAATTTTCTCCATTAAAACAAAAAAAAAAGAGAAGTGTATAGTAGAAAAAATGTAAAAAAATTAAGAGATCGAAGGAGAGGTAGAAATAGAGAGAGGATTGTACTCCAACAACTATTTTTTGTTTAGATCTAACCGGATCTGATATAGATCTTGTAGACACCCCATTTTTAAACGCCCTTAAGACTTGGGCGCCACTGATTGCTTACTTGGTGATGAAAGTTGTGTAGTGCAAAAGTTCGATTTCTTCGGCAAGAAGAGCTTCAAATCCCAACCTTACAACCCATTTTGGACCAAAACTATGTTGATTAAAATGATTTTAGACCTTAAAACCCTCTCTTTCAAAATAGTTTTTGAAAAAGTTCTTACGATGTTCCGAGGCTCGCATTTCGTTAAATGTTGCGCTTTTCGGTAAACCAAGCAAGGACAAAGTGAAAATGAATAGAAGAGAGGTGAACTCTTTGAAAAATCTTTCAAAACACTTTATTTAGGGGTTTGGGGTTGAAGAAAAGAGGAGCAGAGACAAGAAAACTAGCTGAGAAGAAGTTAGGCATGAATGCGGGTAGGATCGAAACTGAGCAGTCTTCACTAAAAAAGACATATCTTCTTGCAGACTTAGAATTTTGATGTGAGGCTGCCACCATTGGAAATAATACTTCCAGGGCTTAAATTTAGGCTCAAGAATGATCTACAAAGGAGTCCAAATGAAAGAGATATGCTCATTTGAAGTTAGGCCCAAAAAGTAGATTTTTCTGGCCAACCAGAGGTGGAAGTTGCTGGTCATGGATGGGCTTTTCTGGCCATGTGCCGGAGATGAATTTCCTTTGCCGGCCATGTCTTGCCGGCCAAGAATGGACCTGTGCCGGTCATCAATGATCCCTTGCCGGCCATTGGTGCAAAAAGTCAGATTTCTGCAGATATTTGTCTTCTAGCTGTTCCAGCTGTCCATTATGGGATATTTTCGACTTAAGCTCTTGTTTTTCTATATATAGAGGCCATTCTCTATGGTTTTCAAGGTTAGAATATTTTAGGAGTGAAATATTTTGGGAGTCTCTCTCTCTCTCTACAAGTCTCTCTTTCTACATTTCTCTCTCTCTTGAACCTTTGTGCATACAAGTAGAAATACACTTCTCATTTGCCTATACATTCTTGACCAAAGTTGGTTATCTTTGGGCTGAGATTCCTTGGGACCTTCTTTGAGTTTTAGAATGTGATTTTAGCTTGATTTGGTGCCTCATTTGTGCCTAAAGTATGCTTGACTCCAAGAGGTATAACCTTTACCCTTTAAGTTTGTTTTTCATACTTGTTTTTGTCGTCTTTTTGTACTATTTTTGGCCTAGTTTTCAACTGCAAAAACCTCTATTTTTGAGGCTTAAAATGGTGATTTGAGGCTATTTTGCGTTTGGAGGTGGTCCACCATTCTTGTCTCTTTGCTTATTAAGCTTTTGTGCCATCTTTTCATCACTTTCAAACCAACTCTTTTGGCCTTTTAACCACTGAAATTTAGAGGTTTTTTAGTGGTAAAAAATTTGTTTTGAGGTCCAAAGTTTGAAGGATTAGCCTCCCCTCCTTGTGTCTAGCTTTCAAGCCTAGTTAGCTCCATATGTTAGCATGTTTTTGTAGCTTAACTTAGCTTATTTCCAACTTGTTTTTGCCTCTGATTTGGGTTGTTTTAGCTCTGTTTTGAGCTGTTTGTGTTGTATGAGTAGTCTTTTGCATAGTTGTAGTGTAACCCCATGTTTTAACTTATTGTCTTAGCTAGTTTTGTCTTCATTCTAGCATGTCTTTCAACTGATTTTGGGCTATAAAAACTCTGTGTTTTTAGGCTGAAGCTTGGGTTCAAAGGCCATTAAAGGTTGAGGGGTTGATAACCTTTCTTTGTACCTTATTTTGAAGGCCTTTGCCCTTGTATTTCCCACCCTTACATCATCTTTTTCAGAGCTTTGAAACATTGTTTTTCAGAGTTATTTCAGTGGCTAAAAACATGTTTTGAAGTCCAAAATTGGAGGGATTAGCCTCCCCTCCTTGTATCTTGCTTACTAGTCTAGCATGCTTCATGTTTTAGCTTATTATTCTAGCTTGTGTTAGCTTAATTTCAGAATGTTTTAGGTTATATTTTGGACTGTTTTACCTCTATTTTGGGCTGGTTGTTGCTTTTGAGCCTTGTGTGGCATAATTGTAGGGTTAATTCCTTCACTAGCTCATTGTTTTAGGCCTTTAAACATGAGTTGTTTGAGTTGGTTGCATGTCATAGTGTCATTTTGTACGTAATTTCAACATACATAGCTCTGTCACATTCTCATTTGTTTCACTCTTTAAGATTTGTGCTTAATGGTTTTAATCCTCTTTTGAGAGTTTCTACTAACCAAAGGCCTGATCTCTCTCTTGCCTTACATCATCATTTGGTTGACGCTTCTTTCTCTTTAGAGGACTCTCACTTTTGGACTAACCGGTTAAAGAATGGATCGGTAACTTAAAATGAGTAAACAAAAATGAACAAGTAAAAGAAGCAAGATAAAGCATCTTTCGTGTTGCATTACATGTGTTTGGATCGGACGTTAATTTGAACACAAGGCAAATGGGACGTTTCATACTCAATAGTGATGAAATGTGCCATTTTTCTTGGTCTCCATCACCCTTGATCATGCATAATAGCGTGGTGGTCCTTTATGTCATATTTGTGCATTTATTGAAATTGTACAACTTGGATCTTTAGCCATCATGCAATGAAATTGCTTGATTGGTGGTTTTGGATCCAAGAGTGCCACTCCTCTGAGGTTTTGAGATGATAAGGATGGGTACAGTACAAACATATCTCTAGAAAAACCATCATTTTGCTCTGTTTGTGCTTTGCTGCAGTGTGATGACTTAGAGCATCAGTGGTCGGTAGTGCCTCACCAGTGGCCGGCAGTGCCTCATTCTTGGCCGGTAAGGCACACTTTTGGCTGGCAGATGGCCAGCAGCAACCTTCTATGGCTAGCAGGTCACTGGTGTAAACCTCAGCAAGTTTTGGTAAGTTAAAGCAAAAAGATTCTAGAGTATGTTCAACCTTGCAAACATAGCCTCACAAGAGCAAAACGGTGGCTTTTCGGGGCAAAAACTAAGTACACGTACCTTCCACTTCTTGAAGCAGAGCAGTAGTAGCATAGTTTAATGCCTTGCATGTTTAGTTAGTGCACAATTGTTTTAATTGATTAGTTTGCTAATTCGTTAAGTGTTGTAATAATTAGTAGTTTGCTAGTTATTCATTTGATTTGTAATAATTAGTCTAATTAGATTAGTTTGATTAGCTTAGCTTAGATTAACTTAGCTCTTATTCATTCGAACCCTCCTTCGTGATGGCACAATGTTGTAATAAGTGTGCGTACGTGTATGCATGTCTTCTAACCCCGCGTCTTTCTCCCTTTCATTTGGTTTTTGATGGTTAGATTAGGGATCATGTTTCAATTAGCATACCTTATGTTTGCATGCTTGCATCAATTTATTTGTCTTGCATGCATCGAGGCTCGGCGCATCATTCAAACTGCATCGTCATTTCAATATCTTCTTTGAATACGTGTTTCAAAGCATGCTATCAAAGTGTTGCAAATACCATGACTAAGTAGCCGAGCCTATTTTATTGCATCATTGCATATGTTGTATTAGGCATCTTGTATAATTAGGATCATGCATTGTTTCTAACTAGTTTTTGTTTTGACTTGAAGTACTCAGTAAGTTTTACGCTTTACATGCTTACATGAGTGTGATTGCCATGATGCCATGATAACATGCTTGCTACGAGGCTATGTGCTTACGTGCTAAACTGCATGAATGCCTGTGGATGAAGGCTTATTGTTTGAATTGGAACAATTCAACAAATGTACATTTTAAGCCCACTTTGCGAAGTGGCAAATCATGTTTTAAGCCCACTTGAGGTGGCAAATCCGCATTTCTAAGCCCACTTGAGGGTGGCAACTTCAAATCATTTTCGAAAGCAAACATGAGTTGAATTCGTTCCAAGTCTTGCGACTTAGTCTATACTTGCTTGTGTGCATCACATAGTAAAGTTAGCTAATAACAGGAATAAGAACACATAAGGTTTATAAAATGACATATCATGATTAGTAGAGGCCGATCCTTTGATCAGGCGAGCGGGGGTGCTCATTTCAGGACCTTCCCCTCTCGTACCCAAGTTCTCGAGCCAAGGTAACTTTGGTGATGACGTACACATGACCTTTGGCATGAGTCAGGATTTCCTAAATTTTTTCAAAACAAAATATTTAGGTGGCAACTCTATAATCTGGTAAAGTAGTCCAATTTTGAAATTATTTGACTTAAAATCAGTTTTCCAAAAGATTTGCCGGATTTGGACTTTTTGGTGTTTATCAGTTTCACATTACACTTGTGAGATTAGATTCAGAACCACAGGTAGAGTCCGAACTGTGAGGCCTTCTTTTTAAACCTTTTTCCGAAAGGTGGGGGCACGGAAAAAGGCGAGCTCACAGTTTCTGGCGACTCTGCTGGGGAATTAGAGAACTTGACTCGAACTCATAATATGTTGTTTTATCTACACGCATGTGTTTCTTTGCATTGCATTTGCATTGGTGCGCCTAAGTCATAGTGTTTGCCATCTGCTATTCTTGAACGGTTTGCTAGAGGCTTGCTTGGAAAAGCATGCTATAAGGTTGACCGGTTATGGGCTCTGCCACGATGGGAACACAACCCTTGGATCTGAACTACCGCTGCACCATTTGATCCTCCTTTTACTTCTCGGTGTTAGGTGTGAGAAGTATATTAGGTAGTTTTGCTGAGGTACCATTTTTGACCAATCAGTCTAGTTGCATATCGGAAGCCATAGAGACTGTTTCAAACTAGGACATGTTGCTCACCCGAATGCAGGATTGTATGAAACTGCTTGTTTGCGTAATGAATCCCTAGCTCCTGACGAGATTAGGACAGGGTAACTCTACCCCATCATAGGGGTGTTTTGACTCTCACTTAACTGGTATGTGCTTTATAGTGAAACTGTACAGGGATGTGCATATCAGTTGGCAAGTTGGTATCTGTTTTGGGATAGAATTCAGTAAAGAGTACAGTGATTCAGCTATGCTCATATCTGTTCTAGTGAAATCAGGCTGAGGTGCTGTCTGTTTTCTCTTTTGCAAGGTAGTCCTGGAACCATAGCTTCAGAAGGTTCCAATATCCCTCGAGTACTCTAGACTTGTATCAATAGACTTTGTCAGGTCGGAATTGGTTCAGAAGCAACCTGTGTTTACCTCACCAGTTACAAGACGAAGGAGGTTCAGGCAGAATTCACCAGTGCAGTTTCTACAGCAGTCACCCTTCAGTTCACCCGGGTCTAGTCTGGTCTGGAAACAATTGTCTGCATTCAGCTCAGCATGAGATCAATCACCCATTCCTATGGCTCAATATCCCCTAGCCAGTGTGGAAGAACATATACAACACCTGCAACAGACAATCGAAACACTGCAGCAGGATACAGTCCGTTAGGCTGACGTCACGGCTCGTCAGGCCGAAGTGATAACCCAGTTACAACAACAACAGCCATAGCCGACCGTAGCTTCTACATCTCATACACCTCCCATGGGTAATCCGACACCCGGAGCCACTGCCCATACTACTAATGTCCAAAAGACTCAGGGCAATCCAGTGGAGCCAATCCTAGAACAAGCCTCTAAAGCTCCTATCTATCAAACCGAAGCTCCGTTTGAATTTGAGGTTGACCCAACTGCATTTAAGGTCAATAAATTGGAGAAGTTATTCAAATGAGCACAATGAGTGAACTCCATCTCGAATTTAGAGGACGGGTATACTGAATCTGCAGTTACCTTATCGGAGGGGTTGAAAATGCCGCATATCGACCTCTTCGATGGCTCTAGAGACCCAATGGTGCATCTCTGCCTGTTCTCTGATATCTTGAGACCAATGGGTTTGACCCCAGCCCATAAGTTGTCTCTCTTCGGCCGAACCATGTCTGGGATAGTCGCAATCTAGTATGCAAAATTAGAGGACTCTGTGAAACAGAACTGGGGAGAGATGGCTGAGGCCTTTATTGCTCAATACTTCTACAACACACAGATCAAGGTCACAACTCGTAATCTCGAAACCACTCACCAAGAGCTAAATGAGGGTTTCTCAGAGTTCGTGACAAGATGGAGAGAGAAGGCCCCGATAATGGCTACAAGGCCTTCCGAAAAATGTCAGATCAGGATAATTGTTTGGAATCTGCATGGCAAGTTGCTGCAGAAGATGATCGTTCTATCTCTATTTACTTTTCCAGAGCTTCACGAAATGGGGGTTCAAATCGAGGATGCCATCAGACAAGGGATCTTTGTGGAAGATAATGAGCCTTTGAAGAAGAATGTTGTTCGCAGTTCCATTACTACTACTGATGGTAGCACAGCTGTGAAATGCTCAGAAGTAAACACGGTCATCACTCCCCTCAATGGCCAAAAACTAACCACTTCAACTCGGCCTAAAGCCCAAAATTTCCATCCTCTTTACACGAGTCTCTCTCAAGCTTGAAGAATGCTGCAAGAAAAAGGGTACCTATAACTCCTAGAACCCCAACCCCTTCCAAATCCTCTTCCACCAAGATATGACCCAGCTATATACTGTGCCTATCACCAACAACACGGTCATGATACGAACCGTTGCATCCGCCTCCGTCATAAGATTCAGGATCTTATTGACGAAGAGACCATAGCTCCACCAAAAGGACCTCGGGCTAGTAATGACCCGTCATCTCTACATCTCAATTTGATCCATACACTCCCATCCACCTACAATCCCAGCATACACATCACCCCAGCCCATTTACCCAAGTCTGAGGTGTTCATTCCAGAAAGCACAGAATTGTGCATGATGGATGCACTCGAACCCCAATCATCTCAAACCCCTGAACCTACTACTTCTGAGCTGATGAGAATGATTGAAGATCTTCAGAGAACGGTGGCAGATTTAGCCTTTGGGATTTTGGCTCCACCATCGACCACATCACATGCCAGAAATTTCATGCCAAAAGGCTCTCTAATCTTGGGACAGGCTGCATTTGAAGAAGGCCAATCCCTTGGCAAAGCGGAGGCAAATGGCAAGAACAAGGTAGGGGCAAGCATTGGTCCCTATGAACATCTTCAGTGGGCAGTCGAGGCTTTGAAGGCTGAAGGATTGAACAAACAGCAAGTGCTCGCAGTTGTTACAAAGACTGTGGATGACACTTTTGCCACTCAAGATGAGAGCGTTCTGAATCAAGGGGTAAGCTGGGAAAAGGGATGTCGTACTAGAAACACCACTTTCAGCTCCAATCCTACACTCAAAAGAGATCATCAAACCCAGTCAGCACCTGCTACCCCTTTTGCTGGTACATCCAACATAACTCCACAAACCTTGAAGCACCAACCCCGAGGCCCGAGGGTCTTCACCCCACTTTACATGACCTTGTCCAAAGCTCTCCAAATCCTTATAGGACAAGGCCATCTCAAACCCTTTGAGCCTCGGCCTCTCCCGGATCCCTTTCCAGCTAAGCATAATCCGGCCAAGTACTGTGCCTTCCATCAACAAACCGGCCATGACACTGATAGTTGCTTTCATTTTTGCTATGAAATACAAGATCTGATTGATAAAGAGGTCATCGTCACACCAGGCTCTGCAAAGTCTATCGGCACTGGATCAGTGAACTTGGGGGATAATGTGATCATTTGATCGGGGGATGAACCACCTGCTGATGGTGCTCAGTTTACTCTAGATTTAGGGATGGCACGCACTATTTTAAGCAATTTATGAATACTGTTTACTTTACTTTCTGACTTGGGTATTGAGTCAGTTCTGTTGTGTTGTTTTGAGTCAGTCTTGTATCGAGTCTGTCTCGTTGTGTCGGAGGTTGGTGATTTCCGGGGTGTGTTAACTTGGGCATTACCTTCTTGTTTTTTAGTTTGTCTTTTACACTCTTTCTTTTGAGTTTGTTTCTGCTATGAAGCCAGTTGTGCCAGCAAATTTGAATGAAACGGCAGTACTTTTCACCTACTTTTCTGTGCCTTGAAACCATCGCATTGACCTAAGTTTTTCAAAACTTTTCTAAACACTGTGATGAAAACAAAGAGGAAGGAATTCCTTGGGATTTGCAAAAATTTGATCAACTGAGAGAAAGAGAGGTAAGCTAAGCCCTTAATGAATGAGATCGTGTTTGTTAATGTGAGTACTGAGAAGGATTCTTGCTTGATCCAGATTGGTTCTACAATGTCTTCACGAATGACTAGTTGCTTTCTTAAAAGATTTCAAAAAATGTTTTGTGTGGTCCTGCGAAGACATACGTGGAATCGCTCTCGGGATTGTGTAGCATAGGATCACTCTCAGTCTCGAGACTCGACCCCTTTTGCTTTCAAACCTTGAACCTTAATTCAGAATGTTCAACGATCAACTAACAATATGAGGCTTGTATGGCCGGATCAGAAGCAATCCTTGAACTAGGGGCAAAAAGGTCAGATCAAGGTCAGATATTATCAAAGAAAGCTTGCAAAGCTAGATCAGAAGTAGCTCTTGAACTAGGGGCAAAAATGTTAGATGTGCTCAAAGATTCAAAAGATGGGTCATTCTGCAAACCAAGACCGTCAAGAAAGCTAAATCCCAGAATCTGAGAAATTATTGCTGAAGGACAATTGAGTTCCTATCCACAAACACTAGAGGCAAATTCAAATCTAATTGGATGGACTCCTGTATCATCAACGAACAGCAGCCATTTTCCTGGATTTAGATGGCTTAGAGATCCTATGACCAATCAACATGGACAAAGTTAAACCTTTTTTATCCTTGAGAGGCTCGCTAGGCCGAAAATCCGGAAGGGCGACCCAGGAAAAAGTTAGAGCAAGAAAAAGAAGAAAAGAAGAAAAAGAAAAAATGAAAAAATGAAAAAATGAAAAAAAAATGGAAAGAAAAAGAAAATAAAAAAAGAAGAAGAGAAGAACAAAAGAAAGGAAAAGAAAGAAATGAAAAGAAAAAGAAAAACAGAGCTCGCAAGGTTAAAAACCCGAAAGGGCGGCTTTGACAAAAGTTAGAGCGTAAAAGGAGAATGTTAATACCCGAGTGTACCTTAACCCGGAACTACGTACGGCCTGATTCCTATGTTTAGGATACGTAAGCAACTTCATCCTGAAGTCCGGCCCCAATCCTTTTCAACCTGCTTAGCTCATCCATGTTGATTGGTTTACCCTTGTTCAACTTGGCTATCCTCTCCATGTGCAAATTGCCTCAGCTTCATTCAAAATCGGACTGTCCTATTCCGCTAGGAAGATTTAGCTGCAAGGCAAATCAAGTTCAGATCTGAGATTGTGCATCTCGAGGGTTAATTCCATGTTGGTCGAGCAGTGGCCATTTTCAAAAACAGTTTTGAAGATTTTTAGTGAGGTTGAATAGTTTTCTCCAAAATTATTTCACTTTTCCAAAATTGGATCATTTCTTGGACCAAAAAAAAGAAAATTTTCAGTGTTCACAACCTGATTTGTATGATTTCAAATCAGAAAATTGAACAAGTGTGTTAATCTAACTTTCATGTTGGTCAAAATTATTTTAGCAGAAAGCCAAAAATAAAAAATGGTCAAAATAATGAACTAGGGGCACAGTTAAGTCAAGTTTTCTGTCTTTTTCCTATTGTCAACATACTTGCTAGAAAAAGCATCATACTTGCCAGAAAGGGCACCATATTCGCCAGGAAGGGCACAACTGAAGCTAACAGTCGAAGGCCAAAAGCTCTCTCATCCTCCAAGCAGTGAGGTATCAAGCCAAGTGCGAAGCACGAACTAGAAATGGAGCTAGATGTTCGGTTCCCTCATCTGGGATGATCACACCCAAGTTGGCATCTGACCGGGAATGGGAACGTAGAAAACGTAATATGTGTGAGACCAATCAATTGTATGCTTGACCGGTGGGACATACTGTAATTTATCTCGGTCAAGCTAAGCCAAGGGTATCGTCAACCGATGTGAGTTGCAGATTTGCTCCAATTGCATCACAACCGTTTTGTGGGATAGCTCACTAGTTGTGAGTGAAAGAAGGAGAATCTAATAGAATACTAGGGGGCAAGTGTCACGACCCGCTTCTCGTACCCAAGGGTTAAGCATCGTGATGGCCAGTAACTGAGGTTACCTCCGGCCAATTCTTAAACAAATTATTAAACGCGAGCGGAAGTAATATTTAAATGAGGGTACCCAAAATAATCATCGGAGCTTCTATTTTTATTACAAAATTTATTGACTAAAAATGTTGATATTTACATATAAAAAATATCATAAAAGTGTTGTGTGTGTCTATTCCTCAACCCCGCATCTAAGACTTTCAAAAAATTATTTCTGAATTGCATTGTTTCCTGAAAATTGGTAAACAACTATAAGCACATGGCAGAGTGAGAAATATTATACCAAGAGTATAAGAGACACGAAATAACCATGGATAGTTAGTTAAGCCAAAACATTTACATAACTCAATTTGGTAAATAAATCATCTAAGTGGCAGAAACTGATAAGATAACTTAGTCTGAACAAATAATCATTTAAGTGACAGAAACTGAAATACAAAAATAAATAACCATAACCACGGTACAGTACAGAACAGACAAAGGTCACAAAAGTGATAGTCAGAACAGAGGTACGGATTCAAGAGGTGGCTCGTACGGATTATAGAGGTGGCTCCCACAATAGTGTAGCACTTATCTCCGCGCAACACTTTATTCCGCACAGAACAGAGGTACGGATTCAAGATGTGGCTCGTACGGGTTATAGAGGTGGCACCCACAATAGTGTAACACTTATCTCCGCACAGCACTTTGCTCCGCACAGAACAGAGGTCAATGAATCCATGACAAATAGAGGACCACAAAGTAGTTAAACAGAGGCCAATGGTTATTTAAGTCCCCCAAGGTGTGGGACTCCCGTGGTGGTACTTATAAAACATAATTGTTTATAAGGTCAAAGTCAAATATTCTTTCAAATATAAACAAACATATCCATGGGTTTCATTTTAGCAAATAGAGTTTAGAAATTAATCCATGTAACTGAAATAGTAATATACCTTATAATAGTTTATAAAACATAACTTGTATAAAATAAATATGGTAAGTCAAAACATACGTAAAATATATTATGATAACTCAAGGTATAATATAACTCACCTTAACTTTAATACATTACTCTTTCTTTCCACTATCAAAGACCCTATCGACTTCCACTATTTTTTCTTCTTTCTCTCCTTTCTTTCTTTCTTTCTTTCTCTCTTCTTTCTTTCCTTTCTTTCATTCTTTCTTTTCTTCCCACGCCACTGATCACCTCCTTAAATAGGGAGGTAAATGCCTCGTCCGGCCAACACGTGGCCAACTCCAAGATTCACTCATTAACTCACTAAATTTATACTTATCGTAATAGATATTTAAGATAATTATATTTTAGCCCATTATTTTATACTAACAAAAAATTAAGTATTTATTTTACTATCACACTCATTATTATTATTATTATTATTATTGTTATTATTATTATTTATACTTTGACCCCTAAATTTTTATACTAATTATATTATTTTACAAAATTATACATAATGGTACAAAATCAATCGTATATTTTCCTAACTATGATTAAATAATATTAGTATAAATTTTACAGAATAATTAAAAATCTGGGTTGTTACAGCAAGAGCCCATAACTTCCTGCTTATCCATCAACCATCTAGGGGAGGGATAAAAAAATAAGAGATAGTAAAGAATAGAAAGATGTGCATTGAGAGGAAAAAGTAAGAAAATGGCTTTTTCAGAGAAATAGAGATTGAGTGCCATAGTGATGTGAGAATCACAAATAAGAAATGGTGGGAAAACAATACTCGGAGAAGCGAGCTCCTCATGAACTGAGAGGTCTCTTGCCATTGGAATATGTTCGAGTGTTGTGTTTGTTGTTTTTGTTTATCTCAATTCTTGTTTTGAGTCGTTTCAAGTGTAAATGTTTGTGTTTAGGTTGTTTTACCTTCGTTTTCTCTTTGTTGAATCGTGGTGTATTGTAGTCAGTCGTAGGCTCAATACCCGATTAAGAACTCATTTCTCAATTTTAATTTCAAAAATAAATCGTTTTGTACTCAGAGTGTTGTGCTATTCTCCACATTTGTGTAAAACAGGATTTGTTCTTTGATAAAACTGCAGGGTTCAACCCAGGTCATGTGAGAACAATAGAACAAGGACCTAACTAAAGCTACATGGGTTCCAGACTGCAAAACAAAAGAAAAGAAGGAAAATTGGAGCATCTGAGTGTGTTTCAACTTCAGCAAATTCCAAGATTGCATTCCATACGCACCTCCTCAGGCCTTGTCAATGCTCTGAAGTATGAGTGTGCCTCTACTTCAAGCTCAAGCTTAAGCCTGCTTCAAGCCAGAATGGCAATCAGAAGTGCTCTCCCTGAGTACCAGTCCCTGCCAAAGGCATCTTGGCTGTGTTTACGATGAGTTCTTAGGAGATCAACTGCAACGGTGGAAACTAGAGTTCGAATGACGACGCCTAGAACGCAAAGATTTGAAATTTCTGAGAATAAAGTCTAGGTTAAATATCCAGGGGTGTATCCTCGACTTAAAATCTGTATGGCAGTCCCACAGATTGAGATAGCATGTGTGCGCCTCAATTCTGGATACTGAACCAACCTAGTCTGTCACCCCCTTGGAGAATAGGGAAAGTTATGAATATGATCAGGAAGAAAAGTGGCATCCGTGGCTTCTACATGCAGATGTCGCTCCTTGTCAGTATTTCAGGGCCTTTGTACTGTGAGTTGAAGGTAAGAGTTAGAAGAACACAAGGGGAGATCCCTGTCAAAGTAGAGCGGTTCATCGCCACTCGCCCCATGAGGTGCTTTCTAAAGTATCGCTTTGTTTGTTTATTACATTCCCTAAACATCATGCATTACATTGCTTGTAACATGTATCATATCATCGCACTTATTGCATTTATTTGCATCTTGTGTTATCTTGTACCATTTATCCTTTTACACTGAGCAGCGTTTAGGATCGTTATCCTCCGAGGCTTTCTCAAGTTGCGTGGAATGCGCTCCTGACGTCTTTTCTTTGGACCTCTTCTCACGATTTCGGCGTGGTTAGAGTGTCTCTTTCCTTACATGATTTCAACGTGTTTGGAATTTATCTTAGGATGCGTGGAACGCGCTCCTGATTGCTTTTCTTTGGACCTCTTCTCACGATTTCAATATGGTTAGAGTGTTCTTTTTCTTATATGATTTCAACGTGTTTGGAATTTATCTCAGGACGCATGGAACGTGCCCTTGAGTAGTTGTTTTCGGGCCTCTTCTCACGATTTCAGCGTGGTTAAAGTGTTCTTTTCCTCACACGATTTCAACGTATTTGGAATTTATCTCAGGATACGTAGAACACGCTCATGTCGTCTTTTCTTTGGAACTTTGCTCACGATTTCTGCGTGGTTAGAGTGTCCCTTTCCTCGCACGATTTTAGCGTGTTTAGAATTTATCTCAGGACGCATGGAACGCGCCCCTGAGTAGTTGTTTTCGGGCCCCTTCTTATGATTTCAACGTGGTTAGAGTGTTCTTTTCCTCACACGATTTCAGCGTGTTTGAAATTTATCTCAGGTCGCATGGAACGCACCCCCGATTGATTTTTCTTTGGACATTTTCTCATGATTTCAGCATGATTAGAGTGTCCCTCTCCTCACACGATTTCAATGTGTTTGGAATTTATCTCAGGATGCGTGGAATGCACCCCTGATTGGTTTTTCTTAGGACCTCTTCTTCCGATTTCAGCATGATTTGAGTGTTCCTTTCCTCTCACGATTTCAGCGTGTTTGGGATTTGTTCTTCCTCCTCTCACGATTCCAGCGTAGTTGGAGTATGTCACCATTTGCATCTACTGCATTACCTGTTTTATTGCTTGCATCATTTCCATGTTAAGCTTAGTTTGGCATGTGTTCATACATTTCCTCATTGAAGCATGGTTCTATGATAATGTGTACGCGCCTATTCCACTAAGAGAATTGTGGTCTAAGGGTGTCGGCACCTTTTCTGTGTTAGACGTGATCTATTTTGTGTCTATACCTTTTCTAGGTAAAATGTGGTTTGGCTTGTGCCTTATTCACTGCGTTCATTGCATCCATTGCATTGTACTTTGTTTTGTTGCATTCAGCATTTAGGATCACGATCTTTCCTCAGCAGATCACTCCTCACTTATATCATGCCACCCAACTACTTGTATTCTTGTTATGAAACACATAGTTCTGCATGTGCACACGCCTACTCCACTAAGAGAATTGTGGTTTGAGGATTCCGGCACCTTTTCTGTGTTAAACGTAGTTTGATGTTGCATCTCCATCCCTTTATGATATTTGTGTAGTTTTGCACTATTTGTAGTTTGATGTTTCAATTACATTGTATATCATGTGCATTGTTTCGTTGCATTGCATATTGTTTGTATTATTTTGTTGTATTGTGTATCATTTTGCATCCTACCCCTGAACTACGTTGGTTTGATTCCTTACAAAAGGATACGTAGGCAACCTTCGGGGTTCAACCAACTACATTTGCATTTTGTTTGTTTGCCTAAGTCTTACGGCCTTGTCAAAATGGGTCGTTTCTAGGCTTTGACATTCACGCATGTCATTTCATGACTTTCGAGTTCTATCAAAGAAGGGCAACTGTAGACACCCCATTTTTGACTGCCCTTAAGACTTAGGGGCCACTGATTGCTTACTTGGTGATGAAAGTTGTGCAGTGCAAAGGTTCGATTTCTTCGGCAAAAGGAGCTTCAAATCAAACCTTACACCCCATTTTGGACCAAAACTATGTTAACCAAAATGATTTTAGACCTTAAAACCCTCTCTTTCAAAATAGTTTTTGAAAAAGTTCCTACGATGTTTCGAGACTCACATTTTGTTAAATGTTGCGCTTTTCGGTAAACCGAGCAAGGACAAAGTGAAAATGAATGGAAGAGAGGTGAACTTTTTGAAAAATCTTTCAAAACACCTTATTTACGGGTTTGGGGTTGAAGAAAAGAGGAGCGGATGCAAAAAAACTAGCTGAGAAGAAGTTAGGCATGAATCTGAGTAGGATTGAAACTAAGCAGTCTTCACTAAAAGAGGCATATCTTCTTGCATACTTGGAATTTTGATATGAGGTTACCAACATTGGAAATAATACTTCCAAGGCTTAAATTTAGGCTCAAGAATGACCTACAAAGGAGTCCAGATGAAGGAGATATGCTCATTTGAAGTTGGGCCCAAAAAGCAGATTTTTCTGGCCAACCAAAGGTGGAAGTTGCTGGCCATGGATAGGGTTTTCTGGCCATGTGCCAGCCATGTGCCATCCAAGAGTGTGCCTTTCCGGCCAAGAATGGACCTGTGCTGGCCATCAATGATCCCTTGCCGGCCATTGGTGCAAAAAGCTAGATTTCTGCAGATATTTGTCTTCCAGCTATTTCAGCTGTCCATTTAGAGATATTTTTGACCTGAGCACTTGTTTTTCTATGTATAGAAGCCATTCTCTATGGCTTTCAAGGTTAGAACATTTTAGGAGTGAAATATTTTGGGAGTCTCTCTCTCTCTATAAGTCTCTCTCTCTACATTTCTCTCTCTCTTGAACCTTTGTGCATACAAGTAGAGATACACTTCTCCTTTGCCTATACATCCTTGACCAAAGTTGGTTATCTTTGGGCTGAGATTCCTTGGGACCTTCTTTGCGCTTTAGAAGGTGATTTTAGCTTGATTTGGTACCTCATTTGTGCCTAAAGTGTGCTTGACTCCAAGAGGTATAACCTTTACCCTTTAAGTTTGTTTTTCATACTTGTTTTTGCCATCTTTTTGTACTATTTTTGGCTTGGTTTTCAACTACAAAAACCTTTATTTTTAAGACTTAAAAATGGTGGTTTGAGGCTATTTTGAGTTTGGGGGTGGTCCACTCTTCTTGTCTCTTTGCTTGTTAAGCTTTTGTGCCATCTTTTCATCACTTTCAAACCAGCTCTTTTAGCCTTTTAACCACTCAAATTCAGAGGTTTTTCAGTAGTAAAAACTTTGTTTTGAGGTCCAAAATTGGCGGGGTTAGTGTAACAGGTCTGCGTGGGACCTCGCTACAGTTCGGACTCGATTCGTGTCACGGTTCTAAATCTTGAACCAAAGAGTTCAAATCCGGCAAATCGTTTTGAGAAAACATATTTTTGAAAGAAGTGCCAAACATGGACTGCTTTCCCAGATACAGAGTCGCTACCTAAATATTTTATTTTTGGGAAATTTAGGAAACCCTGACTCGTGCCTAAGGCCATGTGTCCGTCATCCCCAAAGTTGCCTCGGCTCGGGAACTTGGGTACGATTGGGGAAGGTCACTTCGTGAGCACCCCCGCTCGCCCGATCAAAGATCGGCCTCTACTAACCATGATATCTAGTTGTGAAAATATTATGCGTTCTTATTCCGGTTATTAGCCTAGATTTACTATGTGATGCGCACAGCATACAAGTATAGACCGGGTCGCCTGAATTGGAACAAAACACTTCATGTTTGTTTTTGAAAGATGGTTTGCTACTCGCAAGTAGGCTTAAAATGCAGATTTTGCCACCCTTAGGTGGGCTTTAGAAAACATGGTTTTGCCACTATCTAGTGGGCTTAAAACTCACAGTCAATGCATTATTCCAATTCAGATAACCCAATCTTCACCCACAGGCATTCAAGCAGGTATATCACATACGCATCTAGCCTCATGGTAAGCATGCTATCATGGCAGTCACTCACACGCATGCAAGGATGCTAAAGCATAAAACTTACCGAGTACTCCAAGCCAAAACAGAAGCTAATTAGAAATCCATGCATGATCCTAATTATACAGAAATGCCTAATGCAACACATGCAAAAATGCAATTATAGCAGGCTCGGCTATTCTAAACATGGCATATGAGATGCAACAGTTAACAAGTATTCAATTTGGAATTGAAATACAGATGCAGTTAGTATGATGCGCCAAGCCCGGTGCATGCAAAACAGATGAATGAATGCAAACATGCTATCATACTGTATGCTAATTGAAACATGCCCTAATCTAACCATCATAAGCAGGTAAATAAAAGGGAAGAAAGACGTGGGGTTGGAAGACATACATCACACTCACGCACACTTATTACAACATTGCCCTCGCTCGGAGGGTCTAAAAGAATAATATACAGTCCCGAATAAATACAGTCCTGAACAAGTACAAAAATCCTAATTAATTTACAAATTAATCTAGGAAAGCTATAAATTGGCATGCAAGCCCGGGAACTGCCTCGACTCTGATGAATGATGTATGTTTGGACTGCCTTGCGCGGAAATCCACTGGGATGCCCCAATTAGCCTCTGTTTTGCAATTATTCTTGGAAAGCGTGCCAAGTTCCGGAAGGCTGCTAATTCTTGATTCGCTGCAACAGAGAGCAGGAAAGGGGCATAGCAATGTATTTTCACATATGTATGCATGCCTCGATCCTCGTGCGACCAATCACGCATCTCAATGCATGATGGCCGAGGAGTCGAATTGCATGACTCAATATGGAATGAATGCACATGAAAACACAACAAAAACCTAAACTCCATCATGGGTAATCCGGAGTGTCGGCGACTGGGGAATTAAGACACGTTCCGTCACTCGGAGTACGAAACGTACCTCGTTTCTCGTGCTCGGGCTAACTCCCATCCCAAACACAATGCAATATGCATGACATGCATGAATGCAACTAGGATACAACCTAACATGCACAATGCTATGAAATGGCATACACGATGTACGAGGTAACATGGCATACACAATGCACTAGCATACAACCTAGCATACACAATGCTATGAAATGAAATGGCATACACAATGTATAATGGACTTACACCAACACAAGTGGACCTCAGCCACACTCACATAGGAGGCCATTGGATGAAAATGAGACGCTCGGGATACGTGCACACATGCACGCAAACCGAGGACCGATCCTAGGGCACGAATGCCACTCTAATAAGGCAGGGCAAGGCATGGAATATGGCATATGAACATGTAAATTTCAGCGCTAAAATATGATGCTAAACAGCCCCGAAACGTGGAAACATGGCACCCGATGCATGAAATGGTCCCGAAACACAAAATTATGCACATGGAATGACTTATAGCTATACAAAGCATGCATTATTTGATCATGAAGCATGAAGACAAAAGCAAGGCAAGTCCCAAAATATGCATATTTCCATTTTTAAGCAAGGCCAAAAGGTGAACCCAAGTAGGGCTAAGCTAACATGCAAAAATGGCCTCGAAAGAGAGATAAAGAAGCAAGTAACAGCTGCTGGCCCTAAATGGCAAAGAGCCCTTTAACAATGTTGAAGAAGGGCTCAAATGAAGCACTTTACAGTTTACAATAAGCACGAAAATAAATACAAGCAGCCTAAAACATTATGCAAGAAAAGGCCAAAAGAGGGACAAAGAAGCAAGTGATGGCTACTGGCCTCAAACAGAGGAGGGCCCTTCAACAATGTGAAGAGGGGCCCAAAAATGATATTTTTACAGTTTATGAACAAGCCCAAAACAGTGCACAAGCAAGCTTAAAATACTATACAAAATAAGGCCTAAAAAGAGGTTTAAACACAAGAGCAAAAAGGAAGCCCTCAAAAAACAAAATACCCTTGACCAAACATGAAGAGAGGGTCAAAATAAGGCTATTTACAGTTCAGACCAGAGCCCAAAAATATAAGCACAAGGGCTAACAAAGCATGCAAAAATAAGGCCAAAAGAGGGGTAAAGAGGTAAGTGACAAAAGGAAGCCTCAAACAGTGAGAGCCCTTCAATAATATTGAAGAAGGGCTCAAAATAAAACACTTTTCAGTTTATAACCAAGCTCAAAAAAATTTACAAATGAGCCTAAAATACTATGCAAGAAAGAGGCATACAAGAGAGGTAAAGAAGCAAGTGGTAGCTAGAGACCTTAAACATGGAAGGACCCTAAAACAAACATGAAAAAGGCCTCAAAATAATGCTATTTTCAGTTAGGGTCGGAGCCCAAAAATGCAAGCACAAAGAGCTAAAATATAGATCAAAATAGGGCAAGAAAAGAGGAGAGGAAGACTTACCCATGAAGAACCAAACTTCAACAACTCTTAGGCAATTTTTCCAACCCCTAAACACAGCTGGGAGTGCTAGTTATATAGGCAAAAGAGGGGGGAGAAAAGGGAGGGAAATGGAATTCAAATTTCCCCCCAAAAGTTGGCCCCCCGGATACAAAATCTGGGGGGAAAAGGAGGGTGTATCTGCAATGTACCTGATGTGAGGATCATGGCCGGCTGGTTATTGAGGCTGCAGGTGGCCGGCCGGCCCTCCGCATGGCCGGTCGGCCAAGGGTCAAAAGGTTCAAGTGCAATTACTGGCCGGCCACCACAGATTGGTGGCCTCCCATATGTGCACAACACAACCATGTGGTCAAAAGCTGGAGAAAGTGAACCAGGAGAGAGAAAAGCCCATTTTTCAAAGGGGTTCAAAAGGTTCAAGTGTAATTACTGGCCGGCCACCAAATATTGGTGGCCTCCCGGACGTGTACAACACAAATATGGGGTTTAGGTTTAAAGAAAATGGCCCAAGGATGGTCAACATTGGCTTTGAAGTGAGAAAAACGGGCGACGGAGGGCGATGGAGGAATAAAACTGGTTGTCAGAACAATTACTGGCCTCCCACCCTTCTACGACCTTCCTAACAATGAAACAGAGGTCCCCACCAAAAATGAACCAAAACCGATGCAAAATGAAGGTTCGGGGGCCAAAACGCGCAACCCGGGGCCCCGAAAACTGACTGTTAAGCACCGGAGGTGGCGTTCGACCACGAAGTTGGTCTCTCGGACCACAGTGTCCCTCAAAAGGGAGTAAATAAGATGCACGCCAAAAATCGGAGCAAACGGAGGTGGTTAAGCGGTCCCGAACCGAGGCACACCGGCCAACGGTTCCGAAAAATCGGAAACCGGACTCCAAACGGGCAAAATGGCCTACGACCACGAAACGTAGCCTACGGCCACTGAGAGATGGTCTACGAGACCTCTCCCTCCCTTCTGGAAGAGAAACAAAGAAAACCGAGTCCTGGTTCGTAAACCGAGGCAAAGCATGAAAGAGTCCGGAAGTCCGGAGGCAAGGCTCGCAGCCGAGACTCTGAAACCTCTGAACGAGCACGATATGCAACATCACCAAGCGCTTAATCGGTGACATCTGAGTCTTAAGGTCGGTCAAAAATGGGGTGTCTACAGTTGCCCCTCTTTGACAGAACTCGAAAGTCCTAAGTGATGGGAGTGAATGCCAAAGCCCAGAGACGACCCATTTTTGACAAGGCTGAAGACTTAGACAAACAGGTGAGATAAACAGAGATGTGCCCGCAGGCGTGCCCGCAGGCAGGGGGCAAAATGCAAAACGGTATGCACAACGCCAGACGTGACTTGATGATCATGCAAATGTAGCGAGCTGTAATGAAGCAAGTATTCGCAAATAGGTGCAACAGTTTTAAGTAAGAATGCAAAGCAACAACTACATTTCATGCAGTTAGGAATGCAGAGAATTATTCAATTCTCGTCGCGTCTCACACGGAGAAGATACGATACCTGCGCGATCCGTCTGGTCGCACCAGCTTCAAATGAACCGTACATACAATATCGTGCCTGCAAAAGAAAGAAACTCAACAAGCACAACATATCTAACAACATATGTTCAATGTGATATCGGATGCAGACAATCGCGGTGTCGATGGAAAAGTGCATCGCAATGCGGGAAGAAATGCGCGTGAACAACGCGAGTTTAAGCACGAAGGCTTGGTGATATCAAAGAGACGCGCATAACAATGCAAGTATGTGCATGAGAATGCAAGTTATATGCATGATAATGCAGAACAAGCGCAAACCAGGACGTATGTTTGTCACAAAACAACGAGCAAGGAAATGTGCGTTTCGGCGAGGGTGACTCGATCACGGCCTTCGGTTCACCTCTCAGAGAGGTTACAACATGTTCAAAAGGATATATCTCACTTTCGATGAGTAATGATGAGACACGCATCGGAAGTTGAAGCTGAGGTTCCGGCGGAGCGATTTTGCGACAGAAAGTGCACTTCTCTTGTACTTTTTCAGGTCCCGGGGACTCCTATCCTCCCCAAAATTTGCAGGGAGCTTGGTGGGCACCTTGGGAACACCACCAGCCAGTTTCCTTTCCAAGGGGAGGCCACCGGCCAGTTTTGATGGAGAAAGGTGGCCGGCCTGCTAGAAAAGGTGGCCGGCCGGCCACCTAGCCCAGATTCGGGGCAATTTTGTCTTTTCAACCTCTTTTCTTTAAAACCATTCGGCCAAACACTTTGTGCTCACAACATCAGCTCCGAAAACATCTTCTCTACCTTCCCAAACCATTTTCTCCTTCAGATCTGTGCTCTATACGCGTTTTCCAACGCCCCACGCAAGTTGTTTTCGCGAAATCTTTCAGTTTTAAGCACTTTGAACCGATTAAATTTTGATTTCGGGGCTTCTTTTCTCATTTTCGCCACTTGAGGTGAGTTTGTCTCAATATTTGGAAGATTTTCTCGGGAGTTGACTTTTGTTGACTTTTCCATTTCCTGAGAGTTGACTTTTGTTGACTTTTCCAATTTTGGCTCATTTTTGCTCATTTTTGCAAATTTTCTGAAATGGCCGGTCATTTTCCTCACGGTGGAGGTCCTCCGGGTGTCGGAGATGATCCCGATATCATGGCTCTGCCTCCGAGGGTTCGACCCTTCATACCCGAGAGGTACGACCCACCGGCACATATTCTTCCGCGGGCTGTTTTCTATCACTTCACCGACTTCGACGAGCGAGCACCCGGGGATCTCCTTCTGCGAGAGCCAGAGTATCACCTCTCCCATGAGGCACGAGAGGTATTTACTTCGTTCTTACCCTTTTTTGCAACATATTATGAATTTTTCATGCATCCTGTTTGTATTCTGAACACACGGTTCAATCACTTGAATTTTTGAACACTCAGCCCATAAATTGATTGTGAACACACGGCACACACTGGTTGAGAATTGAACACATGGCCCAAGCACTGATTTTCTAAGTACACAGCCCGAACTAGAAGTGAACACGCAGCACACACTGATTTAGAGTTGAACACGCAGCCCGAACACTGATTTTCTGAACACACAGTCCGAATTGAAGGTGAACACGCAGCACACACTGATTTGAGAGTTGAACACGCAGCCCAAACACTGATTCTCTAAACACACAGCCCGGATTGGAGGTGAGCACGCAGCACACACACTGATTGAGAGTTGAACACGCAGCCCAAACACTGATTTTCTGAACAGACAACCCAGATTGAAGGTGAACACGCAGCACACACACTGATTTGAGAGTTGAACACGCAGCCCAAACACTGGTTTTCTGAACACGCAGCTTGAATTGAAGGTGAACACGCAGCACACACTGATCGAGAGTAGAACACACAGCCCCAAACTCTAGTTTTCTGAACATGCAGCTCGAATTGAAGGTGAACACGCAGCACACACTGAATAAGAGTAGAACACACAGCCCAAACTCTGGTTTTCTGAACACGCAGCTCGAATTGAAGGTGAACACGCAGCACACACTGATTGAGAGTAGAACACACAGCCCAAACTCTGGTTTTCTGAACACGCAGCTCGAATTGAAGGTGAACACGCAGCACACACTGATTGAGAGTAGAACACACAGCCCAAACTCTGGTTTTCTGAACACACAGCCCGGATTGGAGGTGAGCACGCAGCACACACACTGATTGAGAGTTGAACACGCAGCCCAAACACTGATTTTCTGAACACACAGCCCAGATTGAAGGTGAACACGCAGCACACACTGATTGAGAGTAGAACACACAGCCCAAACTCTGGTTTTCTGAACACGCAGCTCGAATTGAAGGTGAACACGCAGCACACACTGAATGAGAGTAGAACACACAGCACAAACTCTGGTTTTCTAAACACGCAGCTCGAATTGAAGGTGAACACGCAGTACACACTGATTGAGAGTATAACACACAGCCCAAACTCTGATTTTTTGATTTGATTTCGCACACAGCTCATACACTTCGTTTGCACGCAGCTTATTCATTTCATTTGCACGCAGCTTACTTCTTTCATTTGCACGCAGCTTATTCATTTTATTCTAAAATGCTGAAATATGTATTCATTCTGAATGCAGGTGACTTCTCGCACTGTGCGGGGATATGGCTCTACCGCGGCGAGAGACTGGTATGCCGAGCTTCCGGAGGCTGTCCGAGATTTGGTTGACTTGGCAGGGTTTGGACCCTTCTGTACCGGACTATCTCGTTGTCCTGCCAGGAGGACGTTGATGGCCGCCTTGGTGGAGAGATGGTGGGACACCACCAACTCCTTCCATTTTTCTGCGACGGGGGATTTGACTATGACCCCGCTTGACTTTGCCGTATTGACTGGCCTTGACGTGGGAGGTTGGCCCATCCCTTACGACGAGGATATGGGCGAGTGGGAGGCCGCTTGGATATATTTATCGGGGGTTCGCCCGCCCGTTGATAGGTCTTCGGGCAGGGTCCGATACACCTGGTTCTCTTCCCATTTTCGGAGGGTGGAGATGGAGCCCAGGACTCCTGAGGAGGCAACACAGTATGCCCGTGGTTTTCTGATGTTCCTCTTCGGGACTACTTTGTTTGCCGATAGGGGGAACACTGTTGGGCTATATCTGTTGAGTGCTTTGGTGGACCTATCACAGGTCAGACGGTATGATTGGGGTGGCGCCGGCTTGGCTACTCTTTACTGCTACATGAGTGCGACCTCCCGCGGACGGGGGGACTTACTTGGCGGCTATTGGAGAGCCTGGGAGGTACTTTCCGCCCTCTTGATTTATATTTCTACTCCTCATTACTTGTACATTGCACACACGGCGCACTCTACACTCTGTATTTTGCCCTCAGCACTTTGCATTTACATTCCGCACTGTTTTCCACAGTTATGGGTCTATGTGTACTTCCCGACATTAGCCCCGGAGTTGGTGGTAGAGGGGCCCCTCGTGACCCCGTATTCACTTGTATTTGAGGGCCAGCACCGGCCGAGACCTCGGGAGTCTCTCCTTTATCTATGGCAGTACTTCGACACGGTGCGGTCGACGGAGGTATTTCAGAACTCTCAGTCCTTTCTGTTTTCATCTTTGATTTGCCTTGTACTTTCCCGATTTCTGATTCGTTTATACATCGGTTGTCCGCAGATCACATGGTAGCCCTGGCCGTCCTTAGGTAAAGGTCTCCAATTCCAGTTTGCCGGAGGGCGGGGTGCCTCCCAGTACAGGATTCGATTCGAAGGGCCAGTTGGTAGGGCCTAGTTTCTGGGGGAGCGCTTCTTGCGTCAGGTATGGGGCTATACTTCTCAGGACCCTCCCTCAGTACCCCCAGTCGGTATGCGGATTGCTGACAGGCTCTATTCCCGGGATGTTACTAGTGCTATGCTGGGTACTGACGCCTTACTGCATCTTGAGGAGAGAGATTATGCCACTTACCGTCACATATACTTGATGCCTCCATTGACGAGAGTTCGCACTCCAACAATGAGGCCTGCTGGCATGCCATCTTCGAGCCAGGCCCAGGCTCGGGCTGCAGACGCTCCTTTCACTAGCAGGGCTGGTACATCTAGAGGTGGGGGTGGATTTGTTCCCCCGGTTCCTCCGACTTATCCTCATCCTGGATGGCCGGACATGCCGACCGAGTTGATGGGGTGGCAGTATGGGACTACTTCTCCGATTCCGATCCCGATAGAGCCTCTGATGCCTGGCCACCGATATGTCAGAGACCCCGACTCGCCACCGGTATGTTTTACAGCTTTGATTCATTACTCAGATACTTGGATGTTCATTCCTTTACTGGTACCCTTGCCTTTGCATCTGCAGCCCCCCGTTGAGTACATGGATTAGGTGCTCGAGATGGTAGCCTCACTTGAGGCGATGGTCCTGCGGAGAGAGGCGCAGTTGTCTATCATGGGCTTCCAGGTACCCTTTAGTTTTCTGGCATTTATCATACTTCTGATGATATGCTGATTTTGAACATTCTACTGTACTGATAGGCTGCTTGTGTAGAGCACATCTGACACACACCCCACTTGCACACCGTATTTACATGTACCTACTTCATGTAGTTTTCTTGTATTTGCATCTGATGTACATGTTTGAGCTGATGTATTCAAATTGAACTCTTTATTTTCAGATGCCTCCGGTATATGCTCAGCCGCAGGCCGGGCCACCTGGGCCTTCTTGGGGAGGTGGACCATTTGGGCCTTTTCGAGGAGCCGGGCCATCCAGGCCTTCTCGAGGAGCTGGGCCATCCAGGCCTTTTCGAGGAGCTCGGGGAGGGGGGTCGTCTCGCAGACGCAGGGCACACATTGTAGAGGAGGAGCCCGGTGAGGATGAGGAGGAGGAGGCTGCAGATCGTCAGTCGGAGACATCTGCTAATAGAGAGGGTGGCTCCGATCCTGGTTCAGGGAGTGGAGGCGAGGCTGAGGGGGATCCTGAGGATAGTAGCTCCGACTTGGATGATGGTGGTGGTGCAGAGGCTGCTTCGCAGAAGAGGATGAAGAGGGCCTCTTATTCCTGCTCCCGAGAGCATTAATGCTGCAGTCCCCTGTTTTATTTACCTTTTTGCTAGTAGTTGTAGCACATTATACATTATTAGACAGTTTTATTTTCTGTAAAACTCGTACCTTTGTTTGTAAAATGTGTTGTAACGAAGGAAGCGTGATGGAATGAAACAGCTTTTGAAAAAAGTGTTGTATTTTATGCTTTCAGCATCGCATCGCATCATTTTGCACAAAAATGAGATTTGAATGGAAATGTGCATTATGTATTTACCAGGTCAGGTAGTGAACTGACACAACAAACCAAACAACTTAACTTACTAAGATATAACAAAACCTTAGCAAGTTTACAACTCGACAAGCAGAATACAACAAATTCGACAATTCGATAAACAAGACTCAACAAAATTTGTTTAAACGAGAAGTAACAACTCAAAACACGAAACACGACAGCTCGACAAAAACTTACAACTCGATAAGCAAAACGACAACTTGATAAGCAAGACAACAACTCGATAAGCAAAACTTGACAAAACATAGTATATTTCGGACGATTTGGGCAACGGAATGCGTCCGAAACAGAGGGAAAGGGAAGCCTTCGACACACCCGATGCATGGAAATGCTTGGAACTTTCCTCTAGAGGGTAAAACAGGGCCAAAGACACACATTGGAGCATGGCCGGCCACTTTTGGGAGCCGGCCGGCCAGTTTTCTATATTTGAGGAGAGAAAGGTGGCCGGCCTGCCAGAAAAGGTGGCCGGCCGGCCACTTTGCTCAGCAGCCGCCAAATTTTTGACATGTGTCCCCCGAATAGTGTCTTATCCTCTTTAAAAGCCCCTACTTCGGGGCTGATTGATTTCATCTTAGTTTTTCACCAAAATGGAGGCCTTTCTCGCCGAAAATCTCACAGTTTGGATGGCTTCTTTAGATGGCTCGGAAAAGTTGAATTTCCGGGGTTTCGGCTTGAATGCACTATTCACGTTGAGCCGCACTCCGCTGCACTTTCCCTTCCTCCATGCCACGGCGAGGTTTTGGAACCCAGTGACGCATGTTTTCAGCTTTGGCGGGCAAGAGGTATGTCCCACTTTCAAAGATTTTCAAGTTTTGATGGAATCTGAACGCTATGAAGAGATTTTGCCTCAGTTTCACTTCGGCCACGCCCAAGCTTTAGGGGAAATGTGTGGGCTCACCATGCATGATGCTCGGTCTTTGATCTGCAATGGAGAACTAGACGTTCTCGGCTTGATCCATCGTTTTTCTGATGCTGGTGACCGCGGCAACCATTATTGGCAAGGTTTTCGGCAACACGCCCTTTGCTTGTGTATGCTATCTCACTTTTTGCTCACTCCAGGTTTTGGTGGATCTAGCATTCATCTGATTGAAGTTGCTCAAGGCCTTAAAGAAGGAAAGAGCTGTATCATCATGACATTGGCCGAGACGCTGATGGGCTTGGATGCTTTCTATCGCCGGGAGACGACCAGATTTGCGGGGAGTCCACTACTGCTGTAGGTAATGTTTCCCACCCAACCTCACATATATATTGCTCACATCACTCGGCCCTCGGGCTCGGTTTTTCTCACAAAACCCTTTTCTCACTTTTCTCTCATCGTACATCTCTCTATTCTTTATTCTCTCATTTTTCATCCCTCCCCAGGTATGGTTGATGGATAAATTGCAGGTTGTGGACTCTTGCCCAACCTACTCAGCTCGCGGCTACTTCTTTCGCCGACGCTTAGTTGACGCCCTTGATGAGGGGTGGTGGTTCGACTAGATGTGCAATTTGTCTGCAGATCGCATTGCTTGGCGTTGTCCTTGGCTCAATCTCCCGGCGATGAGCTATAGTATGTCCCGACTGATCGGGATCTAGTTGATTGGTCTGACCCATTGTGTGTTCTACTTTCCGTTCCGATTCCAACGCCAGTTTGGCCATGATCAGACTTGCCCACCGGAGGGGATAGAGTATCCGGCTGCATTCCCGGTCCGAGGCGCACAGCTTGCCCGTTATGCCACAGCATGGAGGACTCGAGAGCTCCTAGCCCCCGCTCCCACTTTTAGTTGCACTTTGTCTGACGAGTGCTTGGATTGGCTCAATGAAGAAGCACAGATTGGGCCCAGCTTGGCATCAGAGGCTTCTACGAGCTCTGGGAGGGGGCGCAGGGACACCTGACTTATCCATGCCCCGGATTTATTGCTTTCTTAGTACTTTCAAGTTTTCTTTATGAGTGTAATAACAAGCAACTTCAATTTGTATGCAAGAGCAGGAGAACTCTGTTTTGAAATAAATGAAATTGAAAGTTGTGGGTACTGAAAAATTTTCGCTTTGGTCCAAAAATGGTCTTAGTTGTAAAAAGATTAGTTTGAACAAAGTCAACTTTTATTAAAACTTTTCAAAACTATTTTCAATATGGATCAGAACTGGACACGCCTGAGATCTGTCACGGAGACGCACAACCCCAGATTCCAGCAACTGGAAAGTTGCCCCTAGTCTGCATAGCACCGCGGCACTGCACAGTAACGGAAAGTTGCCCCTAGTCTGAAAAGCACTGCACCGGAGATCACGATGAATGCTGATGGACAAGGATGACTGAGATGATCAAATGGACAAAGTTCATTGGGGAAAATGTTTATGGCTGAACTTCAGCATGAAGTTGCCTACGTATCCCAAAGATGGGAATCAAGCCTTACGTAGTTCAGGCTTAGGTTCGCTCGGGTATTTTCGCTCCCCTTTTACGCTCTAACTTTTGCCAAGGCCGCCCTTTGTGGGTTTTCAACCTTGCGAGCTCAGTTTTTATAATTTCAAAATTTTTTTTGTGCTCTGAGTTTTGCCTAGGTCGCCCTTTCGGGTTTTCGGCCTAGCGAGCCTCTCAAGGGTAATATTTCTTCAACTTGTCCATGTTGATCGGTTGGGAGAACTCTAAGCCATCTAGATCCATCAGAACCACAGCCCCACCTGACCAGATTGACTTGATGATGTAGAGACCAGTCCAATTGGGTCTGAACTTGCCCCTTGGGTCGTGGATGGGAGCTCGGTTGTCCTTGAGCACCAAATCTCCTTCCTTTAGATTCCTGGACTTAACTTTCTTGTTGAAAGCCCGGGCAATTCTGCACTGGTAACCCTGAATATGGTACAGTGCTTTCAATCTCCTTTCATCAAAGAGCATGAGTTCCTCAAATCTGCTCTGCTGCCAATCTGCCTCGGCTATTTGACACTCAGCCAATACTCGCAATGACGGAACCTCAATCTCAATGGGTAGAACGGCCTCCATCCCATAAACCAATGAATACGGAGTTGCCCCAGTAGAAGTTCTGATTGAAGTCCGGTAGCCCCACAGAGCAAACGACAGCTTATCTAGCCAGTCTCGATAGGTTTCCACCATCTTCTGCAATATGTGCTTGATATTCTTGTTGGCAGCCTCAACCGCTCCATTGGTGTAATGACCCCAAAAGTCATCCTTATTTAATTAGGGGTTAATGTGTTTTAATTCACCCATATCTATTGGAATTGAGAATGTTTTATCTTATTTTGGGGTATTGAGTGAGGTGGTGGTATGATGGTAAAGTAAGATTGGACCAAGGACTATAATCCGAATAGTTATTCTACGATCAGCCGTCACTCATTTGCCCTTTTCTTTTTCCACACTTTGAATTTGAATGTGAGGTTAGAACCATTGGAAAGCTTATTTCCGGGGCTTCAATTTGGACACAAGAACGACCTAAAACGGAGTCCGGATGGGAGAGTTATACCTGTTCAAAGTTTCGAAATCTGTGCTGAAAACAGGTCCGCTCGAGCGGGAATTTATGCGCTCGAGCGGGAATTACGGGACAGCAGCTTAAAAAGAGATTTTTTGATCATTTCTCACACTTTCCTTTTCCCCTCTTCTCTCCTCTCTCCCTAGGTCCGAAAACCCTAGAGTTTTGATCCCAAATCCTCACCATTTCTCTAAGTTTTGATCAAGATTTTCCACCAAGGAATGAAGAAGGCATGAAGATCAACATGTGCAACCGATTGGAATTCCGAAATTATGGAGGAATCTCACCAAGGCTTGCTTAATTCTTGAGGTAAGGAATCTTGAGAGTTAAATTGATGGGTTAAAATGATGGACCATGTATCCTAGGTGTTTAATTAATGGAAAAATTGGAATGAAAAGTGATGGGTTAATAAGTTTGAATTTTTGTTTGAATTTCAATGTTTTCTTGAAACCCTAGGTTGGGTAATGATGTTAATTGATGATTTGGCCCAAATTGGAAATAGAATCATGAAATTAGTAGGTTGAATTACATATGTGCAAGTTTAATTAGAATTTGGAATGTTTGAAAATTATATTTAAAATTTGCGAATGAACTTTGTTACGAATGATTCATGGTTGATTCATGCTTGATTTATGAGGGTTTCTCATTAATTAATTATTTTGACACTATATGTAGTGTTGTATGCAATTATACTTCACTCTCTAGTTGTATACCATGGAATTATGTTATATATATGTGTTATGTTTCAAGAACGTGAAGAACTTGAATTCAAGAATGGGATTTGAGAGAGAAATGGCTTGTTGAAGCTTCTAATCTTGTTTAATCTGTTATGCTCAAGTAGAATCCATGTTATGGTGATGTTAGGTTAAAATATTGTCTTAATTTTACCTTGGGTTGCATGAAAATGGCATGGAAGGGGAGTTAGGGTGTGAGATTGAAAGCTCAGAATTTCAGGATTTCGCTTGGTCCGCTCGAGCGGCGGAAGTCCCGCTCGAGCGGGAAAAACAACCTCCCAGCAGTTTTGTAAATTGTTCAGTCCGCTCGAGCGGCCAAAGTGGCGCTCGAGCGGGGGACTCATTTTCAGGAAAAATATTGTTTGTTCAGTTTTTTGTGCTTGATTCTCTGGTATTTTTAGAATATGTTTCTGATAACTTTAAGATGATTATAAATTCATATGAACTGTAATGACACAAGGATTGGCTTTCAATGATTTAAGAGGAAAGAGAACTAATTTACAAGTTATGATTGCGTGCAGGACACACTCAGGGAGGAACTAGCACGTTATCACGACACAGTGAGTAGTAGTACAGTAATTATACATTTAATGATCATTAATGACTCTTCTTGTTAATAAATATCAGGAATGTCCTGTTAAGTTAGCTAAGTTAATTCATGTGACAAATGTAACGGTTACAATTAAGAAAGAGAAGTCATGAGTTATCAAGGGTAGACACTTTCGAAGAATCAGAATAATTGGAAAGCTATGTGTTTTTGCATGAATGGGAAATTATTCAGAAACCACAACATAAGGGCAAAGGTTTCACATGTTTATGTAACCCTTCCACATGAGAAAGTGAATTATTCTATCTTTGTTAAGCTTTTACAAGTTCAAGTATGAACAAGTTTAAGTAAGTTTGCAAGTTCAAGCATATACAACTATGTTCTACGTTTGAGTCTGTTACAAGCTACGCATGTTATAAGTCAAGAATGTTACAAGTTCAAGAACAAGTTCAAATACGCCACGAGTTCATGTATGTTACAAGTTCAATATGTTATCAGTTCATGTATATTTCAAGTATGTTTCAAATATGTTTCACGTATGTTTCAAGTATGTTTCAGGTATATTTCAAGCATGTTACAAGTTCAAGAATGTTTCAGGTATGTTTCTATGTTTCAAGTATATGTTACAAGTTTAAATATGCCATTTCAAGGGCTTTATGCCATTACAAGTTACAAGGGTTTTATGCCATTTCAAGGGCTTTATGCCATTTCAAGTTACAAGGGCTTTATGCCATTTCAAGGGCTTTATGCCATTACAAGTTACAAGGGCTTTATGCCATTTCAAGGGCTTTATGCCATTACAAGTTACAAGGGCTTCATGCCATTTCAAGGGCTTTATGCCATTACAAGTTACAAGGGCTTTATGCCATTTTCAAGGGCTTTATGCCATTACAAGGGCTTTATGCCAACTTTCAAGTATGCAAGGGCTTTATGCCAACTTCCAAGGGCCTTGTGCCAACTTTCAAGGGCTTTAAGCCAAAATATTATGTTCAAATTGATATGTGTAAGATGTTCAAGCCAAAATGTTCAAGATGTGCAAGATGTTTAAGTTGATATGTTTTAAGATGTTCAAGCTAAAATGTTCAAGATGTGCAAGATGTTTAAGTTGATATGTTCTAAGATGTTCAAGCTAAAATGTTCAAGATGTGCAAGATGTTTAAGTTGATATGTTTAAGATGTTCAAGCTAATATGTTCAAGATGTTCAAGTTGTTATGTTTAAGATGTTCACGCTATATGTTTTAAGATGTCCAGGCTAAGATGTTTCAAGATAGAGCCTAAGATCATCACGAGGTATTACAAGGGCTTATAGCCATTATGTCTATGATATTTATATTATAGGATTAAAGGCTTATAGTCATTGTGTTTATGACGCTTATGTTGTAGAAATAAGGGCATGTAACCATTATGTTTATGTTGCAGGATTGGGCCTGAGGCCGTCATGTACTTAACACAGAATCAGACTAACTATGTGAACTCTGCATTTTTATATGCGTTGATATGTATTATGTTTTAAGTTAAGCATCATCTTAATTATGTATTACTATTCACTGAGCCCGGCTCACTATCTGTTATGTCTGTTTCTGTAGGTCACCAAACAGGTGGCCAGTTCTAACCAAGACGCCGCTTTCTTTGTCAACCCTCATATGTCTAGGCACTATACCAGCCATTGATTTTGTTAAGCAGTTAAGATGTTGGTTCGCTTATGAATATCCATTTAAGGTTGATGTATATAATTTTCATATTTACTTTTGTATATGCCCAGTTATAGGGCAGGGAATGTAAATGTGTATGCGTAAGCTCTGGGTCATAGTTTGGAATTTTATCTATCCACTATAATGCATGTGTTGAATGAGATCCTGGCATGTAGAAGTAGCTCAATGGAGTTTGTTTCTATTGTCAAATTTTGATATTTAATGCTTCCGTTCAGGCCCCATATGACATATATAGCAGGTTAGGTGTCCGTTCTAAAGTAGTCATGCCCAAACTTTTAGGGGCGAGTCTAGGGTGTGACAATTGGTCTGCGGCCGGTATGTGGATGACTTATGAAAAGCCACGTTGTATTTTTCCAACAAGTCTATCACTTCCTTTTTGAAGTGGGAACCGTTATTTGAAATTATCTCGTTTGGGACCCCGTAGCGACAGATGATGTTGTTTCTGATAAACTTCGCAACATGTGAAGCCTTCAACACCGCATAAGATTGGGCCTCGACCCACTTCGTGAAATAATCTATTGCAACCAAGATGAACTCATGCCCATTTGACCCCTTCGGAGTGACAGCCCCGATCACATCAATTCCCCAGACTGAAAATGGCCATGGTGAAGTCATGTTGTACAGCTTCGACGGCGGGATGTTCATGCGATTTGCATGAATTCGACACTTGTGGCATCGCCGGACAAAACCGATACAATCCTCCTCCATGGTGGACCAGTAATAACCCTGCTTAAGGATCTTCCGTGCTAGCATTACCCCATTCATATGTGCTCCACATTCCCCCCCCGTGGATGGCTTCCATCAGACGCTTTGACTCTTCAGCATCAACACACAGCTTATGCATTCCCAGATGACCTCTCTTATACAGCTTACCCCCACAGATGATGAACTGAACGGCCATTCTTCTGATTGCCCTTTTGTCTTTGGCATTTACCCCTAGCGGGTATGTTTCCTTCTCCAAGAAATTCCAAATGTCATAATACCAGGGGTTTTCGTCCTGAACTTCATCTATAGCAGCAATCGACTCGTAGGCTGGCGCAAACTTCTGGTCAATGATGATTGGGCACATCCGGACTCCGAATGGGATGTCTATCATGGAAGATAGAGTTGCTAAAGAATCTGCGAACCTGTTGTTCTCTCTTAGTAGATGAGTAAAGTTTAGCTTCTCAAACCGAGGAATTAGCAAATCCAAGGTCTGGTGATACATCATCATCTTTTCCTCTTTTACTTTCCAGTCTCCTTTTGCTTGAGACACAACAAGGTTCGCGTCCCCAATGACGTCCAACCGTCTTGCCCCTAGTTCCAGGGCCGCTTCCAGACTAGCAATGCATGCTTCATATTCAGCTTCATTGTTCGAGACTTTGAATCGGAGTTTGAAGGCTAGGGGGATACGGGAATCGTCGGGTGCTATCAGCAACACCCCTATCCCATATCCGTACTGATTTGACGCTCCGTCAAAGTACATCGTCCAAGTTTCATCGTCGATGTGCAAAATGGCCTCATCTGGGGATAAGTACTCAACTGCTTCACCCCCTTCTACCGGATGATCGGCTAGGAACTCTGCTACTACCCTTCCCTTGACTGATTTGCGTGTTACATACTTCAAATCAAATTCGGAGAGCAACAGCAACCAACGAGCTAGCCTACCCGTAAGTGCTGATTTCTCGAAAAGATATTTGATGGGATGGAGTCGTGAAACCAACATTACGGAGTGAGCTAATAGGTAGTGCCGCAGCTTCCTGGTAGCCCATACCAAAGCCAAGCAAGCCTTGTCCAATGGTCTGTAGCGAGTCTAATACTCTAGCATCTTCTTGCTCAGCTAGTAGATGGCTCTCTCCACTTTGTCTTCAGATTCTTGTGCGAGCATGCAGCCCATGGTGGTCTCAGTCACTGAAAGGTACAATATCAACGGTTTCTCCGATTCTGGTGGTGATAAAACGAGCGGGTTCTGTAGATATTCTTTGATCTGTTCAAACGCAGCTTGGCATCGGCCGTCCCATTGGAACTTCTTGCCTTTCTTCAGAAGGCCAAAAAGTGGTTCACAAGTCAAGGTTAACTTTGAGATAAACCGTCTTATGAATTGCACTTTACCCAGAAAGCCTCGCACCTCCTTTTCAGTCCTTGGTGGTGGTATTTCTAAGATGGCCTTGATTTTGGAAGGGTGGACTTCGATGCCTCTTTGTGTAATCAGAAACCCCAGCATTTTTCCCGCTGTAACACCGAATGTACATTTCTGAGGATTCAGCCGCAACCGAAATTCTCTGATCCTTTGAAAAAACTTGTGCAAGGCGGTGTAGTGGCCCTCTCTATCTTTGGACTTGACAATCATGTCGTCCACGTACACCTCAACCTCCTTATGGATCATATCATGCAATATTGTGGTCGCGGCCCGTTGATAAGTAGCTCCAGCATTCTTTAGCCCAAACGGCATGACTCTATAGCAGTATGTCCCCCACGGGGTGGTGAATGCAGTCTTTTCCCGATCTTCTGGTGCCATTACTATCTGATTGTAGCTAGAGAAGCCATCAATGAATGAAAGCAACGCGTGCCCTGCTGTGAAATCCACCAACTCATCAATATGCGGTAAGGGAAAATCGTCCTTCGGACTAGCTCTGTTCAAATCCTTAAAATCCACGCACACTCGGATCCTGCCATCTCTCTTTGGTACTGGAACGATGTTGGCCAACCAAGTCGGATATTCAGATACCAGCAGGAAGCCTGCGTCGATTTGCTTGGTGACCTCTTCCTTAATCTTGAGAGCCCAATCCGGGCGAATCCTCCTGAGTTTCTGTTTGACTGGTCGGGCCTCGGGGTCAAGAGGGATCCGATGCTGTACAATCTCAGGATCGATTCCAGGCATGTCTTCGTAGGACCACGCGAAAACATCTTTGAAATCTTTTAATAAAGCGACTAAGCGCTCGCGTTCCTCTGAAGACAACGTGGACCCGATCTGGACCAGCCGCGGGTCCTCCTCAGTACCAACATTCACAGTAGTGATTTCATCCATTAGGGGTTTGACAAATCTCTCCTGCTCTTGCTCAATTAAACGTTGCAAAACCGGAGGAATTTCTTTCTCGTCGTTTTCATCAAAATTTTGAAAGTCTGAGTTTATGCAATAAATCAAGGACACAGAAAAGTACTCAGAAACCACAGCTACTTGATTCTCATTAAGTTCATTCAAATCATCCGATCCCTCGGTTACAACAGACTCAAATGAGAAAGAAAAAGACGACCTGGACAAGACTGTGGTATCCGGGTTATCATCCCCAGGATTACCAGACTCAGACTCAGTCGAGCTGGAACCTGATTCCGACTCACAAGACTCGGTGGAATCAGATTCCGGCTCACTACCTGACCCGGTACTACTGGACAAAAATCCCTCTTCAAATTGCCAAGTAAGAGAGGGTGCGATAGATGCATCCAAGATAGCTGCTGGTAGGCTCGCAGCCGTTTCATCCCCAATCATGGAAACCGAGAAGTTATCCCCCAAGCACTTATGGTCGATCGGAGGATCTGAAAGTAGACATGCCAATGCTACCCCCATTTCAATTTCAGCGCCCTCGGAATCCCCTGCCTTACACTGCTCAACCTTAGCTGATGGGTCTGTCTGCTCCGTGGCAACGTCATCCCCGGGTAGTTACAGGTCAAAGAAGATCTCGAAACCTGGCACGCGTTTCTTCTCCGCGTTCAGCCATGGCTCTGGGAAGCCGCAAAACGGAAAGTCTTCCCCTTCCCGGACGAAGCGTCCGTTTAAGGTACCCTAAATGGGCCTGTGCATTAAGTCAAAAGGCTTCCCAGCCTGCTTTGCTCTGGCTCTTCCAGCCATTTCCTTTCCTTTCCTCACCGAGTCCTCTTTGGTGGGCAGATAACCCAATCCAAAGGTATGAGGGTTGTGTGGCACTTCGGCCAATGCTGCGACGCCCTTCCGGCCGCTTCTTCCTAATCCCATCCCAGGGATGTGTTGTAGCTTGTTCATGAGGTAGACAGATTGAGCACTGACGTACACTCCTTCATCCACAGCCATGATATTCTGCACCACCCGAGCCTCAGCCAGAGTGAACCCTGATAAGAATACATCCTCTGTGCCATGCTCGATTTCCAAGACTGGTGTGGACACTTCTGGCGACGGATGGATAGACGAATTCCCGAAGATAATAGCCACTCCCTTCCCGTGAGGGTACTTCAACATCTGATGTAAAGTGGAAGTGACTGCCTTCACTTGGTGCAACCACGGCCGCCCCAAGAGTAGATTGAAGGTTGCGGGAACATCCAAGACATGGAATTCAATGTCGTGTTGTCCTGGACCAACCTGGGTCTGAATTTTGACAGTCCCCATCACCTCTCTGCTACTATTATCATAGGCTCTGATCACTTGAGTAGTCGGCACGAAGTCCACGGGCTTCAACCCAATTGCATATGCTGTTCTGGCTGGGCAGACGTTGATGGCGGACCCGGTATCAACAAGTACCACCGGTATCCACTTGTCTCTACATTCCACAGAAATGTAGAGAGGTTTGTTATGATTTGCGCCCTCAGGCGGCAGTTCTTTGTCTGAAAAGGATAATGCCGGGGAACCTCCTCCCGGAAAGACCAGCCCAACCAGCTGCTCTGGTGTGGTATCTATAGAGAGTTTGGCTTTGTCCATAGCAGATAGGACAGCCTGTCTGTGCACTCGTGAAGCCATAAGCAGCCCCCAGATGGAGATATCTGCTTGTATTTTCTTCAACTGCTTGAGCACAGCCTCCTCTTCAAGTTGTTTCTCTTTCTGCTTCTCAGCTTCCTTGTCCTTCCCAGATGCCTCTGGCTGGTCTAGGTGCGGGGGCTTGAAATACCGCCCGCTTCTTGTCATGTGATCAACCTCATCGAGATACCAGGTGTCATCTGGTTGATTGCTTCCCCAAACCTCGTCTGTGTGGGCAAGACATAAATCGTCGTCTTCCCACCACATCCCATGAGTAGCCAACAAACATCTGTCTGGCTCTGGCATGATTGTACCCGTAGTACTTCCAGCCCACATGCTCGCAGCATCTTCTGTCTTTGTGCCCACAACACTCTCAATCCCTTCATGGGCTTTGGCTTTCCGGATCCTCTCAGAATCCCAAAATTTTTCTTGTTCTGCCTGCGTTAGCGCAGTTTGTTGTTCAGCTTTCCCTGTATTTACACTATCCCAGTTCCGAGCGAAATTCTTCGTACCGGCGCCCTCCGGCAATGCATTCTGACTTTCGGCCCTTCCGGCCACAACTGGTACCCTCGCCCCTGCCGGGCTCTGTTCTGGTTGGAACTCTTCCACAACATCTGGTTGATCATCCAGCCATCCAGTGGCCTCTGCCGATGCCTCATAATCAAACCGGTTGACTGCGCGCGCCCCCTGATTCTTGGTCATCTAAAAATTGGAGGTTGGCAAAGTCCTCCTCCATAGCTGTCAAATCATTTGCCCCTTGCTCAAATCCATCCCCCCGGATCACACACAGCTTTGCCTTCTCTGACAATTCTATACCCGAACCAATCTGGCCTGCTGACAGAATGTACTCACTCGGATCATAGGCTTCCCCAGCGAAATTCCCAGACTGTTCAATCCCAGACTCAACAATTCCACTTTGTTCTGAAATCTGCCCTGCCCCATCTTCGATGGTCACCACCGTTGGCTTTGGTTGGGTTGTGGAGATGTCCAACATGCACAAAGAGTTGGTGCAGTCGGGAAGGAGCACCTCCGGCTTAGGTAGGTGGGATGGGGTGATATAGACACTAGGATCGTAAGACACGACCCCAGTTTGGATAAAGTTGATTCTGTTGGGAGGGGGAGCTTGGTTATGTGGTGGGAGGGGATTTGTCGTGACATTGGGTTTGTCGGGAGGCGCGATCACCTGCTTGTCAATAAGATCCTGGATCTCGTGATGTAGTCTAAAATAACGGTCGGTGTCGTGACCGTGCTGTTGGTGATACGCGCAGTATCTAGCTGGGTCATGAGAGGGAGGTAGTGGATTTGGTAGTGGCCTCGGCTCCAGGGGTTTCAAATGCTTCTTCCTGATTAATACCCCTAGAGCTTTGGACAGGGGCATATATAGGGGTGTAAAGGTTCTTTGGCCTCTGGGTTGGTATTTAGTGGTTTGGGTATTGCTCCCGGATGCACCGGAGAAATGTGTGGCTGCCATGGGTTTCGGAAGGGGAAGGGGAATGGTGGTGACCATGCTCACCTCCGAAGTTCTTGCAGTTGCAGCGCCACTCGGGCCTGCATTGTTGTTTCTGTTGAAAGTCCTCCTAGGCTGTTCCCGATCTTGGTCAATCAGACCTTGTTTCATTGCGTCTTCGATTTGCACCCCCATCTCGTGTAAATCTGAAAAGGTGGGGAATGGGAGCATAATCATCTTTTGCATCAGTTTTGGCTGGAGATTGCGCACAATCATCCTGATCTGGTCCTTGTCGGTGGGCCTTAAAGTCATCATCGAGGCTTTCGCCCTCCACCAGGTCACGAAATCTGAGAAGCTCTCTTTGGGCTCCTGCCTTGTTGTTTCGAGATCACGAGTTGTAATCTCAATTTGGGTGTTGTAAGAGTATTGCGCAACAAAGGCTTCAGCCATCTCATCCCAACTCCTCTTGACATCGTCTTCTAACTTCGCATACCAGATGGCGGCCACACCCGACAAGGTCCGACCGAATAGCAAAAGCTTCTGTGGTCTGGTTAGGCCCATTGGCCGTAGTATATCTGAGAATAGCCGGAGGTGGACCATGGGATCCCTAGACCCATCGAAACGATCGATCTGCGGCATTTTAAATCTATCCGGTAATGTCACGGCCACATCGGTATATCCGTCCTCGATATCTGGAATAGCCTTCACCCCTTGGGATTTTTTGAATAGCTTCTCGAGCTTGCTCAGTTTCAGTGCTGTATGGTCTATTTCGAACTCGAAGGGAGAGTCTGGGTGGTTGGCGGGTGTATGGGTCTTGGACAGTTAAGGCGGAAGTGGGGGCGGAGCTGGCCCCGTTGGAAGGTCTGTGTCCCCTTGTATGTTCTGGACATTTGGTAAGGTGTTTTGGATGTTTGGCAAGGCATTCTGAACAGTAGGTGCCTGCTCGGGTAACGGGACCCCTAGTGGAGGAGGTGCTGGGTGTGAGGTTGAAGTTCCGGTTTGCTGTTGGAGCTGGGTGATGAGCTCAGCCTGTTGGGCCATGATTGTGGCCTGCTGTTTAGAGAACTCCGCTTGGCGGACAGCGTCCTCCTGCATTTGTCTCATGCTCTCCTGCATTTGGCGCATCATTTCCTCCATTCCGGCTACGCTCTGCTGATCCTGCTGACTGACTGGTATATGTATTTCTTTGGCAAATACTGAAACCTCAACCTGACTGTTCACTGCTAGGGTAGACCACTGTTCCGGTAACCTCTGCTCAGACACACTGCACTTTCTTGGCTTTCTTCTAACAACTGGGGGTAGAGAATGGAACACTGGTTGTCCGTCAACCAGATCCTCAGATCGATTGAGCCGACGACCTCTTGTCCAAAGTGCTTGGGGAATATCTACTAGGTCGGAAGCAATTGTGCTAAAACTGTCCTAGCAAAAGATAAATAAAGCAATAAAGAAATAAATAACCAGATAAACGGATAGCATAACAGCTTAAAATAAATACACAACGCACAGCTGGGTACAACAACACACGGTCGATAAGCTGAAAATACACTGTCCTCAAACACTGATCACTATCCCTGAATCACTGTCCCCACAGACTGAATCTAATACCCGCAGATAACTGACTTTCAAATACTGACTGATGCCCGCAGGCCTGATGCCCAAACTCATAAACTGATACATGCATTCCCTGTAGAGACACACTCTAAAAGCACATAGCAGATAAGTGAGAGCCAAAACACCCCTATGTTGGGGTAGGGTTTCCCTGTCCTATTTTGTCAGGAGCTAGGGTTTCACTACACACGCAGCGGTTTCAAACAACCTATAAATGGGTAAACAACCTGTCCTAGTTTGGAATGGTCACGATGGATCCGAATATGCACTAGGTCGAATGGTCAAAAAGGGTGCCCCGGTAAAACCGGGGTTTGTGTTCCCATACTACCAGAGCCCACAACCGGTCAGCCTTATGGTCATGCCTTGACAAGACAAGCCTCCGGCAAACCGTTCAGGAATAGCAGATGGCAAACACGGTGTCCTAGGCGCACCGATGCAAATGCAATGCAAAGAAACACATAAGTGTAAACAAAACAATATATCATGAGTTCGAGTCAAGTTCTCTAAATCCCCAGCAGAGTCGCCAGAAACTGTAACAGGTCTGCGTGGGACCTCGCAACAGTTCGGACTCGATTCGTGTCACGGTTCTAAATCTTGAACCAAAGAGTCCAAATCCGGCAAATCGTTTTGAGAAAACAGATTTTTGAAAGAAGTGCCAAACATGGACTGCTTTGTCAGATACAGAGTCGTCACCTAAATATTTTATTTTTGGGAAATTTAGGAAACCCTGACTCGTGCCTAAGGCCATGTGTCCGTCATCACCAAAGTTGCCTCGGCTCGGGAACTTGGGTACGATTGGGGAAGGTCACTTCGTGAGCACCCCCGCTCGCCCAATCAAAGATCGGCCTCTACTAACCATGATATCTAGTTTTGAAAACATTATGCGTTCTTATTCCGGTTATTAGCCTAGATTTACTATGTGATGCGCACAGCATACAAGTATAGACCGGGTCGCCTGAATTGGAACAAAACACTTCATGTTTGTTTTTGAAAGATAGTTTGCTACTCGCAAGTAGGCTTAAAATGCAGATTTTGCCACCCTCAGGTGGGCTTTAGAAAACATGGTTTTGCCACTATCTAGTGGGCTTAAAACTCACAGTCAATGCATTATTCCAATTCAGATAACCCAACCTTCACCCACAGGCATTCAAGCAGGTATATCACATACGCATCTAGCCTCATGGTAAGCATGCTATCATGGCAGTCACTCACACGCATGCAAGGATGCTAAAGCATAAAACTTACCGAGTACTCCAAGCCAAAACAGAAGCTAATTAAAAATCCATGCATGATCCTAATTATACAGAAATGCCTAATGCAACACATGCAAAAATGCAACTATAGCAGGCTCGGCTATTCTAAACATGGCATATGAGATGCAACAGTTAACAAGTATTCAATTTGGAATTGAAATACAGATACAGTTAGTATGATGCGCCGAGCCCGGTGCATGCAAAACAGATGAATGAATGCAAACATGCTATCATACTGTATGCTAATTGAAACATGCCCTAATCTAACCATCATAAGCAGGTAAATAAAAGGGAAGAAAGACGTGTGGTTAGAAGACATACATCACACTCATGCACACTTATTACAACATTGCCCTCGCTCGGAGGGTCCAAAAGAATAATATACAGTCCCGAATAAATACAGTCCTGAACAAGTACAAAAATCCTAATTAATTTACAAATTAATCTAGGAAAGCTATAAATTGGCATGCAAGCCCGGGGACTGCCTCAACTCTGATGAATGATGTATGTTTGGGCTGCCTTGCGCGGAAATCCACTGGGATGCCCCAATTAGCCTCTGTTTTGCAATTATTCTTGGAAAGCGCGCCAAGTTCCGGAAGGCTGCTAATTCTTGATTCGCTGCAACAGAGAGCAGGAAAGGGGCATACCAATGTATTTTCACATATGTATGCATGTCTCGATCCTCGTGTCACCAATCACGCATCTCAATGCATGATGGCCGAGGAGTCGAATTGCACGACTCAATATGGAATGAATGCACATGAAAAACACAACAAAAACCTAAACTCCATCATGGGTAATCCGGAGTGTCGGCGACTGGGGAATTGAGACACGTTCCGTCACTCGGAGTACGAAACGTACCTCGTTTCCCGTGCTCGGGCTAACTCCCATCCCAAACACAATGCAATATGCATGACATGCATGAATGCAACTAAGATACAACCTAACATGCACAATGCTATGAAATGGCATACACGATGCACGAGGTAACATGGCATACATAATGCACTAACATACAACCTAGCATACACAATGCTATGAAATGAAATGGCATACACAATGCATAATGGACTTACACCAACACAAGTGGACCTCAGCCACACTCACATAGGAGGCCATTGGATGAAAATGAGACGCTCGGGATACGTGCACACATGCACGCAAACCGAGGACCGATCCTAGGGCACGAATGCCACTCTAATAAGGCAGGGCAAGGCATGGAATATGGCATATGAACATGTAAATTTCAGCGCTAAAATATGATGCTAAACAGCCCTGAAACGTGGAAACATGGCACCCGATGCATGAAATGGTCCCGAAACACAAAACTATGCACATGGAATGACTTATAGCTATACAAATCATGCATTATTTGATCATGAAGCATGAAGAAAGAAGCAAGGCAGTCCCAAAATATGCATATTTCCAGTTTTAATCAAGGCCAAAAGGTGAACCCAAGTAGGGCTAAGCTAACATGCAAAAATGGCCTCGAAAGAGAGATAAAGAAGCAAGTAACAGCTGCTGGCCCTAAATGGAAAAGAGCCCTTCAACAAAGTTGAAGAAGAGCTCAAAATGAAGCACTTTACAGTTTACAACAAGCCACGAAAATAAATAAAAGCAGGCCTAAAACATTATGCAAGAAAAAGGCCAAAAGAGGGACAAAGAAGCAAGTGATGGCTGCTGGCCTCAAACAGAGGAGGGCCCTTCAACAATGTTGAAGAGGGGTCCAAAACATGATATTTTACAGTTTATGAACAAGCCCAAAACAGTGCACAAGCAAGCTTAAAATACTATACAAAATAAGGCCTAAAAAGAGGTTTAAACACAAAGAGCAAAAAGGAAGCCTCAAGAAACAAAATACCCTTGATCAAACATGAAGAGGGGGTCAAAATAAGGCTATTTACAGTTCGGACCAGAGCCCAAAAATATAAACACAAGGGGCTAACAAAGCATGCAAAAATAAGGCCAAAAGAGGGGTAAAGAGGCAAGTGACAAAAGGAAGCCTCAAAAAGTGAAGAGCCCTTCAAAAATGTTGAAGAAGGGCTCAAAATAAAACACTTTTCAATTTATAACCAAGCTCAAAACAATTTACAAATGAGCCTAAAATACTATGCAAGAAAGAGGCATACAAGAGAGGTAAAGAAGCAAGTGGTAGCTAGAGACCTTAAACATGGAAGGAGCCTAAAACAAACATGAAAAAGGCCTCAAAATAATGCTATTTTCAGTTAGGGTCGGAGCCCAAAAATGCAAGCACAAAGAGGTAAAATATAGATCAAAATAGGGTAAGAAAAGAAGAGAGGAAGACTTACCTATGAAGAACCAAACTTCAACAACTCTTGGTCCAAGAAATGTTGTTCCTAAGCTCTGGAAATGGCCCTCAAGCTGCTGGAATGGAGTGAGGAGGAGTGGTGCTATGGATTGTAGAGTAAAGGGTGTAGGAAACTTAAGGGTTTGAAGGTTGGAAGAGAGGGAGAGGAGGGAGTGTAATGCAAAGCTCTTAGGCAATTTTTCCAACCCCTAAACACAGCTGGGAGTGCTGGTTATATAGGAAAAAGAGGGGGGAGAAAAGGGGGGGAAATGGAATTCAAATTTCCCCCCAAAAGTTGGCCCCCCGGATACAAAATCTGGGGGGAAAATGAGGGTGTATCTGCAATGTACCTGATGTGAGGATCATGGCCGGCTGGTTATTAAGGCTGCAGGTGGCTGGCCAGCCCTCCCCATGGCCGGTCGGCCAAGGGTCAAAAGGTTCAAGTGCAATTACTGGCTAGCCACCACAGATTGGTGGCCTCCCATGTGTGCACAACACAACCATGTGGTCAAAAGCTGGAGAAAGTGAACCAGGAGAGAGAAAAGCCCATTTTTCAAAGGGGTTCAAAAGGTTCAAGTGCAATTACTGGCCGGCCACCAAATATTGGTGGCCTCCCGGATGTGTACAACACAAATATGGGGTTTAGGTTTAAAGAAAATGGCCCAAGGGTGGTCAACATTGGCTTTGAAGTGAGAAAAACGGGCGACGGAGGGCGATGGAGGAATAAAACTGGTTGTCAGAACAATTACTGGCCTCCCACCCTTCTACGACCTTCCTAACAATGAAACAGAGGTCCCCACCAAAAATGAACCAAAACCGATGCAAAATGAAGGTTCGGGGGCCAAAACGCGTAGCCTGGGGCCCCGAAAACTGACTGTTAAGCACCGGAGGTGGCGTTCGACCACGAAGTTGGTCTCTCGGACCACAGTGTCCCTCAAAAGGGAGTAAATAAGATGCACGCCAAAAACCGGAGCAAACGGAGGTGATTAAGCGGTCCCGAACCGAGGCACACGGCCAACGGTTCCGAAAAACCAGAAACCGAACTCCAAACAGGCAAAATAGCCTACGACCACGAAACGTAGCCTACGGCCACTGAGAGATGGTCTACGAGACCTCTCCCTCCCTTCTGGAAGAGAAACAAAGAAAATCGAGTCCTGGTTCGCAAACCGAGGCAAAGCATGAAAGAGTCCGGAAGTCCGGAGGCAAGGCTCGTAGCCGAGACTCTGAAACCTCTAAACGAGCACGATATGCAACATCACCAAGCGCTTAATCGGTGACATCAAGTCTTAAGGTCGGTCAAAAATGGGGTGTCTACAGTTAGCCTCCCCTCCTTGTCTCTAGCTTTCAAGCCTAGTTAACTCTATATGTTAGCATGTTTTTGTAGCTTAACTTAGCTTATTTCCAGCATATTTTTACCTCTGATTTGGGCTGCTTTAGCTCTGTTTTGAGCTATTTGTGTTGTATGAGTAGTCTTTTGCATAGTTGTAGTGTAACCCCATGTTTTAGCTTATTGTCTTAGCTAGTTTTGTCTTCATTCTAGCATGTCTTTCAACTGATTTTGGGCTATAAAAACTCTATGTTTTTTGGCTGAAGCTTTGGTCCAAAGGTTGAGGGGTTGATAGCCTTTCTTTGTACCTTATTTTGGAGGCCTTTGCCCTTGTGTTTCCCATCCTTGCATCATCTTTTTCAAAGCTTTTAAACACTATTTTTCAGAACTATTTCAGTGGCTAAAAACAAGTTTTAAAGTCTAAAATTGGAGGGGTTAGCCTCCCCTCCTTGTGTCTTACTTACTAGTCTAACATGCTTCATGTTTTAGCCTATTATTCTAACGTTTGTTAGCTTAATTTCAGAATGTTTTAGGCTATTATTTGGACTATTTTACCTCTTTTTGGGGTTGGTTGTTGCTTTTGAGCCTTGTGTGGCATAGTTGTAGGGTTAATTCCTTCACTAGCTCATTGTTTTAGGCATTTAAACATGAGTTGTTCGAGTTGGTTGCATGTTATAGTGTTATTTTGTATGTAATTTCAGCATACATAGCTCTGTCACATTCTCATTTGTTTCACTCTTTGAATTACTTTTGAGAGTTGCTTCAAGCTTGGGATTCTTTAAGCTTGAGATTGAGATTTGTGCTTAATGGTTTTAATCCTTTTTTGAGGGTTTCTACTAACCAAAGGCATGATCTCTCTCTTGCCTTACATCATCCTTTGGTTGACGTTTCTTTCTCTTTAGAGGACTCTCATTTTTGGACTAACCGATTAAAGAATGGATCGGTAACTTAAAATGAGTAAACAAAAATAAACAAGTAAAAGAGGCAAGATAAAGCATCTTTTGTGTTGCATTGTATGTGTTCGAATAGGACGTTAATTCAAACACAAGGCAAATGGGACGTTTCATACTCAATAGTGATAAAATATGTCATTTTCCTTGGTCTCCATCACCCTTGATCATGCATGACAGGGTGGTGGTCCTTTGTGTCATATTTGTGCATTTGTCGAAATTGTACAACTTGGAGCTTTGGCCATCATGCAATGAAATTGCTTGATTGGTGGTTTTGGATCCAAGAGTGCCACTCCTCTGAGGCTTTGAAATGATAAGGAGGGGTACAGTACAAACATACCTCTGGAAAAACCTTCATCTTGCTTTGTTTGTGCTCTACTGCAGTGTGATGACTCAGAGCATCAGTGGCCAACAGTGCCTCACCAGTGACCGGCAGTGCCTCATTCTTGGCCGGCAAGGCACACTTTTGGTCGGCAAATGGCCGGCAGCAACCTTCCATGGCCGGCAGGTCACTGGTGTAAGCCTCAGCAAGTTTTGATAAGTTGGAGTAGAAAGATTCTGGAGTATGTTTAACCCTGCAAACAGAGCCTCTCAAGAGCAAAACAGTGGCTTTTCAGGGTGAAAACCGAGTGCATGTACCTTCCACTTCCTGAAGCAGAGCAATAGTAGCATAGTTTAATGCCTTGCATGTTTAGTTAGTGCGCATTTATTTTAATTGATTAGTTTGCTAATTAATTACATGTTGTAATAATTAGTAGTTTGCTAGTTATTCATTTGATTTGTAATAATTAGTCTAATTAGTTTAATTAGATTAGTTTGATAAGCTTAGCTTAGCTTAGATTAGCTTAGCTCTTATTTATTCGGACCCTTCTTCGCGAGGGCACAATGTTGTAATAAGTGTGCATGCGTACGTGTGTGCATGTCTTCTAACCCCGCGTCTTTCTCCATTTCATTTATCCGCTTTTGATGGTTAGATTAGGGATCATGTTTCAATTAGCATACCTTATGCTTGCATGGTTGCATCCATTTATTTGTCTTGCATGCATCGAGGCTCGGCCCATTATTTAAACTGCATCGTCATTTTAATATCTTCTTTGAATACGTGTTTCAAAGCATGCTATCAAAGTGTTGCAAATACCATGATTAAATAGCCGAGCCTATTTTATTGCATCATTGCATATGTTGCATTAGGTATCTTGTATAATTAGGATCATGCATTGTTTCTAACTAGTTTTTGTTTTGACTTGGAGTACTCGGTAAGTTTTACGCTTTACATGCTTGCATGAGTGTGATTGCCATGATGCCATGATAGCATGTTTGTCACGAGACTATGTGCTTACGTGCTAAATTGAATGAATGCCTGTGGATGAAGGCTTATTGTTTGAATTGGAACAATTCAACAATTGTACGTTTTAAGCCCACTTTGCGAAGTGGCAAATCATGTTTTATGTCCACTTGAGGTGGCAAATCCGCATTTCTAAGCCCACTTGAGGGTGGCAACTTCAAACCATTTTCGAAAGCAAACATGAGTTGAATTCGTTCCAAATCTTGAGACTTAGTCTATACTTGCTTGTGTGCGTCACATAGTAAAGTTAGCTAATAACCAGAATAAGAACACACAAGGTTTATAAAATGACATATCATGATTAGTAGAGGCTGATCCTTTGATTGGACGAGCAGGGGTACTCATTTCAAGACTTTCCCCTCTCGTACCTAAGTTCTCGAGCCGAGATAACTTTGGTGATGACGAACATGTGACCTTTGGCATGAGTCAGGGTTTCCTAAATTTTCCCAAAACAAAATATTTTGGTGGCGACTCTGTAATCTAGCAAAGCAATCCAATTTTGGCATTATTTGACATAAAATCAATTTTCCAAAAGATTTGCTTGATTTGGACTCTTTGGTATTTATCAATTTCACATTGCACCTGTGAGACTAGATTCAAAACCACAGATAGAGTCCAAACTGTGAGGCCTTCTTTTCAAACCTTTTTCCGAAAGGCGGGGACACGAAAAAAGGCGAGTCCACAGATCTACATTAGATCTAAGTAGATCTACTCATCTTCTTTGTCGAAAACATATCTTCACCGTTGGTAAGAGTGAAGTAAGGAGTCGACAGTCAGTGGTTGCCAGTGAACCCCAGTGGATGGTAGTCGTCAGTCGCTAGTGACTATATATCAGAAAGAGAAAGAGAATGAGCAAGATGTGGTTGCCCATTGACAATCCCCGGAAATCATAAAGAGCAAAAGAGGCAGAGAAAAAGAAAAACGTTATAGGACTTTTGCGTAAAAACAAAAAGTTATGAGACTAAATAGGCTACATGTTTTTCAAAGAAGACTTCTTCGTAATTTGCCCAATATAAAATAGAGTCCAAATCAGGCTTGTTTTTTGAGCTGGGACATGCGTCGAGCCCAATTTCAACCCACAATGACCCACACAACTACAAAGCCCTTGTGCTGCCAAACTATGGCAAAGATCTCAATAGTTATATGGCTTAACTTAAAAAACAAAAAAAAATGACGACCCAATTCAATCCCCCATTGGATGGGCTTTAAACCCACAACTTCAAGGATTTTATGTTGAGTTATTGGGCATGGCCACAAATAATAAAAAAAGATTTTATGGTTTCATCCTGGAATTTATATATTACTAAAAAGGGGAGAGAAAAAAAAGGGTTTAAAATGTTGAGTTTGACACACTAGTGGACCTAGAAATACAACATTTATTGATAACACTCTAGTACACAAAACACTTGTACACAATCACACGCTAGTATACTTTACTTATCCACTCATATATACATTCAAGCACTCACACTTTGTATCTTTCTTACACAAGACCTTGAGACACTTCACACTAGATAATGCTTGACCACTCACTTTGGACTCATCCTTATTTCACTCAATTGTCCAATTATCTAGTACATGCACTCATCTCATATTTATACTAGTTAAATAACTTTCTAGAATATACTCATACTTACCCTACACTCTAGAACAATCTAGATTACTCTGATACATACTAGAGTTTTCTATTCTTCTCTAAAATATTCTAGAACCTTACGGAACTTTCTAGATTTCTCTAGTTTTCTCTAAAATACTTTAATGTTCAGGAACCTTCTAGGATATTCTAGAATCTTTCGAATTTCTCTAGATCTTTCCAGAATCTTCTAGATCTTTTCAAAGTATTCTAGATTTATGTAGAAATTTCTAGAACATTCTAGAGAGAAGATTCTAGAGAGTGAGGAGAGTTAGTGATGACTCTCAACACTCCTCCTCAGCACTAACTCTTATTTCTAAATTATGTAACCATGCCACGTTGTTTTAAAAACTCTTCGTGAGTATATCTGCACCCTAGTCCTCTGCCACGATAAACTGTCTCCATCTCTTCCAATATTGACTTCTCTCTTTTGAAGTGATTTATGCTTTCATAGAACACCACGTCCTTGGCCAGTTGTAAGATTCTCATCCTCCAATTTAGATAGCGAGTGCCATGTTTGAATATGTGTTGATGAATTAATATCTTATTTTGTTGTCTTCCTCCAATTGTTAAATTTTGTTGTTTCCTGAAATGTTATTGGTTCTTTTATATTATCCATCTTAGCAAAGGTTGCATCAACGTACCTTGGATTAGGTTGGCATTTCCTTGCAGATATTGGATGTTGCAACTTTATCACTTCTTTAACTACTTCTTCTGTTTGCTCCCCCAACTTCTCTAGTAGGTGAGTTTCTGGATCTATAAATATTGAAAACTGAGACTCAATTTCAAGAATCGACTTATCTATGATAGAGTGTGCATCCACTTCCTTGATAACTGCATTGCACTGCTTATGTACGCCTTTATCGAACATTGTCTCCTCTTCTGAATCTACTTCAGTAATCACGAACATTGTAGGAGATGCTTCAAAATCCCATTATTCTTCAAATTCTGGCTCTTCTTCTAAGTAACCTGGTTCCATGGTCTCGAACATTGCACATTAAGCTTGGAAATTCCATTCTTCTTTACTTTCATCTTGGTAACTATTAGATGTTACCATATTACCTTCAATTGGTCTTTTTCTTGACCGACAATCTTTTAGTGGCCAATCTTGCAACATTTGAAACATTCTATGTTGCGTCGTCCAAATCTAGTAACTCTTTGATCATTTTTATTATGTTGAACTTCCCCTCGTTGATAACTTCGATCATCTTGTGATTGTTCATCTTCTTTTTTCTTCGATTTTCCATATTCTTGCCACATTGGTCCATCTTTTTTCTTGCTACTAAATAATGCCTCTTCTTTATTTTCATTCTTCAGTGTGACTCTAGCCATTTGCTTTGCTAGAGTTTCTTGATTCACCAATAGACTTTTGAGCTCAACCAGTGATGGTTGAATGGACCACCCTCTAACAACAGTCACAAGTCCACTACACTCGGGTCTTAAACCTCAAGTAATAATGCGCCTCATTCTTGACTCGCTAATTTTTTACTCGGGATCAAGTTATGAAATTTTATTGCAAATAGTCTTTACCTTGAGAAAATATTGACTGATAGTCATTGATCCTTGTGTCACCGTTGCAAGCTCGTTCTTTAGATACTAAATTCGTGTATCGTTTGTCTTCGAAAATAACGCGGCAAATGTGTCCCAGACTGCTTTTGGAGTAGTAGCCTCCCAAACATACTCCAATAACTCTTTCTAAACAATTGTCATCAACACAAACATTGTTTTTCCAACCTTAATCCGCCACTTTCGCAAGGCCTTTGCATTTTCTTCTCCAGTAGTTTCCTTGCCGTCAACAATCTCCCGTAGATCATGTCCTTGAAGATATGCCTCGATATATATTCACCAATAATCATAATTATAATAATTTAATTTCTCCATACCACTGATGAAGTCCAAAATCCACCATAACAATTGTGCTCGTTGACTTCAACAAGCTCTTGTATCAATCTCAATCGCTCTTCGTGTCGGTCCCTGAACGAACAAGCTCTGATACCAAATTGTTGAGTTTGACACACTGGTAGACCTAGAAATACAACCTTTATTGATAACACTCTAGTACACAAAACACTTGTACACAATCACACACTAATATACTTTACTTATCCACTCACATATACATTCAAGCACTCACACTTTGTGTTTTCCTCACACAAGACCTTGAAACACCTCACACTAGATAGTGCTTGACCACTCACTTTGAACTCACTCTTCTTTCACTCAATTGTCCAATTGTCCAATTACCAATTACATGCACTCATCTCATATTTATACTAGTTAAAAAACTTTCAAGAATACACTCATACTTACCCTACACTCTAGAACAATCTAGACTATTCTGGTACATATTAGAGCTTTCTATTTTTCTCTAAAATATTCTAGAACCTTCCTAAACTTTCTAGATTTTTCTAGTTTTCTCCAAACTTCTTTAATGTTCTGGAACCTTCTAGGATATTCTAGAATCTTCCGGATTTCTCTAAGTCTTTTCAGAATCTTCTAGATCTTTCCGGAATATTCTAGATTCATGTAGAAACTTCTAGAATATTCTAGAGAGAGAATTCTAGAGAGTGAGGGGAGTTAGTAACGACTCTCAACAGAAAAAACATGTAGTGTGTGTGTGCGTGTGTGAGAGAGAGAGAGAGAGAGAGAGAGAGCACTGTGGTTACAGCCTATCAAATCCATCCATAACCATTTACAGAGATTACAAAGAGCATTTACAATATCAATCTATGGACTTAAAAGTGATCATCAATGAAAACCATTTAAAATCGCAAATCAAACCACAATATACAGACTGAACCAGAAAAACAATCTACCAGCTTATGCTAAGAATAGTAAACTAAAAGAGGATTAGAAGTTGCATCTAAGGGTACTGATATGTATCTTCATTATCCATATAGCAAACATCACTCTGAGAAGTCGATGTTACTTCACTTTCCGTGCCATCAAGTTCAGCCTGCAAAGGTTAATTTAACAGACCAGTAAATCATACGATCGCAAACTTGAAGTTGGGGATTCTTCGATATGAATTATAGATGTGAAGGCACCAGACTGAAAACATAAATTGCTTGTATAATTAAGCCAAGAAAATCAACTGGCTATATTGTCAACTTAGTGTGTTCATAGAATTAAGGAAAGAGCTATCATCCATGTGGAAGATTAAAAAAATAGAATAGGGCTGTAATAGTTGGCTTGTAGAGCTTTATAAGCAGATCCAACATCCATGTGAGTTTGAGACCCCATAGAAGACATTTTTCTAGGAGAGTTTAATATGTATTGTTAGACCCATTTGTTAATAGCTTAAGCTTCTAAAAGTAATTGTGATCTGACTGTTGGATAGCTTGATATATATATTGTTGGGCCTATTTCCTAACGGTTGTAAGCTTTTGGGTCAATCAGTGATCTAATATGATATCAGCGATTACCTTCAAGTCTCTCCATTCACATTTGGCCCTTGTGTGCAATCCTTCTCCTCTTTATATACGATGCTTGTACTTCACGTACAAGACAAGGTTGCACGTGACAGAATGTTGATATATATTGTTGTACCCATTTCTTAACAACTTAAGCTTCTCTCTACATATTATGGTTGCATCTCCATGTGCAAAACAGGATTGCAGGTGAGGGAGAATGTTGGATAGCTTGATATACAATATTAAGCCTATTTCCTGACTACGTATAACACTAACATGTTATCAGAGCTCAAGTTAAGGGAGAGAGACAGCTTGCGTTCAAGTCATTCCGTTTGCGTTATGTTTTTAACATATTTGGATGTTTGTATCTCCACGTGCAAGCCAGAATTGCATGTGAAGATGTCAGATCAAATATTGAGCCCATGTTCCACTCTATAATAATAAACACTCTAGGGCCAAGATTCAGAATTCACACGTTGGACGTCAGATTAGACAGCTTAATAAAAGGCAATTTTTGTGCAGTGTCTAAAACAAGATAAATTACCTTGGCTTGGCGGTACCTTTCAAGCATACGGCAATATTGCTGGCGTGCATCTGGAGAGTCAACCATGGACCGCACTCTTGAGATAGCCTCATCAATAGCTCCTTCCACTTTCTGTTTACGGAACACCTTGAGAATGTCTTCATCCTCACTTTCATCAATGGACTCTGTCTCGTGCCGAAATCCCCGCAATCCAGATCTTTTCCGGCGCCACCTCAGTACAACCTTTTCTAGAACACCAACAGCCCAACAGAATACCTTATATTGCTTCCTAACCTGATGACCTCTAACATGAGCCTGTCAATACAAGTAGTTGTGTAAGAGCAGTACTTTTGGCCCCCTTTCATTAACTAATTGGAAGGGTTTTAATGATTTTGACTGAGTGTGCATGTCTTGTGCACATCCAATGCAAGTTCCACCTTGATGCTGGCATAGAAGAAAATAAGAAACATAGTAATCTGTATTTTCTATGAGGGTTGTACAGATGATTTACGTATGTTAAAAGTTCATCAATGTATAAGATAATTCTGTCAATTTGACAGAAGGTTAAAGTAATGTTACATGGACTCGGTATGGTATGAGTATCAGGTTTGGGTGCGTGTCCAAATGTCAGACATTCACAAACCTAAATCTTAGGATATTATGATAAGCATTTAAGAGTTCAATAGAGATACAGGGATGAGTCATGGACACATATATTACGTATTATATAATATTCTTAGATAAGATGTTGTAATTTATGTAGAAATGTACTAGAAATTAAATAAGATTAATATATATATATGGAATTCCTATCCCATCCAAGTGAGATGCTAGAAATGTTTCTTTATTACCAAATGTGAGTGCCTTTTCTCCTTCAAACATTATAAAAATTAGAGGATTCAAGTGTCTAAATTATACAGGTGTCAGACACATCCCATCCCCTCATCCTTGTCATATCCAATAAACATGGCACAGGTATTTTGGCGGAAATAGAAGAGTCCATGTAACACAATTGAAAGGGAGAAGTGGGTTACGACTACAGATTTCTCTATAGTGTATATTGAAAATTATGCAAATCATTGGTCACGAGATTTTGGATTAGTTAAAAGAGAAACATGATACCTGTATCGTCACTACTTTCTGGCGAAATGCCAGAAAATCCTTGCGACCTTTCCAACCCCGAAATTTCTTTTGAATAGATAAAGCAGCTGTATTGTAATCACTTGCATTGCGAAAAGCCAACTTCGATGCAACCGAAATCCCTTGAATATCATTTGAAAGAATACTGTACTGATCTACACTAGCAACTGCAGCAGCAGAACTAGCGTCTCTCTGTTGCCTTCTCTTAAAAGAATGTGCACGGAACGCAGCTTGTATACGTGCAGCAGCCTGAGCTGTATTCCTGAGTGCAGCTAAAGTGTCTTTAAGAGAGAGATGATCCTCATTTGTAGCAACACTCCTCTGCGAGATACTGTTTACGGCACTTTCTGCTTCCACCTCAGCAGAGCCTTTGGACAGCTCGTTTTCTACCAGTTTGAGGGATGAAAGATGGCTAGTTAGTTCCACCTCGGAAAGATAACCTACAAGTCCCTTGTGTCCATTGGTAGAAGCAATGAATGCCGGTGTTTTACCCGTTGGATCTTGTGAAGTGGGATCTGTCACTGCCCCAGCTGATGCACCAGATGCTATGAGGGAAGCAACCATTTTTTCCCTGTTGAAAAAGCATTCAGAGAGGCACTGCTTCAGAATAATTTTCAAGCTTCCAAAATGCTTATCTGCACAACTTATTAGTGATAGTCCATAGGCCTATCAACATAAAAACTCACCTAAGACTTATTATGTCCCTAAAAATACTTTGCTATGGTCAACTGAAAGGCTGCATATAAACATGGTTATCATCAATTCTTCTGAGAAATTGGGTACGAGGAAGAAACAAATTGATGCCTCCTAGTCAGGGCAATATGAGCAACATGTTTAGTCAATAAAGCTTATAATTTGAGACGTAGGAAAATATACATTTGGCTTTATCATGTGTGTGTTCACAAGTTAAAAATTTTGGCATAAAATGAATTGTAAAGATTTAGTTGGCAGAGGTAGACTAGGCTCAGATCTAGTTGGCTATATTCATGCAAAATAGCATCCCTGAGACTTCAAAGTCTCACTCTAAGAAGCATGGGGCACCTCTAAGAAGGTAATGTGTCATGTCCACACCATGTCTAACACCGACATGACATGACATGACATGACACGACACGACACTTGTGAGACACTTGCCAACATGTAGATGCACATAAAACACATTTTAAGTTTGAATAAAAAAACTTGAAATCCAATGGTAAAACAAAAACAATGCAAATATATACGTATTCTTCACCTTTAGACTTCAAAATTTTAATTATCTTTCAACTTAAATATTCAAATTAATAACATATAATAAATATATAAAATCATATATTTTGCACACATCCACCTCATGTTGTGTCCTACATTTTTTGAAATTCTTTTGTGTCGGTGTGTCCATGTCCGTGCTTCTTAAGTCTCACCTTTGACAGAAAAAACTTTTACCATCACATCAAGCAAGCCCAACATGATTTATTAAATGCTGGTGCTTATGTATTGTTAAGCATTACAAAAGATTTATTTAATCCAAGTGTTTCCTCTATGAAGTGCCAAAAATCATACATCTTTTACATGGTTCTACAAACAATATGTATATATATTATTACCTTCCAAATTGGGCAGCCCAATGAAGGGCAGTCCAGCCATTAATGTCTCGGAAATTTACGCTGACTCCAGAATTGAGAATTGTGTTTAAGGCCCACTCAAAGCCCAATCCAGCAACCATGTGTATTATCCCTTGCTCTTTCTTGGACAAGGAACAACCCGGCTGATTACATCCTCCTCGAGATCTGGAAGAAAGCCACTGTTGCAACTTGTCTTTTAAAAGTTCTTGAAGAAGCCAATCTGTTGTACTAGACGAAGTCCAATTGCCAAATAAAAGAGCTTCAATAACACGGTCCCATGAATCTTCATCAGCTTTGAATTTGTCCCATAGATATATTCCTGATTCAGAATTGTCTCCCTTCTGCACCGAAGGATCAGATAGAAGCATCCGCACAAACCTGACAAGTAAGAGCAATTCATCGGGACTCTTAGTTGTTTCCTTCATGGATGAACTACAGTGAGCGCAACTACTTGGCTTAGCATGGTACTCAAACTCTCTGACTTCACTGCAGGACTCCCGATTGGCAGAAGTAATACAAAGAGTGACTTTTCCTGGAAGGCGGGGAGGAGCCAGACAACATATGACACCTTCTTGGATAATCTGAACCGGAACTTCGATGTCACCGAACATACAAGTCCATGCACCTTCTGATGGATCACAGAGAAAAGATCCAACAATGACAACCTGCAGTAAGCAACTTCAACTCAATAATCTGAACTTACTCCGCCTGACAATATCGTGTATCAGCAATTATGTCATAGTTACATATTAGAAATTTGCTTCTGGAAAATCAATAAAGTGCAGATCTCCAACAAGTTGGATCAGTTAGTACTCCATAATCCCTCACTAAAGCAGCATTTAGCTGATTCTTGAGTATAGAGTTGGCAAATTAATTAAAGCAAACCAAGGTTCACATTCTACACATAAGCTCAACTAAACAGCTAAGACATGGACACGGGACAAGGCGATTTTGAAAAAATTATGATATAGATATATTTATTTTCATTTGTTATGTATATGAATAAGAGATATAAGAGGCATCAATGTATATGTGGGTATTTTTTTTTTCACTTTCCTCCCTCTTTGGTTCATATATTTTGTTTTGACCCAAATCATCATTTTAAAATTATAAAAAAGTAACTGACAAAGGTGTCCTCAAGCATGTCCAAACACAGGGCACATGTGTCCCTGGCATGTCAGTGTCCCATACGTGACACGGCACTCATTTTGAAGTGTTAGTGCTTTACAGAGCCCAACAATTCAACAAACAAGATGTACCAAAAGCCAACATTCAATCACTCCTGTCCATTTACAAGTCATTACTGGGAAAATACCACCAACACAACAAAACAAGCAAGATATGAAAAAGATTTCTGTTAAACATATATTCTATTAAACATACCTTCGTAGCCTCCCCGGCATAACCCTATTCTGGGGATATTTCTCGAATGGTAAACTTCTGTTTTTGTGCAATAGTTAAACTTGAATCAGCCTCAAGATGTATACCAATCTGACCTTGATCAAATAATTCTGTGAAGTAATGATGATTATTTTCTACAGTAGAATATGAAGGAAATCTGAAATTTTCAATTTCTTGAGACAGTAACGTAGAAGCTGGTAATGCCAAGGGGCTCTCAGGGCTTGTTGGATATTTGCTGGGTGCTGAAAGTTGCAGATTCTTATCATTACCCGAGGTTGGGAAATCATTACACTTATTAGAATAATGTCTGCCAAAATTTATCCACTGGCATCTTTCTTGCTCTTCTAGCATATTGCTCCTTGAGTGGGGTAGTAGCATTCCCTGTTGAAAGTATCAAACATTATGGAAGAAATACAAAGTTTGATTTACAAGAATGGCATGATTCTCAGAAATTGAAAGGATTATTGAGTTAATAAATACACGTAGGCTAGTAATGCAGAGAAAACCAAACGATCAATCAATTAGGGGTTGAATGAGAAATTAGCTAGAGTAGAGATACTCGAGCAACACAAGAGAATGCCGAATATTGCTTCTGATATTACTAAATATTTGATTACTTCAATGCCACTCTTGACTAGATACATCTAGTTTTTGTAGAAAAAAAATTATAGTCAATTCTGACCACGGCCATGACCTGTTGTTACCATGTATAATGACAAGAATAGATATGGATACAAGTTTACTTCAAACGGATATTATAAAAGTGAATTGATAAAAAATTTAACAATAAATCAGTACTCTTTCTTACATTTCCATCTGAAGAATGTAAAGTTTTCTCTTGGGACTCAGCACCTGGTGAACTTCCATTGAACTCCAGCATCTCTTTCCAAGATAAAGAGCCTTTATGTTCAACCATAAATTCTTGTGCCAATGTTTGATGATTATGTTTCTCATTGCCACCTGAAAAAGGAAACCACAAAAGAGAAAGAACCCAAAAAAAAAATCCATTATCTTTCCCCATTTATTGTTTATATAACATTTGAGAATCAATGAAAAAAAGGAAGTAAATGGATAGAGCAAACAGAATCGAAAGCTGAAAAGACACTCTGCAAGAGGCTGAGACAAGTAAAACAAGTAAAACAAATAAGTGAACAAATTATGGCAACATGGGAACTGGAAACTTTAAATTTAGTCAATGTCTTGTTAGAAAAACAAAAGGACAAGACAAGGATTTCAAATAAGTCTCCGAATTCGGAGCCCCTTCGGGTGCATGACATCTAAGGGCCGATTAAGCCTCTGGATTCGGAGCGCCCTTCGTGGATATTACGATTGGCCAAATAAGTCCCCGAATCCGGAGCCCCCTCGGCTGCATGCAGACCATTTAACTGACCGAATGAATGGTCCTTAATTCGAGCCGACCAATGCATATTTGAACGTTTATACCACGCAGTACAAAACCTGCTAATAAATTGAGACAAAGCGTTTAATTACGCGCAAAATATTTCAAAACCAAATACGAACATTGAAAATGAAAGAAATTCTATTTATTCACAGCGAAGCCTGTTCAGTCGGCAATCTCATCGTTGCTTTTCTCAATTTCGAAGTCGGAATAGGGAAGGTAATGGCGATGATACAGGGGCGAAGCCGAATCTATGCCTATGGACTGAAGAACTTCAACAGTTTGAAGGGCCTTGATCCAGCCATGCTTGAAACAACGATTTTTGCATCGACAAACCTCCTCAGCAAGGTCTAGTTTGGTCTTCTCAATCCCGGCCTTCAAGCCGTCCTGAAATCCTCTCTCATAACCCGAAGCCTTTTGGGCCATACACTCCCCCACGACTTTAGATTGACCGGCCGCCACCGACTTGGCCGTTCGAGCATTCTTGAGCTCTCGAGGCTCACTCTCAGCCTTTTTCGCGCGAGCCTCCAGACTGCGATTCCTTTCGTCCTTTTTCTCAATCTCACGTCGCGCTTCGCGCAGACGCATACCGACTTCATAAGCACTATACAGTCCTTTGACAACCCCATGTATGCCGTCCCGAAATACTTCGAAATCTCGACGTCCGACCATCGATTGTTGGACTTCCGGCGGAAATATTTGTCGAGCGAACTCGACTGCCACATCTGGGTCTTTAATGATGGAATCCGCCTCCGTCATTGGTTTATTCTTCACGAAAATCGCAAAACTCAACGGTCGTGGCGTCGCGTCAGGCTCAATTCTCGGTCGTGGGCACGGGAAACTTCCCCGTTGAACGTCCTTTCGGGGCGATCTGCTTCGACAACTAAGGAGCTACTGTTTCTCCCGATCCTTGGATGTTCCTCTTCCCGCGCGAATGGGCTCGCTACTGCGATTCATTTTGACGTCTAAACTCAGCCAATCTTGGTCTTTGCCCAGTTTGGCTCAAGCCTGAATGGAAATAAGTAGGGCCTCTGGCACGAACTTGCCCCATTTATTCTGGAATACACGCAACTCCCCCAAGGCAACGTCAGTAAGACCGAATGTCAAACGTCGGATGACGATTAGCCAAGTCAGAACCATTTGGCTTCTCGGACTCGCCCTCGCTGGGGCAGGGGTAGATTTATTAATCTGGTCGGCCAAGTTCTCAACCCCAAGCGCCGATCAATCTATGCCTCGGCCAGCCCACGAGTCAGAACCATTCGGTTTCTCGGGCTCCCGCCCTGGCCAAGGCAAGGGCAGATTTATTAATCTGGTCGGCCAAGTTCTCAACCGCAAGCGCCGATCAATCTATGCCTCAACCAGCCCACGAGTTAGAACCATTTGGCTTCTCGGGCTCGCGCCCTGGCTAAGGCAAGGGCAGATTTATTAATCTGGTCGGCCAAGTTCTCAACCGCAAGCACCGATCAATCTATGCCTCAGCCAGCCCACGAGTCAGAACCATTCGGCTTCTCGGGCTCACGCCCTGGCTAAGGCAAGGGCAGATTTATTAATCTGGTCGGCCAAGTTCTCAACCGCAAGCGCCGATCAATCTATGCCTCAGCCAGCCCACGAGTCAGAACCATTCGGCTTCTCGGGCTCGCGCCCTGGCTAAGGCAAGGGCAGATTTATTAATCTGGTCGGCCAAGTTCTCAACCGCAAGCGCCGATCAATCTATGCCTCAGCCAGCCCATGAGTCAGAACCATTCAGCTTCTCGGGCTAGCGCCCTGGCTAAGGCAAGGACAGATTTATTAATCTGGTCGGCCAAGTTCCCAACCGCAAGCGCCGATCAATCTATGCCTCAGCCAACCCACGAGTTAAAACCATTCGGCTTCTCGGGCTCGCGCCCTGGCTAAGGCAAGGGCAAATTTATTAATCTGGTCGGCCAAGTTCTCAACCGCAAGCGCCGATCAATCTATGCCTCAGCCAGCCCACGAGTCAGAACCATTCGGCTTCTCGAGCTCGCGCCCTGGCTAAGGCAAGGGCAGATTTATTAATCTGGTCGGCCAAGTTCTCAACCGCAAGCGCCGATCAATCTATGCCTCAGCCAGCCCACGAGTCAGAACCATTCGGCTTCTCGGGCTCGCGCCCTGGCTAAGGCAAGGGCGAATTCATGAAACTAGTCGACTGAGCCTAAAATTAAGTAATATCATTCTTCAATTTTCAGTTTAAACTTTAGCAATATCATGCTTCATTAGCAAATTAAGCACAACTCATGACATTTTATATACGCAAAACAAACAAGCTACAAGCCCGCATGAAAAATGTCTAACAAATAACTGTAAAAATAACAAAAAACTGCAAAAATACATTTTCGAAATCCTAACAACTATGTCAATTGCCCAGATCAGCCCTCGGAATCAGTCTCCAATGGCTCGACTTCCACTTGCTCATATGGTATTGGCATACTCAATGAAACTCCAGCTGCAGCAAGGGCTTTGTTCCAGCCATGTTTGAACCCCCGATTTTCAAACCAGGGGACCTGTTCCACATACTCGGCGAGTCCAGCATTTTTCCCGGCGTCGAATGCTTTGGAAGCAACCGAGTCGGCTATTTCCCTCGCCGCCTTCATTTCAGCCAACTCAGCCTCCAGGTTGGCAACCGCCTTTTGGGACAATCCGAGCGCCGCTTCGCTTGCTTCAGCCTTCTTCTCGGCTTCCGCTCTCAACTGATCCGCACTACGAGCCCTCTCTACCTCGGCCTCGGCCCGAGAAGTTTCCTTGTTTGCTCTCAAAACTTCGTCCTCGGCCCTTTTCCTCTGGCTCTCAACTTGCTTTCGTAAACGACCAATCTGTTTGACGGCGTCGAGATGGCGACGGCCCATATCGGCTATCCTTTCGACGGTCTGCAAAAGAAGAACCTAAAAACATAACTGCAACAGTATTTGGATGAAGTGAAGAAAAAGTCAGAATATGTACCAAAAGTGCCGATTGGGCAGCTAGGGCTATCGCATTCAGATCTGGCTCCACCCGGAAAGCCTCTATGTCAAACGGCAACGACACGGACGTAGCCACACCGAATGCGACTTCTGGATCTTTAAGCGCCGAAGCGTCAGAAGGAACCAGCATGTTTTTTACCATCGGACGAATCACAAAAGGAATGATCTCATTAAACCCTTCCAATCGAGGACATTTACCGCCGTGTTCTTCCGAACCGGCCTCAAGATCTGCAGAGCGTTTCTCTGCCTTTCCCTCAACTTCCTGACAGGCTTGTCCAACCAAAACAGATTCGGCATTCTGAATTTTTGCCACCTCCTCAGTAACTCCCAAGGACTCTAATTCGGTAATAGGGAGGGAGAGTCGAGATTCGGTGGCGGGCGGTACTTCAGACGGAAGGCCCTCCGCTCTTCGTCGTGCGGCTAACCTCTCCGCATTCGCCTTCTTGGCAAGTTTTGTCAGGCTTAACCCAGCCATACCTGCAGAGCCTGCGACAGGAAGATCCTCTAAGCGTTGAAAAACGTCGTCAGAAGAAAGATCCCCCTGTCCCGAAGTAGATGGAGGATTGACGGAATTCAATACCTCCTCAGATTTGGTCTCCGACTGATCTGACTCGGCAACATCAGCTACTTCATTTCTCTCCGAATCAGACCCTTCAAAGCCTACCTGCCTCAAGTTTTTGAAGTCGGACAAAATACGAGCGATAAGAGAATCTTCACCCTTCGGAATAGGTATGTTTTCCGCCGCCGAGAAGGTCGTAAACGTCGGCTCGTAGCAAAGCAGAACGTGAGCCGCCCTCTCCTGTTTCTGAAGACTTTGACGGCCGAAATACCTAAGAGCGACCCTAATATCCGAAAGAACGGCGTCGTCGGTTGAAGGTTGGACTTTTTTCAAATCGTTCCCTGCACAATACAAGCCGTAAGATTCAAAGGAATAGGCTTTATAACAAATATGAACACATAATACAAGCAAGAAGGTACTCGGCGACCTGGCTCGCCCCTCCGTCTAGGAATAGGGTCGACATGATCCTCCCCTTCGCCGAACTCCCAGTTATCCTGGACAACGACCATAACATCATCAACTCGTTTCCCAGAGCTGGAAAGCATGGTGATTAGCTGATGGCCGGTGTCCTTGGCTCTGAGGAAGTAACGCCCGTGCTGACTGGAAGACTTAGCCAAAGCATAACAGTGCCGGATGGCTGGAATGCCAAGGTTAATTCCAAGGCGACGGTTCAGCGCTATGACGCCCATTATAATTCTAAAGAAATTCACGTTAGGTTGGGAAGGGATTAAATCCCAATGGCGAAGAACAGCCCTCAGAAACGGGTGAAGGGGAAAGCGGACTCCACCCTCTGCAATTAACAAGAGAGGAAAGACAATCGTGGTTTTGTCCTCCCTCTCCATGTCAAGAGTGCCGTCTGCCACAAGTGACAGATGGACATCGTCAGGAATAGAAAAATGACGTCTAAAGCCAGCAATTCGATCTGACGAAAGGAGGTCTTTTAGATGTTTCGCCATACCCTATTGTTTACAAGAATATGCCAAGAAAGAAACAAAGTAGGAAAAACTTTCGAAGCAAGGAAGCGGAGAACTTACAGAGAATGAAGAAGATATCGGAGAGGGTAAAATTGCAAGAACGATTGGAAAAGCAACCCAGCGACCAGTGTCATAGAATACAAATTCGAAAGGACGTCAAATTTTAAATCGCAAAAAATAGACATGTACGAAGGGGCGGGAAGTCGAGATGACAACCAAAGGGGGTGTAGTTAGACATGATAAGGCCAACCGCCGAATTTTGGTTCTGAGTATTCGAAATTCGGAACCAAGCATTCCAGCCAGCGGTCGTTGGCAGAATGCTTGGGGGGCAATTGTGGGAGCCGAATAAATAGAAGAGAGGGAAGGGGTGCATCCCAGAAGTCGGCGACTATACAGTTCCATCCTGATTGATTAAGACGCCGAATACGTTGAAAAAGCCGAATAAATGGGGATACGTAGATCAAAACAAACAAAAGGATAATAAGTAAAAAAGTAGGCTCTGGCCCCGAGGTCCAGAAAATGAGTATAAATACGAGAGCTTCAGATTTAGAAAGGTATGCAATAATCACTTTGTAGAAAACTTAGTAGACAAGCTTTCTTGAGTAGAAGAACTGACTTGCCTGTCGGAGTGCTAATTCCGGCACCCCCGACCAGAGTGTTTGTGTCTTTGCAGGTGACTAGCTGAGGATCACTAGCGTCTCCCAAGATCCGAAGAGTATTTCCAAACCACTTCCCCATATTTACTATGTGATGCGCACATATACAAGTATAGACTGAGTCGCCTGAATTGGAACAAAACATTTCATGTTTGTTTATTTTGAAAATGGTTTGATGGTGCTACTCGCAAGTAGGCTAAGACGTGGATTTGCCACCCTCGGATGGGCTTAGAAAACATGATTTTGCCACTCTCAAGTGGGCTCAAAACTCGCAGTCGATGAATTGTTCCAATCCAAGTAACCCAACCTTCACCCACAGGCATTCAACCAGTTATATCATATAAGCAGTTAGTCTCATGGTAAGCATGCTATCATGGCAGTCACTCATACACATGCAAGGATGGTAAAGCATAAACACTTACCGAGTACTCCAAGCTAAAGAAAGAAGCTTATTAGAAATCATGTATGAATCCTAACTATGCTGAAATACCTAATGCAACACATGCAAAAATGCAACTACAATAGGCTCAGCTATTCTAAGATGGCATATGATGATGCTACAGCTAACACGTATTCAACTTGGAATTGAAATACAATGCAGTTAGTATGATGCGCCGAGCCCGGTGCATGCAAGACAGATGAATGGATGCAAACATGCGAGCATAAGTATGCTAATTGAAACATGCCCTAAACTAACCATCATAAGCTGGTAAATAAAAGGGAGAAAGACGTGGGGTTGGAAGACATACATCACACACACGCACACTTATTACACAATTGCCCTCGCTCGGAGGGTCCGAATAAATAATACAGTCCGAATAAACAATTAACTACTCTAGCTAATTAAATATTACAAAGCCCTAATTAATTAACAAATTAACTAAGAAAGCAAATAAATTAGCATGCAAGCTAAATAGGATGGACTGCCTCAGCTCTGTTCCGAATGATGAAAGATAGATGCATGCTCACGTCGCCTCGTCGGGAAATTCCTCGCGATGCCCCGGTTTGCCTCTGTTTTCAATTGATCCCGGAATACTGTGCAAAGCTCTAGAAGGCTGCTGATTTCTGGTTTGCTGTAACAGAGAGCAAGAAAGGGGCATGGCAAAGCATTTTCAACATATGTGTGCACGACTACTCTCCCCGTCATTGTACAAGCTCTAGGGATTGTAGACCTCGATCCTCATGCCACCAATCACGCATCTCGATGCACGATGGCTGAGGAGTCGAATTGCACGACTTGATGTGAAATGAATGCACATAAAAACACAACAAGACCTAAACTCCATCATGGGTAATCCGGAGTGTCGGCGACCGAGAATCAAGGCATGTCTCGTCACTTGAAGTACGAAACATCCCTCATTTCCCGTGTTTAGACTAACCCTACTCCAAACACGATGCAACAAGGCAGCATGTACAATGCGACTAACATGCAACCCTAGATGCAATGCAACCTAATCATGCTGGCATGCGAGGGATGATATGCAAACATGCCACTAGCATATGCAATGCTATGAACCTAGAATGGCATACTCAATGCACATGAACTATATGGCATACACAATGCACATACGAAGATGGATATACACGAAGACATGAATAAGGCATACACAATGCGACGATCAATCATGCGACAACATGGATATGGCATACGCAACGCAAGATGGACTTAAACCAATGTGAGTGGACCTCAGCCACACTCAAATCAGTGGCCAGATGATGAAAATGAGACAACCGAAATATATGCAAACATGCACGAATGCAAAGGACCAATCCTAAGGCACAATATGCAACTCTAACTAAGCATGGCAAAGGACGAAATATGGCATACAAGCATACATTTTTCAGCTCTGAAACATGATGCAAGATGGTCCCGAATCATGCAAACACTTTACACAATGCATGCTAGATGGCCCGAATACCGAAACTAGTGAAGTGTGTTACACTAGAAGTACACAAAGCAATGCGCGAATGGCAAAACCAACCCCAAACAGACCCTAAGCAGGTCCAAAATAGTGAGGAAATGGCCTAAAAAGATGGCTCAACATGCAAAGAAATGAAGCTCATTCAATGGTCCGAAAATAAGGCATTCATGCACAACTCTCAAGCACACTTAAAGAGTAGAAAACATGAGAATATGGCATTCATATAGGCTCTGAAATATGATGCAAAATGACCCCAAAGCATGAAAACACCTCAGTATATGCATGCAATAGACCTCAAATCTCAAAGCTAGGCATGAATATTGAACTACAAGCATGCAAAACAAGCAGCATTCGACCATGAGACCCAAAAATAGAGCTAAGGCAGTCCAAAATATGCACAACATCAGTTTAAGGCATGGTCAAAAAGTGATAGAATCAAGGGTCAACAAAGCATGCAAAGTAAGCTAGTGAATCATGATTTGCACTACAACTATATGAAGCACATGAGGGCTCAACAAACCAGCCAAAAACAGAAGTATGCCATGCCAAATAATGCCCAAAAATCCATGGAAACATGGTCAATGCATGTTAGAATGAGGTGCTCCTTTGGAAGGCCATGCAAGGGGTTGTTCTACACATACAAGACGGACATACAAATGGCAAAACCACCTCTGGAAAGAGGTTATGAGGGCCCTAAAACTCACCAAAAAAAGCCTGAAATGAGTCTAGGAAGCATGCAAATAAAGGTCCCTTTGAAAGGCCTTGAAGAGGATTACTCTACACAGGCATGATGGACATCCAAAATGGAAAAAAGGGCCCTGGATAGAGCCTATGCAGGTCACAAAACGCACAAAAAGTGGCCTGAAACATGGCTTGAAAACATGCAAATAGGGGCTCCTTTGTAAGGCCAACAAAGCTAGTAAAGAGAACAAGGGGTGAGAGGGTCACCCCTATCTGATTTTGAGGCTCAAAGACACATTTTAGCCACTAAAAATCCACTAGATTTCAGTGGCTAAAAGGCCAAACCAAGACCAGCACAAATGCTCTAATGCATAGCTCAAAACATGAGGAAATGAAGCATGCAAGAGGGTAGATGACCCCCAACAGAAAAATGGTCTCAAACAAACTTGAAGAGGGGCTCAAAACAATACCTTTTTTAGTTTATGATGAAGCCCAAAAATGCTTGCAAATAGAGTTAAACTATGAAGCAAAATAATGTCAAAAAGAGGGAAATGGAGTGTTACCCTTGTAGCCAAAGGGACCAGCAACTTCTGGACTAAGATAGCAAGTCTTCAACCTCTGAAAATGAGCTCCAAGGTGCTTAGGTTGACAATGGAGATGTTGTGCTTGGAGGTATAGTGCAATGGGTGCAAGAACAATGGACTTTAGAAGCTTGAAGTAGAGAGATATGGAGGGAAGTGTATAAGCTTTAGACACAAAAATCTCAACCCTTGCAAGTAGAGAGAAGGGCCTCTCTTATAGAAGAGGTGGTCCATAGCTTCTCTAAGAAGCTTGGAACAAAGAGGCCAAGTGTAGACACCCCATTTTTGACCGCCCCGAAGACTTGGGCACTATTGATGGTTTACTTGGTGAAGAAAGGTGTGCAGGGCAAAGGTTCAGTTTCTTTGGCAAGGAAAAAGTCAAATCTCAACTTCATCCCCCTTTTTTGGACCAAAGCCATTTTGGTTGATTTTAGACCTTAAAACCCTCTCTTTCAAAACTTTTTTGAAATAAAGTTTCTACGATGCTCTGAGGCTCGCATTTTGTTAAATGTTGCGCTTTTCGATAAACCGAACAAGGGCAGAGTTGAAATGAAATATTTCAAAACACCTTGTTTAGGGGTTTGGAGTTGAAGAAAAGAGGAGAAGAGAGAAGAAAACTAGTTTGGAAGAAGTTCGGCATGAATCTGGGTAGGACCGAATCTGCGCGGCTTCATCGAAACGGGCATAACTCTTTGCACAGGAGGAATTTTTATGCAAGGTTGGCGCCATTGGAAAGATAACTTATGGGGATTAAATATAGCCACATGGCTGACCAAAAAATCAGATGGAAGACCACTTAGGTGGTCAAAAGGGGTTCGGCATGAATCCGGGTTGGAGAGAGAGGAGCAGCCCTCGCTGAATCGGGCTTATTCGTTTTCATACTTGGATTTAAGATGTGAGGCCATTACCATTGGAAAGGAGACTTCTGGGGCTTCATTTCACACTCAAGAATCTCCTAAAGCCAAGTCCGGGTGGGGGAGATATGGTTGGTTGAAGTAGGGCATCAATCCGGTTGGACCGAATGTGCGCGGCTTCACCAAAACAGGCATAACTTTTGGCACAGGAGGAATTTTAATGCAAGGCTGGCGCCATTGGAAAGATAACTTGTGGGGCTTCATTCTAGGGGGTGACCAACCACCTTGGACCTTTTGACCTGCTCGGCTGACCAGGTCAAGTGGTCAGCCAACCACTTGAACTGGTCGGCCAGCTCCCCCATTTTTTGTCTCTTTGAGTGTATTCCAGCTGTGCCAGCTGGGAGGCATTTCCTAAATCCTCCATACATGTGTATGGAGGATGTTTAACATACTTGTAGTACAAATCCCCTTTTTTGGCTGGTTTGGTGACCTCTCATGTACTTCACATACTTGTAGTACAAATCCCCTTTACTAGCTTACATTGCATGCTATGTTGGCCCTTGATTCTAGCACTTTTTGGCCATGCCTCAAACTGATTTTGTGCATATTTTGGACTGCCTTAGCTTTGTTTTTGGGTCTCATGGTCGAATGATGCTTGTTTTGCATGCTTGTGGTACAATATCCATGCCTAGCTTTGAGTTTGGAGGTCTATTGCATGCATATACTGAGGTGTTTTCATGTTTTGGGGCCATTATGCATCATATTTCAGAGCTTACATATATGCCATATTCCCATGATTTCCACTCTTTAAATGTGATTGAGAGTTGTGCATGAATGCCTTGTTTTCGGACCATTGAATGAGCTTCATTTCCATGCATCTTGAGCCATCATTTTAGGCCATTTTCCCACTGCCTAGGACCTGCCTAGGGTCTATTTGGGGCTGGTTTTTCCATTTATACATTGCTTTGTATACCTCTAGTGTAATCCGCTTCATTAGTTTCGGTATTCGAACCATCTAGCATGCATTGTGTGAAGTGTTTGCATGATTCGAGACCATTGTGCATCATGTTTCAGAGCTAAAATTTGTGTGTATGTATGCCATATTTCATCCCTGGCCATGCTTTGGTAGAGTGGCATTTGGTGCCTTAGGATCGGTCCCTTGCATTGGTACATATTTGCATGAGTTTCGTTGCCTAATTCCATCATGTATGGCCACTGATTTGAGTGTGGCTGAGGTCCATTCATTTTAGTTTAAGTCCATCTTGCATTGTGTATGCCATATCCATGTTGTTGCATGATTGATCGTCGCATTGTGTATGCTTTGATTATGCCTTTGTGTATGTCCATCTTCGTATGCGTGCATTGTGTATGCCATATAGCTCATGAGCATTGTGTATGCCCTTTTAGTCCATAGCATTGTGTATGCTAGGTTGCATATTTGCATATCATCCCTCGCATGCCAACATGATTAGGTTGCATTGCATTTAGGGTTTCATGTTAGTCGCATTGCGTATGCCATCTTGTTGCATTGTGTTTGGAGTAGGGTTAGTCCAAGCACGAGAAATGAGGGACGTTTCGTATTCGGAGTGACGAAACATGTCTCAATTCCCGGTCGCCGACACTTCGGATCACCCATGATGGAGTTTAGGCCTTGTTGTGTTTTCATGTGCATTCATTTCACATCGAGTTGTGCAATTCGACTCCTCGACCATCATACATCGAGATGCGAGATTGGTGGCACGAGGATCGAGATCTACACTCCCTAGAGCTTGTGCAATGACGGGGAGAGTAGTCGTGCACACATATGTGAAAATACTTTGCCATGCCACTTTCTTGCTTTCTATTGCAGCAAACCGGGAATCGACAGCAAAACTGGTCAGCAGCCTTCCGGAGTTTTGTACAGTGTTCTAGGACCAATTGCAAAACAGAGGCAAATCGGGGCATCGCAAGGAATTTCCCGACAATGCGACCCGAGTACGCATGCATCTTTCATCATTCGGAACAGGAGCTGAGGCAGTCCATTTTATAGCTTGCATGCTAGTTTATTTGCTTTCCTAGTTAATTTGTTAATTAATTAGGGTTTTGTAATATTTAATTAGCTAGAGTAGTTAATTATTTATTCGGACTGTATTATTTATTCGGACCCTCCGAGCGAGGGCAATTGTGTAATAAGTGTGCGTGTGTGTGATGTATGTCTTCCAACCCCACTTCTTTCTCCCTTTTATTTACCAACTTATGATGGTTAGATTAGGGCATATTTCAATTAGCATACTTATGCTTGCATGTTTGCATCATTCATCTGTATTGCATGCACCGGGCTCGGCACATCATACTAACTGCATTGTATTTCAATTCCAAGTTGAATACATGTTAGCTATAGCATCATCATATGGCATCTTAGGATAGCCGAGCCTATTGTAGTTGCATTTTTGCATGTGTTGCATTAGGCATTTCAGCATAGTTAGGATTCATGCATGATTTCTAATAAGCTTCTTTCTTTGGCTTGGAGTACTCGGTAAGTGTTTATGCTTTAGCATCCTTGCATGTGTGTGAGTGGCTGCCATGATAGCGTGCTTACCATGAGGCTAACTGCTTATATGATATAACTGCCTGAATGCCTGTGGGTGAAAGTTGGGTTACTTGGATTGGAACAATTCATCGACTGTGAGTTTTAAGCCCACTTGAGAGTGGCAAAATCATGTTTTCTAAGCCCATCTGAGGGTGGCAAATCCACGTCTTAGCCTACTTGCGAGTAGTACCATCAAACCGTTTTCAAAATAAACAAACATGAAATGCTTTGTTCCAATTCAAGTGACTCAGTCTATACTTGTATGCTGTGCGCATCACATAGTAAATCTAGGTTAATAATCGGAATAAGAACGCATAATGTTTTCAAAACTCAATATCATGGTTAGTAGAGGCCGATCTTTGATCGGGCGAGCGGAGGTACTCACGAAGTGACCTTCCCCAATCGTACCCAAGTTCCCGAGCCGAGGCAACTTTAGTGATGACGGACACGTGGCCTTAGGCACGAGTCAGGGTTTCCTAAATTTTCCCAAAATAAAATATTTAGGTGGCGACTCTGTATCTGGCAAAGCAGTCCATGTTTGGCACTTCTTTCAAAAAATCTGTTTTTAAAAAAATGATTTGCCGGATTTGGACTCTTTGATGATTCATCGGTCTTGCATTGCACTCTGCGAGATTAGATACAGGACCGTGACATTGAGTCCTAAACTGTAGTGAGCCCAAATGAACAAAACGAGATTCCCTCCCGGGACGTTCGGGGACGTCTACAGTTTCTGGCGACTCTGCTGGAGAGTTAGAGAACTTGACTCGAACTCATGATATCTGGTTTTGACTACACTTATGTGTTTCTTTGCATTGCATTTGCATTGGTGCGCCTAGGACACCATGTTTGCCGTATGCTATTCCTGAACGGTTTGCCAGAGGCTCGCTTTGTGAAGTGTGCCATAAGGCTGACCGGTTGCGGGCTCTGCCACGACGGGAACACAAACCCCGGTTTTACCGGGGCACCCTTTTTGACCATTCGACCTGGTGCATATTCGGAATCCATAGTGACCATTCCAAGCTAGGACAGGTTGCTCACCCGATTATAGGTTGTTTGAAACCGCTGTGTGCGTAGTAAAACCCTAGCTTCTGACAAAATAGGACAGGGAAACTCTACCCCTCCATAGGGGTGTTTTGGCTCTCATTTGCTTGCTATGTGCTTTTAGAGTGTGCCTCTACAGGAATGCATGCATCAGTTTGCAAATTTAGGTATCAGGCCTGCGGGCACCAGCATCAGTATTTTGGGGCAATCAGTTTTACCTGAGGGTATCAGCTTACAGGCAGAATTTTGGGATAGAATTCAGTAGAGGGCACAGTCATTTTGCGATGCTCATATCTGTTTTGGTGAATTCAGGCTGAGATGCTCTCTGTTTTCTCTTTTGCTAGGGTAGTCCCGGAACCATAGCCTCAGAAGGCTCCGATATCTCCCGGGTACATTGGACTAGTGCTGATAGACTTTGTTAGGTCAGAGATTCAATTCAAGGGCAACCAGTATTCTTTCGCTGAGGCAAGGCAAAGAAAGGCCAGTCAGGGCTCACCAGTTCATCTAATCCGTCAGTTGCCAGTCACATCATCTTTGTTTAGACTCAGCACACCGTGATGGCACAGGGTTCGGAAGAATTTGTGGCCGTGATAGCAGCGATAAATCAGGGAACTAGCATGCAGGCTGAGACCAGTATTGAAACGCAGCGCCCATCTGGGGCATCTGCCTCACATCCAGCTTTAGGACCCCAGCCGAACTTTGACCCACTTCCGCCAGCTGAAGATTTGCAAGGTCCAGATCCTCAAGAAGGGTTGGCTCAAGCTCGAGTTTTCAGACCCCTGGTGCAGCCTAATGAGAGGCTTTATCCCCTTGATGCTAATGACCTCGATCTGACCGCGGTGAAAATTGCGAACCTTGAGAAACAATTCAAAAAGGTACAGGGCCTTAACTTTATTCCCGACATTGAGGATGGGTACATCGAGGCTTCCGTACGGCTTCCAGACAAATTCAAAATGCCACATACGGGTCTGGAGATCCTATGGTACATATCCGGCTTTTCTTGGATATCCTGAAGCCAATGGGTCTGATTAAGCCACAGAAACTTTCTCTGTATGGAAGAACCCTGTTGGGTGTGGCAGCCGCTTGGTAGGCCAAGTTGGAGAATACAGTGAAGCAAAACTGGGAAGAATTGGCTGAGGCCTTTGTTGATCAGTATTCTTACAATACCCAAGTTGAAATGATCATCCAAGAGCTTGAAGTAACCTGCCAGAACCCAACAGAGCCTTTTTTGGAGTTTGTTGTGAGGTGGAGAGCAAAGGCAGCACAGATGACAGATCGCCGCCCTTCTAAGAGGGATCAAGTGTAGATGATGGTGCGAAACCTCGAGCATGATATGTTGCAAAAGTTGATAGTCGCTCTGCTATTCACTTTCAAAAGTTTGCATGAACTGGGGGTTCAGATCGAGAATGCGTTCAACAGTGGGATCATTCCCAGAACAAGTGAACCGACAAGGAGGGTTTTTGCAGGGAGTAGCAATGCTGGTAGCAGCGTTATTCCTAAACCCACCGAAATCAATGCAGTCACCATAGCCAACCTTTTTGCCAAACCAAGCCTACAAACAGCCGGCCCAGCCTGAGCTCAGGGTAGACCTTTCACCCCCCTCTATATGAGCCTGACTAGCGCACTAAAAGTCTTGATGGAAAGAGGGTATCTCAAATCCCTCGATCCTCAACCTCTGCCTGACCCACTCCCAACCAGACATAACCCCTCCAAGTACTGTGTGTACCATCAGCAGTGCGGTCATGGCATCGACCGTTGTTACCGCCTTCGTCACGAGGTCCAAAATCTCATCGACAATCGGACAATAACTCCACCTTCAGACCCCAATGACCAAACATCTCCTGCCTACCTCAATCTCATCCATATACTGCCATCTACCTATGACCCCAGCATATACATCACCTCGGCCCATCTACCCAAGCCTGAGGTGTTCATTCCAGAATGCATGGACTTATGCATGATGGATGCACCTAGATCCCAATCATCTCAAACCCGTGAGCCCACTACTTCTGAGCTGAAGAGAATGATCGAAGATCTTCAGAGAACTGTGACAAATCTGGCCTCCGAGACATTGGCTCCCTCATCGACCACATCACATACCGAGGATTTCATGACAAAAGGCTCCCCAATCTTGGGACTGGCTGCATTTGAAGAAAGCCAAACCCTTGGCAAAGGGGAAGCAGGTGGTAAGAACAAGGTAGGGGCAGGCATTGGTCCCCATGAACACCTTCAACGGGCTGTTGAGGCTTTGCAGGCCGAAGGACTAAACAAACAGCAAGTGCTTGCAGTGGTTGCAAAAACTGTGGATGATACTTTTGCCACTCAAGTTGGGGGTAGTCTGAATCAAGGGGCAAGCCAAGACAAGAGATGTTGTACCAGAAACACCCCTTTCAGCTCCAATCCTACACTCGGAAGAGATCATCAAAAGTCAGCACCTACCGACCCTTTCGCCGGTACATCCAACACAACCAGCTCACAACCTGCCAAATACCCACCTCGGGCCAGAGGGTGTTCACCCCACTGGACATGTCTCTGTCAACGGCCTTGAGGGTCCTGATCGAAAAGGGGCATCTGAAGCCCCTGGAGCTGCGGCCATTACTAAATAAACTTCCTCTCTCCCACAACCCAGTGAAGTACTGTGTCTTTCATCAACAAGCTGGCCATGACACTGACATGTGTCTTCGTCTTCACCATGAAATACAAGAAGATCTGATTGATAAAAAGGTTATCTTCGCGTCAGGTCCTTCAAAGTTTATCAGCACTGGATCAGTGAACTTGGGGGATAATGTGACCATGTGATCGGGGGATGAACCGCCTGCGGATGGCACTCAATTTACTCCAAATATGGTGGATGGCATGCACTGTTTTGAGCACATTTGTGAATGTTGTTAATTTATACTTTCTGACTTGGGTATTGGGTCAGTCTTGTTGTTTTGTACAGAGTCAGTCTTTTCTTACTGAGTTAGTTGGGCCTGTCTTGTTGTACCGAGTCAGTCCTATTTTGTTGGAGTCGGGTGATTTCGGGGGTGTTACCTCGGACATCACTTGCTTGTTTTGTGTTTGTCTTTTCATTTTCTTTTGAGTCTGTTTCTGCCTTGGAGCCAGTAATGCCAACAGATTTGAATGAACAGCAGTGATTTTCACATTCTTGTGTTCGCTTCTGCCTTGTGCCAGTTGTGCTAGAAGTTTGAATGAAACGACAGTGTTTTTCACCTGCTTTTCTGTGCTTTGAAAATCATTGCATTGACCTAAGTTTTTTTGAAACTTTTTGAATATTGTGATGAAAACGAAGAGGGAGGAATTCCTCGGGTTTTGCAAAATTTGATCAACTGAGAGAAAGAGAGACGTGCTAAGCCTTTAATGAATGAAATCATGCTTGTTAATGTGAGTATTGAGAAGGATCCTGGCTTGATCCAGATTGGTCCTACACTGTCTTCAGCGCGAGCGATTAGTCGCTTTCTTAAAAGGTTTCAAAAATGTTTTGCGTCGTCCTGCGAAGACCTGTGTGGAATCGCTTTTGAGATTGTGCAGCCTAGGATCGCTCTCAGTCTCGAGACTCGACCCCTTGCTTTCGAACCTTGAACTTAGATTCAGAATGTTCAACGGTCAACCACCATGTAAGGCCTGTGTGGCCGAATCAGAAGCGCCCCTCGAACTAGGGGCAGGGAAGTCAAATCAAGAAGATTAGATGTCATCAAAAGGAGCTTGCAAAGCTAGATCAGAAGCACCCCTCGAACTAGGGGCAAAAGATGCCAGATTGTGCTCGAAGAGCCGAAGATGGATCATTCCACAAATCAATGAAGATCGGCAAGAATGCCAAACCCCAGAAGGGAGGAAAGAAGAAGACATTGCTGAAGGGCAACTGAGTTCCTATCCACAACACTAGGGGCAAATTCACCCTCCATTGGATGGACTTCTACATCATCAGCGAACAACAACCATTCTCCTGGATTTAGATGATTTCAAGATCTCAAACCATTCAACATGGACAAAGCTACACTTTTACCCTTGAGAGGCTCGCTGGGCCGAAAACCCGGAAGGGCAACCCAGGCAAAAGTTAGAGCAAGAAAAAGAAGAAAAAGAACAAAGAAAAAGAAAAGAAAAGAAAAGAAGAAAAAAATGAAGAAAATGAAAAGAAAAGAAAAGAACAAGAAGAATTGAAAAGAAGAAAAATAGAGCTCGCAAGGTTGAAAACCTGGAAGGGCGGCCTTGGCAAAAGTTAGAGCGCAAAAGGAGAGGTTAATACCCGAGTGTACCTTAACCCCGAACTACGTAAGGCTTGATTCCCATCTTTGGGATACGTAGGCAACTTCATTCTGAAGTCCAGTTGTAAAACACTTCAAATTCAACTATGTCCATGTGATGGTTCTGGTCATCTTTGTCTTTTCTGTATCCGGGAGTTCGGTTGTGATCATCACCCTGAGGATTGATTGCAATGCGCTGCAGTGCCATTCAGACAAGGGGCAACTTTTTGTTGCCATACAACGCACTGTGGCGTTATTCAAACAAGGGGCAACTTTCCGTTGCCATGTAACTTTCCTCGAGCGAGGGGTAATTTTCCTTCATATCTGAGGTTGTGCATCTCAAGAGTAGGTTCTGTGCTCGTTGAGCAGTGACCATTTGCAAAAATAGTTTTTGAGAATTTTTACTGAGGTTGACTGATTTTCTCGAAAATTGTTCCATCTTTTCCAAAATTGGACCATTTCTTGGACCCAAAAAAAAAGGAAAATTTTCAATGCTCACAACCTAACTTGCATGATTTTCAAAATCAGAAGGTTGAACAAGCATGTTAATCTAACTCTCATGTTGGTCAAAATTGTTTTCGTAGAAAACCAAAACAAAAAAAATGGTCAAAAATGATGAACTAGGGGCACAGTTGAGTCAGGTTTTTTGTCTTTTCCCCATTGTCAACATACTTGCCAGAAAGGGCACTTTACTTGCCAGAAAGGGCTCCATATTCGCCAGAAAAGGGCACGACTGAATGTAACAGCAAAAGGGCCAAAAAGCTCTCTCATCCTCTAAGCAACGAGGTATCAAGCCAAGTGCAAAGCACGAATTGGAATGGATTAAGATATTCCACTTCCTTGTTTGGACACATCTAATCACATCCAAACTCCTGAGCAGAGCATCGTCAACTGGTGTTAGCTGCTGATTTGCTACACACCCAGTTGTAGCGCAACTCCTCTGTGGAAGGAATTCACTAGCTGTACGTAGAAGAAAGAGAATCTAGCAGAATGTTAGGGGCAAGAGCCCGCAACTTCTTGTTTATCCATCAACTACCCAGGGGAGAGATAAAAAATGAAAGATTAAAGAATAGAGAGATGTGCGCTGAGAGAAAAAGTGAGGAAAAGGGTTTTGTGAGAAAAGCTAAGCCTGAGAACCGATTGATATGAGAATCACAAATAAGAAAGGCTAGGAAACAATACCCGGAGAAACTAGCTCCTCGTGCACCGAGAGGTCTCTTGCCTTTGTAACACAGCTGAGTGTTGTGTTTGTGCGTTTTTGTTTGTCTCGATTCTTGTTTTGAGTCGTTTGAGTGTCAACAGATGTGTTTAGGTCATTTTACCTTGTTTTCCCTTTGTTGAGTTGTGTTTAGGTTGTTCTACCTTTGTTTTCCATTGTTGAGTCATTTTGGCTGTGGTCAGTTGTAGGCTCAATACCCGATTGAGAACCCTTTTCTCATTTCAATTTCAAAAATCGTTTTGTGTTCAAAGTGCCGTGTCGTTCTCCACATTTGTGCAAAACAGGATTGGTTCTTTCATAAAGCCGCAGGGTTTAACCCATGTCATGTCAGAATAGTAAAACAAGGACCTATCTGAAGCTATTTAGGTTCCGGACTGCAAAGCAAAAGAAAAGAGGGAAAATTTGCAGCATCTTAGCATGTTTCAACTTTAGCAAAATCCGAAACTGCATTCCAGGTGCACCTTCTCAGGCCTCACCGTTTCTCTGGAGTATGAGTGTGCCTCTACTCCAAGCTTAAGCCTGCTTCAAGTCAAAATGGCAATTAAAACAGCAGCAGATGTTATCTCTCGCCAATATAGACAGGGTGTCCCCTTTTGAGCTGAGCGTGTTGCCAAGTCCTCCGAGAGGTAAATCGGAGGCACTAGAGCACATATTTGATGTTCCTCTATTGCATAGAATGTGAACTTTCATATACACTGTTGTTGCATGCGTGTCGCACATCGTTATGATTCATGGATAGAATATGCTTTGCTTGTCTCATACATAGAATATGCTTTCAATATTGCATAGAATGTGCTTCTATACTTGCATAGAAAATGCTCGTATCTTTTGCGTAGAAAATGCCCCCATACTTGCATAGAAGATGCATTTTATCACACTGTCTTGTGCACTTACACTTTGTATCTCACTAGCACTGTCTTGTGCATCTTGTGGTTGTATCTCACTCACACTATCTTGTGCATTGCATATCACTCGTGCTGTTTAGCATATCGCACTATTTAGTGCATTTCAAATCACTCACGCTGTTTAGCGTATCGTACTGTTTAGTGCATTTTAAATCACTCGTGCTGTTTAGCGTATCGCACTATTTAGTGCATTTCAAATCATTCGCGCTATTTTGCGCATCGCACTGTTTTGTGAAGTTTATCATTCGCGCTATTTTGTGCACCTCAATCGCACTGTTTTGTGCAGTTTACATTCACGCTATTTTGCGCATCGCACTGTTTTGTGTAGTTTATCATTTGCGCTATTTTGCGCACCTCAATCCCACTGTTTTGTGCAGTTTACATTCGCGCTATTTTGCGCATCGCACTGTTTTGTGCAGTTTAGCATTCGCGCTATTTTGCGCACCTCAATCGCACTGTTTTGTGCAGTTTACATTCGCGCTATTTTGCGCATCGCACTGTTTTGTGCAGTTTATCATTCGCACTATTTTGCGCATCGCACTGTTTTGTGCAGTTTACATTCGCGCTATTTTGCGCACCTCAATCGCACTATTTTGTGCAGTTTACATTCGCGCTATTTTGCGCATCGCACTGTCTTGTGCATTGCATTCATTCGCGCTATTTTGCGCACCTCAATCGCACTGTCTTGTGCTTTGCATATCACATCGCGCTATTTTGCGCACCTCTCCACACTTGTTAGTGCATTGCATCGTGCTATCTTGCGCACCTTACCTGCACTTGTTAGTGCATTTCATCGCACTATCTTGCGCACCTTACCTGAACTTGTTAGTGCATTGCATCGCGCTATCTTGCGCACCTTATCTGTATCGTACTATTTTGTGCATTCACCCTGCTCGTACTGTTTTGTACACCTTTAGCATTGCACTATTTTGTGCATCTGTTTAGCACTGTTTTGTGCATTCACTCTGCATCGCACTGTCTTGTGCACATTGTATTTTTGTATCATTCGCACTGTCTTGTGCTCTCCTTGGTCCAGGAGACCTTAAATCCTCTGGTCTAGGAGACCTTAAATCCTGCATCTTTATTCGCACTGTCTTCTGCACCCTCCGGTCTAGGAGACCTTAAATCCTCTAAAGGTGCAAATCCTTTGGTGTTTGTCGTGCCCGAACGACTTCCAGTGGTCTGGTATAGCCACCTGCCTGTGTTAGCGGTGAGTTCCTAGGAGACCAACTAAGACGGTGGAAACTAGAGTTCGAATGGCTCGTGCCTAGAATGCAAAGGTTCGGGATTTCCGAGACTAAAGTCTGGTTTAAATACCCAAGGGTATATCCTCAGCTTGAAATCTGTATGGCAACCCCATAGATTGAGATAGCATGTGTATGCGCCTCAATTCTGGATACCGAATCAACCTAGTCTGTCACCCTATTGGAGAATAGGGAAAGCTGCGACCATGGCCAGGGAGAAAAATAGTACCTGCGGTTCAACCAAGAAGAAGCGAAAGATCCCCAGCAGCATGAGGTAAGTCATTGCCAATTGCCCCTGTAAGGTACCTTCACCTCTTAGTCATTACATTGCATTTTAGCCACTACATTATAGTGCATTGCATAAATCCTCAAGTTCCAAACCGGCTTCGCGTAGCGTATAAGTCCAATTTTCAAAACGGCTTCGTGTAGCGTATAAGTCCAATTATCAAACTGACTTCGCGTAGCGTATAAGTCCAATTTTCAAACCGGTTTCGCGTAGCGTAAAAGTCCAATTTTCAAACCGGCTTCGTGTAGCGTATAAGTCCAATTTTCAAACTGGCTTCGCGTAGCATATAAGTCCAATTATCAAAATCTTCCTGCATAACATTTTGCATCCTGCCCCTGAACTACGCTGGTTTGATTCCTTGCAAAGGGATACATAGGCAGCCAGCGGGTTCAACCAACTACATCTGTATTTTGTCTGTTTGTCCAAGTCTTCAGCCTTGTCAAAAATGGGTCGTCTCTGGGCTTTGACATTCACTCCCTTCACTTCTTGACTTCTGAGTTCTGTCAAAGAGGGGCAACTGTAGACACCCCATTTTTTACTGCCCCGAAGACTTGGGCACTATTGATGGTTTACTTGGTGAAGAAAGGTGTGCAGGGCAAAGGTTCAGTTTCTTCGGCAAGGAAAAAGTCAAATCTCAACTTCATTCCCCTTTTTTGGATCAAAGCCATTTTGGATGATTTTAGACCTTAAAACCCTCTCTTTCAAAACTTTTTTGAAATAAAGTTTCTACGATGCTCTGAGGCTCGCATTTTGTTAAATGTTGCGTTTTTCGGTAAACCGAGCAAGGACAGAGTTGAAATGAATGAAAGAGAGTTGAAATCTTTGAAAAATCTTTCAAAACACCTTATTTAGGGGTTTGGAGTTGAAGAAAAGAGGAGAAGAGAGAAGAAAACCAGTTTGGAAGAAGTTCGGCATGAATCCGGGTAGGACCGAATCTGCGCGGCTTCACCGAAACGGGCATAACTCTTTGCACAGGAGGAATTTTGATGCTAGGTTGGTGCCATTGGAAAGATAACTTATGGGGATTCAATATGGCCACATGGCTGACCAGAAAATCAGATGGCCGACCACTTAGGTGGTCAAAAGTGGTTCGGCATGAATCCGGGTAGGAGAGAGAGAGAAGCAGCCCTCGCTGAATCGGGCTTATTCGTTTGCATACTTAGATTTAAGATGTGAGGCCATTACCGTTAGAAATGAGACTTTCGGGGCTTTATTTCACACTCAAGAATCTCCTAAAGCCAAGTCCGGGTGGGGGAGATATGGTTGGTTGAAGTAGGGCATCAATCTGGTTGGACCGAATCTGCGCGGCTTCACCAAAACAGGCATAACTTTTTGCACAGGAGGAATTTTAATGCAAGGCTGGCGCCCCCCTTTTTTGTCTCTCTGAGTGTGTTTCAGCTGTGCCAGCTGGGAGGCATTTCCTACATATGGAGGATGTTTAACCTAGCTTTGAAGCTTCTTGGAGAAGTTTTAGCATCTCCTCTCTATAAAGGAAGGGCTCCTCTTCCATTGCAAGGGTTGAAGAAGTGGCTGAGGTATATACATCATATCTCCCTCTTGTCTCTATATCTTGTGTTAGAAAGAGTCTTGTTCTTGACCCCTCTTTACACACCACCTTACAACCACACTTCCACCATAGCTTGGAGGTTCTTGGAGGCTGTTTCCAGAGGCTAAGGAGCTGGTTTTTGAGACCAAAGGCTGCTGGAGTTCTTGGCTACAAGGGTAACATACTCTTTCCCTCTTTTGGTCTTCATTTTTCTCCTTATTTTTGCCATACTTTCAAGCATATTTGGGCTTTGGCATAAACTAAAAAAAGTCTTATTTTGAGCTCCTCTTGAAGTTTGTTTAAGGTCATTTTTCTGTTGGGGGTCATCTCCCCCCTTGCATGCTTGTTTTCATCTTGTTTTGAGCCATGCATCTAGGCCTTTGAAGTGAGCTTTGTTTGGCCTTCTAGCCACTGAAATCCAGTGGATTTTCAGTAGCTAACATGCTGTTTTGAGCCCCAAAATCAGAGAGGGGTGACCCTCTCACCCCTTGTTTTGTTTACTAGCTTTCTTGGCCTTACAAAGGAGCACCTATTTGCATGTTTTCAAGCCATGTTTCAGGCCACTTTTTGTGAGTTTATGACCTGCATGAACTCTATCCAGAGTTGTTTTTGCCATGCTAGGTGTCCCTCTTGCATGTGTAGAGTAACCCTCTTCATGGCCTTTCAAATGAGCCTTTACTTGCATGCTTCCTAGCCTCATTTCAGGCCCTTTTCAATGAGTTTTAGGGCCTTCATAACCTCTGTCCAGAGGTGGTTGTCATATTGAATGTCTATCTTGCATGTGTAGAACAACCCCTTACATGACCTTCCAAAGGAGCACCTCATTCTAACATGTGTTGACTGAGTTTCAGTGGGTTTTTGGTCATATTTTGGCATGCCATGTTTCTGTTTTTGGCTGGTTTGGTGACCTCTCATGCGTTTCACATACTTGTAGTACAAATCCCCTTTACTAGCTTACATTGCATGCTATGTTAGCCCTTGATTCTAGCACTTTTTGGCCATGCCTCAAACTGATTTTGTGCATATTTTGGACTGCCTTAGCTTTGTTTTTGGGTCTCATGGTCGAATGATGCCTGTTTTGCATGCTTGGGGTACAATATCCATGCCTGGCTTTGAGTTTGGAGGTCTATTGCATGCATATACTGAGGTGTTTTCATGTGTTGGGGCCATTATGCATCATATTTCAGAGCTTACATATATGCCATATTCCCATGATTTCCACTCTTTAAATGTGTTTGAGAGTTGTGCATGAATGCCTTGTTTTCGGACCATTGAATGAGCTTCATTTCCATGCATCTTGAGCCATCATTTTAGGCCATTTTCCCACTGCCTAGGACCTGCCTAGGGTCTATTTGGGGCTGGTTTTAGCATTTATACATTGCTTTGTATACCTCTAGTGTAATCCGCTTCACTAGTTTCGGTATTCGAACCATCGAGCATGCATTGTGTGAAGTGTTTGCATGATTCGAGACCATTGTGCATCATGTTTCGGAGCTGAAATTTGTATGTATGTATGCCATATTTCATCCCTGGCCATGCTTTGGTAGAGTGGCATTTGGTGCCTTAGGATCGGTCCCTTGCATTGGTACATATTTGCATGAGTTTCGTTGCCTAATTCCATCATGTATGGCCACTGATTTGAGTGTGGCTGAGGTCCATTCATTTTAGTTTAAGTCCGTCTTGCATTGCGTATGCCATATCCATGTTGTTGCATGATTGATCGTCGCATTGTGTTTGCTTTGATTATGCCTTTGTGTATGTCCATCTTCGTATGCGTGCATTGTGTATGCCATATAGCTCATGAGCATTGTGTATGCCCTTTTAGTCCATAGCATTGCGTATGCTAGGTTGCATGTTTGCATATCATCCCTCGCATGCCAACATGATTAGGTTGCATTGCATTTAGGGTTTCATGTTAGTCGCATTGCGTATGCCATCTTGTTGCATTGTGTTTGGAGTAGGGTTAGTCCAAGCACGGGAAACGAGGGACGTTTCGTACTCGGAGTGACGAAACGTGTCTCAATTCCCGGTCGCTGACACTCCAGATCAACCATGATGGAGTTTAGGCCTTGTTGTGTTTTCATGTGCATTCATTTCACATCGAGTCGTGCAATTCGACTCCTCGGCCATCATGCATCGAGATGCGAGATTGGTGGCTCGAGGATCGAGATCTACACTCCCTAGAGCTTGTGCAATGACGGGGAGAGTAGTCGTGCACACATATGTGAAAATACTTTGCCATGCCCCTTTCTTGCTCTCTGTTGCAGCAAATCGGGAATCGACAGCAAAACTGGTCAGCAGCCTTCCGGAGTTTTGTACAGTGTTCTAGGACCAATTGCAAAACAGAGGCAAATCGGGGCATCGCAAGGAATTTCCAGATAATGCGACCCGAGTACGCATGCATCTTTCATCATTTGGAACAAGAGCTGAGGCAGTCCATCCTATTTAGCTTGCATGCTAGTTTATTCGCTTTCCTAGTTAATTTGTTAATTAATTAGGGTTTTGTAATATTTAATTAGCTAGAGTAGTTAATTATTTATTCGATACTGTATTATTTATTCGGACCCTCCGAGCGAGGGCAATTGTATAATAAGTGTGCGTGTGTGTGATGTATGTCTTCCAACCCACTTCTTTCTCCTTTTATTTACCAGCTTATGATGGTTAGATTAGGGCATGTTTCAATTAGCATACTTATGCTTGCATGTTTGCATCATTCATCTGTATTGCATGCACCGGGCTCGGCGCATCATACTAACTGCATTGTATTTCAATTCCAAGTTGAATACATGTTAGCTGTAGCATCATCATATGGCATCTTAGAATAGCCGAGCCTATTGTAGTTGCATTTTTGCATGTGTTGCATTAGGCATTTCAGCATAGTTAGGATTCATGCATGATTTCTAATAAGCTTCTTTCTTTGGCTTGGAGTACTCGGTAAGTGTTTATGCTTTAGCATCCTTGCATGTGTGTGAGTGGCTGCCATGATAGCGTGCGTACCATGAGGCTAACTGCTTATATGATATAACTGCCTGAATGCCTGTGGGTGAAGGTTGGGTTACTTAGATTGGAACAATTCATCGACTGCGAGTTTTAAGCCCACTTGAGAGTGGCAAAATCATGTTTTCTAAGCCCATCCGAGGGTGGCAAATCCACGTCTTAGCCTACTTGCGAGTAGTACCATCAAACCGTTTTCAAAATAAACAAACATGAAATGTTTTGTTACAATTCAGGCGACTCAGTCTATACTTGTATGCTGTGCGTATCACATAGTAAATCTAGGTTAATAACCGGAATAAGAACGCATAATGTTTTCAAAACTCGATATCATGGTTAGTAGAGGCCGATCTTTGATCGGGCGAGTGGGGGTGCTCACGAAGTGACCTTCCCAATCGTACCGAAGTTCCCAAGCCGAGGCAACTTTAGTGATGACTGACACGTGGCCTTAGGCACGAGTCAAGGTTTCCTAAATTCTCCCAAAATAAAATATTTAGGTGGCGACTCTGTATCTGGCAAAGCAGTCCATGTTTGGCACTTCTTTCAAAAAATCTGTTTTTAAAAAAACAATTTGCCGGATTTGGACTCTTTGATGATTCATCGGTCTTGCATTGCACTCTGCGAGATTAGATACAAGACCGTGACATTGAGTCCTGAACTGTAGTGAGCCCAAATGAACAAAACGGGATTCCCTCCCGGGACGTTCGGGGAGGTCTACACCAAGCTTCCAAAGGAAGCTAAACCAAAAGGGTCAAGGTTCCTCAAGAAGCTCCACAAGAGGTCAAGCTTCTCTTAGAAGCTAGGCAAAAGGGACCAAGCTTCCTTAAGAAGCCAAAACAAGAGGGTCAATCCTCGAAGGATGGGGCAAATGCCTCCAGCTAGCACAGCTGGATTGCACTTAAGGAGACAAAAAAGCAAAAGGCTAGCCGACCAGTTCAAGTGGTCGGCCGACCAGGGGTCAAAAGATTCAAGCAAAAAAGGTGGTCGGCCTACCCATATTGGTGGTCTCCCAGGTGAATGCAACTTAGTGGTGGCATGAGAGACCAGAAATTGTGGCCCAAAAGTGAGGGAGACCAGCTCTCTAACAAGAAAACCGGGCGGCGAAGAGAAAGGTGGTCTCCAAGAAGAAAAGGTGGTCTCCCACCATAGTACCACCTTCCTAACAATGAAACTAGGGTCCATGCCAAAAATGAACCCACACCGATGCAAAACGAAGGTTCGGGGGCCAAAACGCGCAGCCGGGTGCCCCGAAAATAGGCTGTTAGGCACCGGAGGTGGCGTGCGACCACAAAGGTGGTCTCCTAGGCCACAGTGTCCCTCTAGGGAGAGGGAACAAGGTGTGTGCCAAAAACCGGAGGAAACGGAGAAAGTTAAGTGGTCCCGAACCAAGGCGCACAACCAACGGCTCTGAAAATCGGAAACTGGTCTCCAAACGGAAATAGTGGCCTACGACCACGAAACGTAGCCTACGGGCACTAAGAGATGATCTTCGGGACCTCTCCCTCCCTTTGGGAAGAGAAAACAGAGAAAACAGGACTTGGTTCGCAAACCGAGGCAAAGCACAAAAGAGTCCCAAAGTCCGAAGGCAAGGCTCTCAGCCGAGACTCTATGACCTCAGAACGAGCACAATATGCATCATTACCGAGCGCTCAATCGGTGACGTCTGAGTATTAAGGACGGTCAAAAATGGAGTGTCTACAGTTGCCCCTCTTTGACAGAACTCGGAAGTCGTAATTGACGGGAGTGAATGTCAAAGCCCAGAGACGACCCATTTTTGACAAGGCCGAAGACTTAGACAAACAGGCAAGATAAACAAAGAGATGTGCCCTCAGGCATGCCCGCAGGCGGGGGCAAAATGCAAAATGATATGCACCAAGCCGGATGTAACTCATGATCATGCAAAGCAGCAAGCTGTAATGAGGCAAATATTCACAATAAATGCAACAGTTTTAAGCAAGAATGCGAAGCAACAACTACATTTCATGCAGTAAGAATGCGGAGAATTATTCAATTCTCGCCACGCCTCACACGGAGAAGATACAATACCTGTGCGGCTCGTCTGGTCGTACCAGCTTCAAATGAACCGTACATACAATATCGTGCCTGCAAAAGAGAGAAACTGAACATGCACAACATAGTTAGCAACATATGTTCAACACTATATCGAATGCAAACAAACATGGTGCCGATGGGAAAATGTATTGCGATGCGAGGAGAAACGTGCGTGACAACGCAAGTTAAGTATGGAGGTATGAAAATACCGGTGAAACATGCACAACAATGCAAGCGATGTTCACAACAATGCGAGTGGTGTGCATAACAACGCAAGATAAGTGCGACTTTACGAGCATGTTTAAAACGAAACACTGAGCAAAGAAATGCGAGCTTTGACGAGGACAACTCAATCGCAACCTCCGGTTTACCTCCCGAAGGGGTCTCAATGTACTCAAAAAGGATACACCTCGCTTTTGACGAATGACGACGAAACACGCATCGAAAGTTGGAGTTGAAGTTCCCGCGGAGGGATTTCGCACCGGAAGGTGCACTTTCCTTGTACTTTCTCGAGAGCCGGGGACTCCGATCACCACCAAAATTTGCACGGAGCTCAAAGAGGCATTGGAGACCACTCAGGAGGGCCACCGACCACCCTAGAGGGCCACCGGCCAGGTTTGGTGAGAGGTGGTGGTCAGCCTACCAGAAAAGGTGGTCGGCCGACCACCTAGCCAAAAATAGGGGCAGTTTGGTACTTTCACATTCGGATCTTTAAATGCACTTGGCCAAAACACTTTTCCTCACAACTTCATGTTTGAAATTAGCTCCTCCTCCTTCCTAGACCATTTTCCCTCTCAGATCTGTGCTCTATACGCGTTTTCCAATGCCCCACGCAAAGTTGTTTCGCGAAATCTTTCAGTTTTCTTCACTTTGGACCGATTAAAATTTGATTTCGGAGCTTCTTTCCCCATTTTCACCACTTAAGGTAAGTTTGTCTCAATATTTGGAACATTTTCTCGGGAGTTGACTTTTGTTGACTTTTTCATTTCCCGAGAGTTGACTTTTGTTGACTTTTTCCAATTTTGGCTCATTTTTGCTCCTTTTTGCAGATTTCTTGAGATGGCAGGTCATTTTCCTCAGGGCGGAGGTCCTCCAGGCGCAGGGGGTGAGCCAGACATTATGTCTTTGCCTCCGAGGATTCGGCCATTTGTTCCCGAGAGGTATGACCCTCCGGCGCACATCTTTACTAGGGCCGTTTTCTACCACTTTACCGACTTTGATGAGCGAACACCTGTAGATCTATTACTGCGGGAGCCAGAGTTCCACCTCTCTCATCAGGCACGAGAGGTATGTACTTCACTTTTACATTTTCTACAATGTATTCTGCATTTTCCGTGCATTTCACGCTTTCGCTATGCATGCTTATCTACTCATTCTGAACACACTTGCACACTATACTTCTGCTCATTCTAGCACACAGCTTGTTCTGAATACTTAGTCTATAACACAGTATTCTGTTTGCATCTTGAACACACAGCTCAATCACTTGAATTTCTGAACCCGCAGCCCATATTTGATTATGAACACGCAGCACACACTTGTTGAGAGTTGAACACACAACCCAAACTTTGAATTTCTGAACACGCAGCCCATATTTGATTGTGGAACACGCAGCACACACTTGTTGAGAGTTGAACACGCAGCCCAAACTTTGAATTTCTGAACACGCAGCCCATATTTTGATTGTGAACACGCGGCACACACTATTTCTGAAATCTGAACACACAACCCAAACTTGTGATTGTGAACACGCAGCACACACACTATTTCTGAAATCTGAACACACAGCCCAAACTTGTTGATTATGAACACGCAGGCCACACACTATTTTTGAAATCTGAACACACAGCCCAAACTTGTTGATTATGAACACGCAGCCCACACTATTTCTGAAATCTGAACACACAGCCCAAACTTGTTGATTATGAACACGCAGCCCACTGTTTTTGAAAGTTGAACACGCAGCCCAAACTTTAAGATGAACACACAGCCCACTGTTTTTGAAGTCTGAACACGCAGCTCAAACACTTGATATTGAACACACAGCTCGCACTTTGAGGTTGAGCACACAGCCCACTGTTTTTGAAATCTGAACACACAGCTCAAACACTGAGGTGAACACACAGCCCACTATTTCTGAAATCTGAACACGCAGCCCAAACTCTTGATGTTGAACACACAGCTTGAATTTTGAGGTTGAACACAGCTCGAATTTTGAAATCTGAACACGCAGCCCAAACGCTTTAATTCTGAACACACAGCTCATATACTTCGATTCTGAACACATAGCCCATATACTTTATGTTGAACACGCAGCTCACACATTGCATTTGCACACAGCTCATACTGAACACACAGTCCACAGCATTGTATCTGATTTGATTTGCACACAGCTCATACACTTTATTTTGAAATTGAATACATGTGTTCATTCTGAATGCAGGTATCTTCCCATATTACCCGAGGCTATGGATCGATCATCGCCATGGAGTGGTACGCGGAGCTCCCCAAGGCCGTTCGCGGTCTGGTTGACCAGGCAGGGTTCGGACTCTTCTGCACAGAGATATCACGTTATCCAGCGAGCAGGACTTTGATGGGCGCCCTTGTAGAGAGATGGTGGGACACCACCAACTCCTTCCATTTCTCAGCTACCGGGGACATGACTATGACCCTGTTCGATTTTGCCGTGCTGACAGGCCTTGACATGGGAGGCTGGACGATCCCCTACGACGAGGACATGGGCGAGTGGGAGGCTGCTTGGATCTATCTGTTGGGAGCTCGCCCACCGGTTGACAGATCTTCGGGCAGAGTCCGGTACACTTGGTTTTCCACACATTTCGGGGAGACTGTGCCCGAGACTCCCGAGGAGATAGAGCAGTATACTCGAGGGTTTTGATGTTCCTCCTTGGGACCACTTTGTTCTCCGATAGGGGGAACACCGTTGGACTATATCTGCTGAGTGCTCTGGTAAACCTCTCACGGGTCAGCCAGTATGACTGGGGTGGCGCCAGCTTAGCTACCCTCTATTGCTACATGAGTGTGACCTCCCGCGGACGGGGGAACATAGTTGGCGGCTATTGGAGAGCCTGGGGAGTACTTTCTGCCCTCTTGATTTACATTTCTGCTTTTCATTATTTGTACATTGCACACACGGCACACTTTACATTCTGTACTTTGCATCCTGCTCTCGCATTCTGCATTCTCTGTACATTCTGCACTCAGCATTCTATATTTGCGTACTTTCCAACACTAGCCTCGGAGCCTGAGGTGGAGGTGCCTCTTATGATTCCTTACTCGCTCGTATTTGAGGGCCAGTATCGGTCGAGAGCTCGGGAGACTCTGCCCTACCTGCGGCAGTTTTTTGACACAGTGCAGACGACCGAGGTAATTCAGAACTCTCAGTTCTCCATGTTTTCATCTTTGATTCATCTTGCACATTTACGATTTCTAATCGGCGTATGCATTGGTTATCCGCAGATCACATGGCAGCCCTGGGCGCCCTTGGGTGGAGATACCCGATTTCAGTTTGCTGGGGGATGGGCCGCTTCTCGGTATAGGATCCTATTTGAGAGGCCAGCTGGTAGGGCCTGGTTTCTGGGGGACCGCTTCATGCACCAGACGATGGGCTACCCTGATCAGGATATCCCCTCAGCACCTCTGGACGATATGCGGTCCACTAGGGGGCTCACTCCTCAGGAGGTCGCTAGTGCCATGTTGGGTACCAACGTATTGCTACATTTGGAGGAGGGGGAGTACGCGACCTACCGTCATACATACTTGATGCCTCCATTGACAGGTGTTCGTACTCCCACAAGGAAGTCTGCTGGCATGCCATCATCGAGTCGACCCCGGGCTGTAGATGTCCCTTCGACCAGCAGAGCCAGCACATCGAGAGGTGGGGCTGGACCGGTCCCCCCAATTCCTCCGACTTATCATCACGCCGGATGGCCAGATATCCCGACCGAGTTGACAGGATGGCGATACGAGGCTTCCTATCCGATTTCGATAGAGCCTCCTATGTCTGACCACCGATATGTCAGGATCCCGACTCACCACCGGTATGTTCCACTCTTTTCATTTATCACTCAAATACTTAGGCATTCATTTATTCATTGATGACTTGAGCTTGTATCTGCAGCCTCCCAGAGAGTACATGGATGGGATGCTCGGATTGGTGGCCTCACTTGAGGGCATGGTCTTGCGGCGAGAGACGCAGCTGTTCATCGCCGGTGTTACGGTACTTTCCAATTTTCTTGCATTTATCATACTATCTGATGACATGTTGAATTTGACCATTTCACTGCATTGCTTGACTGTATTGCATAAAGCACATCTGACACACCACATTCATATACTATATCTGCATGTATCCACTCCATGTAGCTTTCTTGTCTCTGCATCTGATATACATATTGGCTAATGTATTCAAATTGTGCTCTTTCTTTTTAGATGCCCCCGCTACAGACTGGCCACTGGCCGGGCCATCTTGGCCTTCTCGGGGAGCTGGAGAGGAGGTTCGACTCATGGCCGAGGCGGACCGCAAAGCACCTGTCATAGAGGGGAGGAGTCCGGCGAGGTGGAGGAGCCTGCGCATCCCCAGTCAGAGACATCCGCTGACAGAGAGGGTGACTCTGGTTCCGGTTCGGTAGTGAGATGATGCCGAGGAGGGTTCCAAGCACGGCAGCTCCGATTCAGATGATGATGATGGTGCCGAGGCTGTTCCTTAGAAGAGGACAAAGAGGGCCTCTTATTCCTGCAGTTGATAGCACTGATACAGCTGTTCCCTGTTTTATTTGCCTTTTTTACTAGTAGTTGTAGCACATTGTACATTATTAGGCAGTTTTATTTTCTGTAAAACTTGTACCCTTGTTGTAAAATGTTATAACAAAGGAAGCATGATGGAATGAAACAGCTTTTGTTCAAAAAGTGTTTGTATTTTATGTTCTTAGCATCGCATCGCATCATTTTGCACAAAAATGAGATTGAATGGAATTGTGCATTGTGTATTGCCAAGTTAGGTAGTGAACCGACGCAACAAACTAAACAACTTAACTTACTAAGAAACAACAAAACCTTAGCAAGTTTACAACTCGATAAGCAAAACTCAACAATGTTGATAAACAAACAACAACAATTTCAACGGACAAAACTCAACAACTCGATAAAACTTAACAACTCGATAAACTTAACAACTTGACTTGATAAGCAAAACTCAACAACAACTCGATAAACAAAACTCAACAACAACTCGATAATCAAGACTCAATAACAACTCAATAAATAAAAAAAATAACTCGATAAACAGACGTATCTCGGACAATCGGGGTGATGGAACGCATCCGAAACAGAGAAAAAACTCGCACCTTCAACACTCCCAATGCATGGAAATGCTAGAACTTTCTTCAAGAGACTAGGACAAGACCAAAGCCACACTTCTCTCCATGGCCGACCATCAGAGGGAGCTGGCCGCCAGCTATTTCCATTAGAGACCAAAGGGGTGGTCAGCCTACCAGAAAAGGTGGTCAGGCCGACCACCTGGCTTGGCAACCACCAAATTGTTGACACGTGTCCCCCGAACAAGTGCCTTATCCTCTATAAAAGTCCCAGCTTCGTGGTTCTTTCATTTCATCTTAGTTTTGCATCAAAATGGAAGCATTTTTCATCCAACATCTCACAGCTTGGATTGCTTCTCTAGATGGCTTGGAAAAGTTAAACTTCCGGGGCTTCGGCTTGAACTGCACTATTCACGCTGGGCCGCACTCCGCTGCATCTTCCTTTCCTCCATGCCGCAACAAGGTTTTGGAATCCGGTAACACACGTCTTTAGCTTTAGCGGGCAAGAGATGTGTCCTACTTTCGAGGATTTCCAAGCTTTGATGGAGTCCGAGCGCAATGAGGAAATCTTGCCTCAACTCCGATTCGGCCACGTCCAAGCCTTAGGACAAATGTGCGGCCTCACTTTGCATGATGCTCGATCAATGATTCATGACGAGGAGCTGGACATCCCAAGCTTGGTTTGCGGTTTTCTGATGCTGGTGACCGCGGTGACCATCATTGGCAAGGCTATCGGCAACACGCGCTTTGCCTATGCTTGCTATCTCATTTCTTGCTTGCCTCAGGTTCCGTAGGATTCAGTGTCCGGTTGATCGAGGTTGCCCAAGGTTTGAAGGAGGGCAAGAGCTGTATTGCCATGACATTGGCTGAGACATTGATGGGCTTGGATGCTTTCCATCGCCGAGAGATGGCTAGGCTTGCGGGGGGCCCACTACTATTGCAGGTAATGTTTCCCACCCAATCCTCACATATGTATTGCTCACATCACTTAGCCCTCAGGCTCGGTTTTTTCTCACAAAACCCTTTTCTTACTTTTCTCTCATCGTACATCTCTATATTCTTTAATCTCTTATTTTTCATCCCTCCCCAGGTGTGGTTGATGGACAAGTTACAGATTGTGGAGTCTTGCCCACCATTCTCAGCTCGCGGGCTACTTTTTTCGACTACGTCTAGTCGATGCCCTGGATGAGGGGGTGGTGGTACAACTGGATGTGCGGTTTGTCCGCAGACCACATTGCTTGGCGTTGTCCTTGGCTCAACCTGCCGGCAATGAGTTACAACATGACCCGTCAACCTGGGATTCAACTGATGTGCATGACACACTGTGTCTTCTATTTTCCGTTCCGGTTCCGGTGCTAGTTCGGACATGATCAGACTTGCCCGCCAGAGGGGATAGAGTACCCTGCTGCATTCCCAGCCCGAGCGCACAGCTTGCCCGGTATGCCACAGCATGGAGGACGAGAGAACTCCTGGCCCCCGCTCCCACTTTTAGCTATATCCTTTCTGATGAGTGCCTAGATTGGCTCAATGAACAGGCACAGGAAGGGCCCACTTTGGCATCAGAGGCTTCGACCAGGTCTGGGAGGGGGCGCAAGAACACCTGACTTATCTATGCCCCGGATTTATTGCTTTATTAGTACTTTCAAGTTTTCTTTATGAATGTAATACAAAGCAACTTCAATTTGTATGCAAGAGCAAGAGAACTCTGTATTGAAATCAATGAAATTGAAGGTTATGGGTACTGAAATTTTTTTTGCTTTGGTCCAAAAATGGTCTAAGTTGTAAAAAGATTAATTTGAGCAAAATCAACTTTTATTAAAACTTTTCAAAACCATTTTCGATATAGATCAGAACTGGACACGCCTAAGATCCGTCACCGAGATGCACGACCCCGGATTCTAGCAGCTGGAAAGTTGCCCCTAGTCTGAATAGTACCGCGGCATTGCATGGCAATGGAAAGTTGCCCCTAGTCTGAATAGCACTGCACCAGAGATTACAATCGAGCTCTCGAATGCTGAATAGACAAAGATGACCGAGATGATCAAATGGACAAAGTTGATCGGGAAAAGTTTATGGCTGAACTTTAGGATGAAGTTGCTTACGTATCCCAAAATGGGAATCGAGACTCACGTAGTTCAGGCTCGGGTTCACTCGTGTATTTTCACTCTCCTTTTACGCTCTAACTTTTTCCAAGGCTGCCCTTTGCGGGTTTTCAACCTTGCGAGCTCAGTTTTTGTAATTTCAAATTTTTCACGCTCTAAGTTTTGCCTAGGTCGCCCTTTCGGGTTTTCGGCCTAGCGAGCCTCTCAGGGGTAATATTTCTTCAGCTTGTTCATATTGATCGGTTGGGAGAACTCTAGCCATCTAGGTCCATCAGAACCACAGCTCCACCTGACCAAATAGACTTAATGATGTAGGGACCAGTCCAATTGGGTCTGAACTTGCCCCTAGGATCGTGAATGGGAGCTCGGTTGTCCTTGAGCACCAAATCTCCTTCTTTCAAATTCCTAGACTTAACTTTCTTGTTGAAAGCCCAGGCAATTCTGCGCTGATAACCTTGAACATGGTACAGTGCTTTCAGTCTCCTTTCATCAAAGAGCATGAGTTCTTCAAATCTACTCTGCTGTCATTCTACTTCGGCTATCTGACACTCAGCTAGTACTCGCAATGACGGAACCTTAATTTCAATAGGTAGA